>JBBMFX010000136.1:51186-68069 GCA_037832545.1 Rhabdalestes septentrionalis
AGTATCGTTCCCGCACACCGCTCCCCGGATCACTCCTCACACACTGCTCCCTACACGCTGCTCCCCACACACTGCTCCCCGTCCCCACACACTGCTCCCCACACGCTGCTCCCTGTCCCCACACACTGCTGCCCGAGACCGTGTCCACACACTTCTCCACACGGGTGCAGAAATTATGGCGGCCCCTGCTTCACTTGGTGAATGGGTTTAAATGCAGTGGAGGAATTTGGTGCTGTTCACACTGTGCAGTGATGTGTTCACGTGTGACCGATTGATCACTTTCACTTTTAGATATTCCGTCTCCCCCGCCCCACTATTCTTGAGTTGCAACACATTGCAGTTGCTGCGACAGTGATGTAAGCAGAATATTGGCTTCAGTTTTTCATGGATTTTCTCATAGAATCTATCAAACAATTGTCTGAAGAAACCCTCCCTTCCCGCAAATTTGCAGAAACGCAGATATCCTCACCTTTTTTGCTTTCTTTGTGGCAGTATAGAATTTTTCATGCATTTATTGCATGAAATAAAGGTTTAGTTTATATATCTGGACTTTATTTTGATAAGGGTCCTCCGATATGACAAGTGAAAATAGCCAGACGGTGGTTTAAGTTAATTGATTGGGGATTTTGGTTTGTTCTAGGTTTTGTTTTTTATATAAGTGCCTTTTGTTTCATGTACAGGTGTGAGTCCACCATCTCCATGGGTGTGAGTGTTTGTTGGGGTAGCCCTTGCTTGTGTGTTCCAAAAAAATAATAATTTCTGCATATGCGCCTCTTGCGCGGTATGTGCATATAAATAAATATATAAATAAATGATTATATATATATATATATATATATATATATATATGCCATTGGCCACATTCCCTGAGAGTGTGTCATTTCCATACCAATACACAAATCATGCTTACACACTCAAACACACACTCACTCACACACACACAACATACACACACACACACACATACAGAAAGACATTTTTGGGACCGTGTCATTTTCCCTGTCCTGCCGCCTGACCGACACACTAAGTGCTCGTTAGCAGGGCAGTGAGGGTGCTAAGCAGCATGTCCAACATTAAACAAACACACACACACACACACACACACACACACACACACACACGCACACAGAAAAGCACATGACCATACAACACATGCAAAATACATATTCCAAAATGACCATCCCACTGTTTTGCAAAATCTGCACAGTCAGCTGACTGGCCAGACAGCGGCGGCTCAAATCTGGTGTTTGAAGGTCAGATATGAGAACAGCTTTGGAGAAAAGAACTGATCATACAGATAAATGAAGAATTTGGATGGTTGGAGTGGGGGGGGGGTTCTGGTAGTCATTACAGATGAATTAGCAAAAACAACAATAATAGTGATAAGGGATATAGTAGTTACTAAATAACTGATATTTAAGAGCATTAAGTAACTTTGAATGTGAAATTAGGCTATAAGAACTGTATTATGGCCCCAAGGTGGCTTAGTGTGTGGGGTTGTTACTTCCCACCTCCAAGGTAGCAGGTTTGAATCCAGGTTCTGGCCTAATGTGTGTGGAGTTTGCATGTTCTCCTTGTGGTAGTGTGGGTTTCCTCCGGGGTCTCTGGTTTCTCCCTCAGTTCAAAAACATGCTTGTCAAGTGAACTGGGGATTCTGAATTAACTGTAGGTGTGAGTGTGTTAGTGAGTAATGTATGTGAGCCAGGGTGATTCTCTGCTTCATGCGCGTAGAACCTGAAATTTACAAGGACATGGGGCTGAAGGACCATTCTCAGTCGTTTTTATGCCCCACAGAGTTGATCTGTTTAACTCTTTCCTGCCAGAATGGAATATTTAAGTTCTTGACACTAATGCTCACTTACAAATAAGAAAATCTGTTGTGTGATATGTGTGATATAATACTTAGCAAATGCAGCATATTAATTTTATTTTTTACCTGGGGAATCAAACCTTTAAAATGCCTAAATTACAAAAAAATGCCTAAATTACCTATTTTAATTTTTTTTTTTAAGCATACATTTAATTATTTTAATCTTATATTTTACATTTTTTCTTTGCAAAAATGTGCATATTTTCATGATGTCTTATGCTACTACAGAAAATAATCAAAGTGGATATCCTCTAGATTTTAAAAATACATTTAATTGATCTTGCTAATATGAATTTATAATGTCCATGTAATCCCTCTTTTACATTACTTTTGTCCTAATAAGCTAAAGAGCTATGAAACTGTTCTCAGATACCAAAGACAATAATGAGAAAATAAAAACACAGACACAAATGTAAACTTTAAGTGTCACTAAAATATTGAATTATTAAAGCAGTTGTTATTTTGGTCCAGTCATGAATCATCACTCCACGTTGGATGGTTGGATTTTAAAAAAATCACTTCAGTGCCCTTTGTTTGTGCACAGACAAAATGTTTTGCTTTGGGACATATTGGGACTTTTATGTATTATATCCTGTACAGACATGTAATAGAGGAACTGAGAAATCTGGGATTCTACATCAAACCTGACAGAAATATTTTATGAATCTAAACTTTGATCCCTACTTGTGCTCTTGCTGAGGTGTGAAATTTGACATCCTTGTAGCACTCTGTTGACAAGTTAGCAAGAGTGTATTTGAGATCATTTGAGGTCATTTTCATTAACTAACACAATTTATAAAGCTAAAGCATACTTACAATCTTATCTAATTTCAGCAGGATTATAAATGTTAGCTGATACATTTTGACTGCATTTTTTTAAATATTTGAAATTATTTCCCACTAGCTTACAGATTAAAAAATTGATGTTTTTTGTGATATACAGGTCATTTAAAATTGTATCATCAGTGCTAAATCAGATTATATTTTTCCATTTGAAGTTTAACTTGCAAAGGATCTCAAATTGAACCTCTATGTGAACATTGATAAATAACTTCAATAAACAATGATATACAAAATTCAGTAAACAGTTTCACAATTTAAAGCTTCAACTTACTAATGTATCATTGTCACTTGGTTGGTAGTCCAAAATCGAGCCAGACTCATCTGTTTCTATATATGAAACGATATTACAGGATATCGAAACATTTTCTCAGCAGACTTTTAAGACATCCATCAAAGTATGGAATGTGGATGTTTGTAAAAGATGTTTAAATTAAACTATTAATTCCCTTAACATATCCATCAATCCATTATCAAAGCTACTTATCCTAAGCAGGGCTATAAGGGCTGCTGGAGCGTAACCCAGCACTCATAAAGCAAATGCAGAGAAACACCCTGCACAGGTTGCATGTCCGCTGCAGTCATTAATGTTAAATGTCATTAAAGTAAAATTAATGTTGATTAACTGAGGCTTCCTGCAGGCATTGCTGTGAAATGCAGACTTGCCAGTAGAAGAAGGGGTCTACAAGGTTAAAAAAACATCCTTTGAAAGGATCTATAGAGAGCCAAATGTGTTGTGATCACATTTCTATATAACATTATTATAAACTTTTAAAAATATACATGCCATTGATGCAAAACTGGAATGAGTCTAAAGGGTCTAACAGGAAGAACGTGTGTGAAACAGAGAGAGTAAAATAGAGAAAGTTGATATGGTTACTTCTAATGAGGCTAAGATTATGATACTATCAAGTGGTAAGTGAGGGTGGAGGGTTGGTTTAGCAGGCCCAAAACCACCAGCACTCAAAAAAGCGCACACACACATACACACACGGCTTAGCCGAGAGCTGTTTCGTTGTGTTTACTTTCTTTGAGCTTGTCTTAGCGAGTCAATTAAAGTTTCCCTTTCTTGAAAGTCTGAAGACCTCTCCCTGGACCTAAAATTGTTCAAAAGCATTTGCTGGCCAAACAGAAAAGGAGGGAAGCAGAAACAAAAGCAAACAACGAAAAATGCTGGTGTGAAAAGAAGCTGAGACGAGAAAGAGAAGATCGAGTGATGGCAGAGGGGAGGGAAGGTTCCTGTGACCTCACACATCATGTGGCCCTGGGCTCCGCCAATCAGAGAGCAACACCAGAGAGTGGCAGGATTGTCGCGGGAGCTGTGACCTCAGACGGGAGACTGACAGGCCGTCGCCACGGCGATTACCACGACAACAGCAGCGGCAGGCACACCTGGACCTCGAAACGGCCTCAGACCGCTCTGAAAAACCACGCCGTTACAACAAAACCACCAGAGTTAGAGACAGGAAGGGAGAGAATAAGAAATAAAAAGAGAGTAAGAAGACAAGTGCTACAGTGAAACAGGTAAGGACACTTTTTAAACTGTCATCTCTGTCAGTTTCCCGCTCTAATTCTCGTGTTTAACCCTTTAAATTCTACCCTGGCCCTTATTAACTTACATATAATTTACACATTAGTTTTAGAGTTAGTCACAGTAGTTACATTGTAATAACATAATAATAAGCCAAGCGTACAAGGGGTTAAGTCTTTCTTTCTCTCACCCTCTTTCTCTCTCTCTCTCTCTCTCTCTCTCTCTCTTTCTCTCTCTCCCTCTCTCTCTCTTTCTCTCTCTCGGTCTCCCTCTCTCTGTCTCTCTCTTTCTCTCTCTCTCTCTCTCTCGGTCTCTCTTTCTCTCTCTCTCTTTCTCTCTCTCCCTCTCTCTCTCTTTCTCTCTTTCTATCCACCACTGCACATACGCTTTTCTGTTAGTGAGCTTGTGGCTAAAGATTCCTGCGGCACTCACAAAACCCCCAAATTCTTGGTTGCAAGCAGCCTACGTGTTCCAAGGAGCTCTTACAGCCACATTTCCCTCAGTATCTCTCTCTGTCTCCCTTTCTTTCTCATCATCCACTCCTCTCAACAGGCTGTGGCTCCTCGAGCTGTTTGGAGAGGGCAGCAGTGGCGCAGGGTCTAGCCCTCCTGGATGCAACACATGGCGTCTAACAGCATCTTTGACTCCTTCACTAACTATTCCACCACTTTACTCAGAGGTAGGTCATCCATTGCTCTGCTGGTGCTTGTAAGTTTTTGATGGAGAACAGCAGTTGGTAAGGCAAATTCTGCCTGCAAACAAAGTGTGGCTGTGGCCGTTACAAGTGTTAGAGGGAGGAACTCCGTAAGTGTTTGTTTGTCAAAGCAAGTAAGCGGATGCTACTGAAAGAGCAGTTATTGGCAGTGCCCCGGCAAGTGTGATTTGGAATGTTACTGTAAAACATCTGACTAAACCGTGGCAATCATTTAAAGGCTTATTATTCAGTTATTATAGACATATTACTATGTAACAAACTGCTATGAAAGTTTTATAATTTATGGTTTTGTCCTTGAGCCATTATATCCAAGACAACTATTGGGGAACCCTTATTTGTAAGGAATGAAGTTGCTTCAGTGATGTCCTTTGGCAATAACTCTAACAATTGGTATTTATTTGTATTGGTGCACGTTTGGTTGTAATGTTGATGGCGCAGTCAAATAATGGCCTCCCCCGACGCCCCATGCATTATCCGCACAAGCTTTTTCTCACAGCTGAGCACATGGGTGGCACCACCTAGACCAACCTTTACTGGAACTCAGAAACCATAAAACAAAACCAGTCCACTTCTCTACCACTTACTCCCCATGATGAGCATACTCTCTTTGCCTTTTTGTGGTCAGTGGGCCTACAGGGTGTGTATGTGTGTAGTATATGTGTGTGTTTGTGAGTGGGTACACTAGGCTGTGCATTAGAATGGTTCCTTAGAAAGGGCCATTTATCACTGCAACAACTGTGACAGACAGGCTTTTGATATAAATAAAAGATGGATGATATCACTAAGAAGTTAGATTGAGCAGGTTACGTTGTTTTTCACAGCATGTAACCCTCAGAAGTTGAAATACTATCGTCATTTTCCCTTAGGTACTTTATTTCAAAGTAAAAACATTTCCTCCTTTCTGAAAATACATTAAAATTTTAATCAAATGAGATTATTCAGACAAATGTTCCCACAACACTATTACGTATTCCTTTAACTTTTCACAGTTAAATCATTACAGCATGATCCTCACTGACCCAAACAGCAGCCTTGCATTAGAACAGCAGAATTGCTTTGTAAACGGTGGTCAAGAATGTAGAAGCTTTCATGTTGGAATACAATGACCATCGGCTTCAAGATTGTAAGTTTCTAACAGCAGGACATGTCCGCAAAGATTATTGTTTTAGCACCGCTGTTTCTGGGTCAACTTTGTCTTGCTAAATGTCATTATGAGAGCTGGTATGGTGAGCTAGAAAACTGGCCCTAGATCAGCCTTTGCAGATAGATGGGTGCATGTGAGCCTTGGTTTTCAGAGAAGTTGCATCCTGGGCGATAGAGAAGTGGTAAGCCTTAGTCAGACACAGCGGTAATATATCAAGTGAGTAAAATGTAACTGTTTTTTGCTGTAAAAAGATTAGCTGGCTGCTTATGATTAATCACGTTCATTTTGGTCAGCATTGCAGAGTGCTTCAGAGATAGCGGGTAAATAAAGCCATGCAAAGTCCAGAATTCACTGAAATTAAGTAAGTGGTGAGTTACTGGATAATAACTTAGAGCAAAGCTTTGCTTGTTGCAAAATAGGTTTTTCCCTCATATACCTTTGTTTTACCCACAGAACTGGGACTTTATTTTTGCCTAAAAGCACCAAACTCAGTGTGCTCAGCTGAATAGTAGAGATTTGATTGTGTTTTGGAGCAAAAGCCAGATGTCACATTCCCATGTGGCAGTAGCGAGAGAACAATAAAAAAAGGGGTTTACATTTGTAATCTGCTGCTAAACTCCTGACATGGGGTTTTAATGGGAGAGAGTCAGAGTATCGCTCGCAGGGCCATTAATCTCATATTGGACAAGAGCGCTGTTGCTCACTTCCTTTCTGGGTTACAGTGACATCCCCCCCCAAAAAAATCAAAAAGAAAGAAAAGAAAAGAAGAGAAAAGAAAAGTGGGAGGAATAAGAATGACAGAAGAAAACAGAGAAAAGTTGAAAAATCCCCCGCTCAATTGCGGCTTGGGTGAGTTAATAAGAGACAGATTCGGGAGAAGTAGTACCAACCCTAAATTGTTTGCAGAGTAGTCTTTTTTTTTCTTTCGCGGTGCTTCCAAGCGGCCCGTGCCGAGGGAAAGTCATGAGTGTTCACCCACTCTGATTCACACACATGCCCAAGCGCTAACACATTCAATGGTCATGTTCATGAGAATATCTCTTGCTAAAAAAATGACAGCAATTTGTGCCCATGCTAGCATGTTCAGAGGTTTCCTGTGCATTTTCCTCTCATGCTTTCTTCTCCTTTACTAATTTTGCAAATAAAAGAGACCACCAGGGTTTGTAATCAAAATTTGACAATGACTGCCATATGTGCATTAAGTGGCTTAGCTTCTTGAAGAAAGAATGAAAATACTCAAAAATATGTAACATTTCCTTTTTTATGCTCTTTTTTTATTTGATTGACAGCTATTTGTTCAAAAATGTAAAAAACTGAAGTATAGACCTCCCACCAGTTAAATGTTCCTTTCAATCTTCACTGTCATTAGGACATTAGAGGCCTTGATCAGTTTGCTAGAAAAAAAGTAAAGGATAATATTTTTGCTCTTTATGGTGGTAATATTTCTGTGGTGTGCTGAAAACTGGCAGGCGACATCTGAGGCAAAATTAAATGACTACGGTAATCACCATTGGAAATCATTAGCGAGTATGTTATGCAATATCCTTTTTCAGCCCATTCATCCGAGAATATCAAACCAGAGCAATTGGTAGAGGAGCCAAAAGTCAATAAATTCTTCCATTTGCAAAAACTTTACCAATGAACCACCTCAAGGAAGTCAAATGCCCTAGTGGTTAACATAACGCTGCCATTACAGTTGCTTTTCAAATAGAACAAAATACGTGGTTTCATTCACTAAAGTCAAACTCTGTTTTAGATCTTTTGAAATAAATTAGACTTCAATAAATTGTAATCCCAATTTAGAAATAAAATTTCTATGTTCAGTCATTTTTAGACTTGTTGCATTGGCTTATTGTTGTTAATATGAAGAAAATTTACAGCAAGACCTTACAGCTATTGCTAAAATGATTAGGCTATTCATTTAACAAATTGAATTCATGCACATAAAAATAGAGGTAGTTATACTGCACAGACATTAAAAACATAGTTCTGCAAATATGTCTTTTTATTCTTAAATATTCATTTTTTTCTTTAATATTTGTTTAATTTAACCTATTATTTATCTACCCAGTTAAGAATCATAAACAACATATTTTAGAATGCATTTCCGTTCCCCTCATGGCTACTATATTTATGATTTGTCTATGTCTAGACAACATAATTTGTCTATTCTGATGAGCATGTTTTCTTTGTCTAAATGGCCTAGGAAAATTTGTAAGGCATGGCATTGTCATCCCTGACACACCTTTGCTCTATTGTATCCTTCTGTATTCGTCATGACATTGGTAAATTCATGGAGATTATGATAATATATTTGTTCAATTAACAGATGGATATTTTGTCTTACAGTTAAGAAAAAGTGAATATGGTAGAACAGCATTGGTTCAATTTGGGACGTTCAGGATTTTGATACTATTCATCTACTGATGGATCTCCAGTATGGAACCTGCAGTGCTTGTGGTTGGAAAGGAAACCAGATTTAAAAAGTTGTCCATTAATTAGTTAAGATTGTGCCTTTGTGTAGCTATTTTACATTTAGAAAATGTTTCTTCCAAATCTTTAATTTGAATGGAGACAGTTTATATTACAGGACTGATAGATGTTGAAAAATGTATCATTAACCTTTGAATGAAATATTATTCAGTTAAAAGTGGAAGTATGGAATATGAAGACAAAAATATACTGGTTAAAAGTAAAAAAGGATGGATATTTAAACTTATTTAAATACATTTAAGCTACAGAAGTAAAATGTTTTACCAAACAATCAGGTAAAGTATTTTTTATTGATGTGCTGTTGTGCTGCAGCAATGCTAGTCGTCCCTGCAAAAAGATAAGTTAGCATCATTGCTGGCTCCCTAATACAAATCTAGCAAAATTTTCTCTAGGAGATGCAACAAGTAAAATAAAATCTTCAGTTCCAATAGTCCATTAAACATGTTAGTATTATTTTGTTTGTGTTAGGCTGTGATAGCAAAATTCATGCATGCTGAAAATAATCTTATTTTTACACTAAAAGTCTTGATAGAACAGATCAAAGCTTATACCTCTATTATATAGTGATCTGCATTTGGTAAGAAAACAGAAGTATAAAGAAGTATAAAATAAATTGTTAAAAATAATGTGTGTAAAAATAAATGGATAATGTTTTGTTGTTACCAATGCAATGTATGACAACAGTGTCTTGTTTTCTACCTTCAAACTAACAATTTGTCAAAATTATCACAATCACATTTAACACAATCACATTTACCACAATTACATTTAGAAATAGGCTACAAAAGCTATGGATTAACGACTCATCTGAAAATATTTGAAACTGCTAATGGAGAAAATCTGACCAACAATAAATGTTTGAATTTAAAGAAATTTTAGGACTCTGTTGGACAGTGAGAAAACCTGAGTGCTGTGACTTCAACCCCCTGTCCCCCCCACCCCCCACCCCCTTTTTTCTCATTTTGCCTCCGAAATGTATATTTTTTTGCAAAAATCTTCAAGCTTTAGTATGTCAGTAACCAGTGGAAAAGCTAGTAAGAATGACCTTTATAAAAACTTGACAGTGGCAGTTGCAGGGAACCAAAGATTGATAGAGATCCAAGTGTTTCCATAACTGTAATAGTCACTTACATATACTCTATATGACAAGGACAGAACAATCCCACATTTGAATGGAGCTCTAACTTGAAAAATGAATTATGCTTTCCAGCTATGTAAAACTTTAAATAAATGCACTCACACACACTCAGATAGATAGACCGATAGATAGATAGTAATGTCGGTGTGTGCATATGCATGTGTGTGTGTCTGTGTGTGCTTTAGCGTGCTAATCTGATGCAGACCCTGTTTGCTTCTGCTGCTCACCAGTAACCACAATGAGGTCACACCTGCTGCTCTGGAACAACAGCTTATTAATGCTCCACTAGGCACACACTCGTTCAAATTTACCAAAAAAACAATATTAATGCATACACACTCATATAAAGACTAACATTGATGCATACGCTTGCATATACACAATTGAAAAATAAATGTTCTTGACTTGAATGTATGGATCTAAGAAAATAATTTGACGGATAAATAACTTTGCAGTAAATGTTGAGGTTCTTTAATTATTTCTGAAATTTCTTCTCATTTGCAAAACACCTTTGTGAAATCAAATGGCTCTTCTCTGAAATCATACCAAGGAACACTTTCTTGCATCTTTATTTGTAAGGACATACACTATTTACACAAACACATATGCAAACTAGAATGTGAGGTGAGATGTGAAGCGGTGTATAGGTTTCAAACAGCCACAGTGTGTAACCAAGTCTGGGAGCCTCTAGTGGTTATGTAGTATAGAGGCAGAGAGATCCATTCAGAAGAAGCAATGGGTATCGCTTGAAGACTCGTTCGATTTTCAGAATAGCACATTAGCTTTATAAGCACTGCATTCCCTTCTTCAGAAATGTCCAATCCAACATTCAAGCTTCACTGAAACAACTGTTGGCAACGTGTTGTTCTTTAAAGATGTCAGAAACTCTTACTATATTCTCTTGTCATTTTTTCCTCGTATAGCCTATAGTAACACAGAAACCTTCTTTGTTTGATTTCTAAAACCTTAAAAAGAATGCAGGAAATACACAGAAACAATTGAGTCACCAGTGTTTGAACATTTAGTTTGCTTAGAAACTTTTGTATGATGGTGTGATTTATGTTGCTTATGACTCAAAGGTATAAAATTAAGTTCATTCAGTCATATGGGTCTCAAAGACTCAATGAATTATGACTCAGCTATTGATGGGTTATCATTATGGCATCATCTTCACTGCTAACGTATCAATTTCCATTTCCATTTTGGTGCTCTATGCAAAATGAATAGGTAGCCTGAAGCACAGATGTCTTAACTCATAGTTGTTCCTCACTGGAGTTGATTGGAATCAGAGCAAGTCGATTAATTTATTAGTGTTGGAATGGTTTTAGGGATTGGGCTGTGGAGACTTATTTGTTAGTAGTGAAATGACTGGGTGAAGACTGTTATTGGATGACACAGAAAGAAGTTTGCCCATATAGTACCCTTTCTGGTCAACTTCATTTTGTTACCCTTAATAAGGGTGGAAAAATACCAACATTTCCTACTTAAGAGAGATTAAAGGTACTATAAGTCACTTGAAATATTAGATCACTAATAAAGTAAGTGTATTTATTGTAACACTAACAGTGTAGTATGTTGAGCTATTTAATATTCAATTTCCCCTAAACCTAGGAACTTCTTGCCCATTGATGACAGTGCTATCCACTGCACCACTTAACTTATATTAGCCCAATTAGATGGAAACTATCACTCACAATAGAATAAGCAACAGCTTTAGATTTAATAAAGAAAAAAAACAAACTTAAAAAATTTAATAAAAGAACACAGGGGAGCTGTGAAAAGTGTGTTTTGTTTCTATGATGGTCTTAAAAGTTAAAATATTTACTTTCTTAGAAATATGATGATTTAGTGCATTTACAGGGTAAAATGCACAAGTATCTTTAGTTGTGTAAATTTTATTGTCCATCTTAGCATTTCACCTCACAAAAACAATAAAAGTTTCAGGATGTGTTGATTTAACTTTCAGAATCAATAGCTAAACCCAAACCGTTTATCATTTCCAGTGCTCTTTTGGGTAACTGAAAACCGTTTCCCACAAAAGTGAACTGAAAACGAACTAAACTTGATGAGGCTTCAGAGCACTGATTTGCCAGCGCTGGAAGTACTTTACCCACTGTAAAACTACACTGGCTTCAGTTTATTAATCTCATAAACACATGGTTCGTGCTCCCCTAAATTGACGCATCACTTCCTTGGAGTGGATTCAAAGGTTTTCTGTTGTTTTGTCCCTCGCCTCCTGCCCCAAAAACATCAGGATCAACTATGAGCGCCGAAATCTGTAACCAGATATTAAGAGTTTCTCGATATTGGACAGAAGGGAGAATAATAAGAAGCGCATGGAGCGACAGCGGAGGGTCCCACTGCTGTGTCTCATTTTGTCCAATATCATTTCAATTTGAAAAGCGTTGCACTGGCAAGCCTGGATCTGATTATTGACATAAACTTTTGTAGGGAGGGGTGGTGTTTACTAAGTTTGTACTGTCTGCTCGTTTGCTCATTTTTAGCTGTCTGTCCAAAGCTGTCTGTGGAGCAGAGATACTTGGAAGGTGGCGAGCTAGCAATGGAGTTAGTAGAGAGCTTCAAGCCATTGAGCCCTTAGGTATTTATCATAAAGGGCTTAAACCCAGTACTATAGATTAGTTATTCATATAACTAAACATGCCTGATTTCTTTCAGCATTGGCTGTCAGGTTTAGTAGAGTTGGTTTAGGATAACTCAATTGTGTTGGAGTTTAGTCAACTGTAATTCTTGTCATATAGTTTTACTGGAATTCATTTTACTACAACAATCTAATACAACAAAGTTAGTTTGTTATATTCTATAATCTAATGAGCCTTAGTCCAGTTTTGGACATTTTAATATGATTTCATTTTATTTCAACATAGTTGGGTTGGGTTTTTTCTGAATATGACAGCAAGATAACAAATTTAATTGCAAATGTTCTAATATTATGGTCTAATTATTGTGACATAAAATATTTCAATGTCTAAATTTAATTTACTTATTTGGTGATATACATTATAAATGTAAAGCTTATGGAATCTCAGTTTTTGAAATCTGAAAATTGAAATGAGAAAAATAGCTCTTCAACAACTTTACACTCATAATGAAGTTTGGGGATGCATATAAAAAGGTCAGTTTAATTTAAGCCAGTTTTAATAAATAGTAAAGGGATATTGGTTGCATTTATTCTTTTCTTTAAGTTTCTTAATGGATCAATAATTCTTTGTTGGGACACTGCTAATGGTGTTGTTCCTCTAGTGGCTAAGGTATAGTTTGAGGGGTAGTTTTAAACACTGTGTCATAAAACAAAGGACATCTCTTATTTAAAGTACCATTCTTGAAAAAATCATATTGTACCTTTTGAAACTAGTCTTTGTACTTTGTACCTGTCTGAGTGAATTGCCTTTGTATTGAAATATTGTGGAATAAATATCTCTTGGCTCACAATCACAGAGAAAAGAATGTTTGAGAGGTGTCTTTTAAATACTGTGCTCAGTTGAATGTAAGTGAGGGAGTTTGATGTTAGTGCTCAGAGTTCACCCAGAGTTAGCCTGCACATTAGGAACTAGAGTACGATTGTGTGTGACAGCTGTGAAGTCTGAGAGTGTATGCTAAGCACATTACCACAAGACTCTCTTTCTCCCACACACATGTATTCAACAGACAGATAAACGGACAAACACACTAGAACACAAAAACGGCTCTTGCATCATTATTACGAATGAAACTACTTTTACGGTCATGGACCAAAATTTTCTGACACATTGAGCACAAATGTCAACGGGATTTATGTTGTCTAGACAAACTTATTTAAAGGGACCCTCTCTGCCATGGAAAAGAGGAAGGCTGGAAAGTATGCACAAAGAGATACAGTAAGCAGATCCAAAATCGCTCTAGTTTAGACTGATATCATCGCAGCTCCTAGTAGCTGATAATATTACTATATAAATAAACCCATACAGCCCTAATGTCATGATCTCCATGACATCCTCTACTTTTGTTTTACATTGACATAAACACATTATGATCAGACCTGGTGTGTGGTGCACCATGGTTTCAATTATCACAGTTGTTTGGGATTAATCATTGTGCTAGCTAGGCTAGAGCAAGCGCAACGTTTTAGCCACAACTTAACCAGCATGTGATATTATTCCACATCTCAGTACTTGCATAAGTATTAAGCACTAAGCTGACCCATCTCACAAGATAGTGATAAATAAATGATTTGTGTATTTTCTATTAATTAACGTCTTTTTTATTCAATAATTTTTAGCATTTAGCATCTTTAGCATATTTTACAATTATGACAGATGAACCACTTCAGCACTTTATTAATAGCTTCAGTTTTTCTTCATAAGCTACAGGGCAACCATCAGAATGAAGAGGGGAATTTGAAGATATATATTGGTAAAACTGCATTTAGTTTGTTAGAATCCATGCAAATAGCTCTGAGCTTTCCCCTTTTCAGTGCTAGTATTCAGTTAGCAAGGGTTCACATTGGGTGTGAATGGTGTATGGGTCTTACATTGGGATCACGTAAGTGCAAAGGTCAGTGATGTGGCCAAAACTATTTAAGCAGGAACGTGCCCAATAGTTTTGGTTAGATGTGTTTTTCGATGAAAGAGGGTGTGCATTTGTGAGAAACTTAGAGATCCGTTGGAGTCTTCTAACCACACCTTCAGCACCTGCAAATGCTCTAACTGCTTATCGCAAACAAGTCATCAAAACATCTTTGCTTTTCTTTAGTCCTTAGCACTAGAAAATCTCAAACAGCTTTAGAAAGAGAGAGAGAGAGAGCGAGAGAGTCAGAGAGAGCAGAAAACTGTCTTTAACATTAATCTAAATCTACACAAGCACAAACCAAACTTGACCAAACTCATGACCCTCCCTCCTCATGCAAAGCAGCCCAGCAAGCAGTTTATTTTTGCCTTTCAAAATTCTTTTCAAGCATCTTTTAAAAATAAGCATGCATGAGAATCCTGAAACCATTCAAAGGAACTGGTGTATCATAAAAATAAAGTTCCCAGACATGTGTCTTTAACGTGATAAATTTGAGTAACCCTTTTTTGGGTACTCTGAAGAACCTTTTGAGACATGATCATTTTGTAAATTTGATGTGCAAGTGTGTAGAACCCAAGAACTAGGTCTCCTACTGTCACAAACTGGAATGTTGAAGGATAGCATGTGTTTCCTCTGAGAGACACAATGGGCTTTTTAAGTTACAGATAAATCAAAAACGCAGTACAACCACTTGAGCATTAATTATGTTATGTCTATTTCTAGATACCTGTGGTGGTAAGCACTGCACCAATCCTGCCCATTCAGAGAGTGTGGTGAATTATGCTTTATTTGAATCCCAGCCATGAATGGCTGTAGGGACAATGCTTAGATACTTGCTCCAAACATGAACCAAGGTTAATGAACATGATGTACATTTTCTATACTATTAAAGGCTTTCTTTAGAAACCTATCCAAGTCAAGAACCATGTCAGTGTATATAAGAATATGTGAGAATAAAAGTAGTTTCAGTAACTAGAGCCTTCACATATCACAGTACTTCGCTTATTTATTTGAATATCCTTTGGGACACTAACACTCCATTGGCTGCGTTTCCTAATGCACCTTCTTTCTGAAGAGTTTGCAGATGTGTTGGCTTTGCAAAGTTCATACATATTTGATTTCTATGATTACTACTGGTTTTAGCTTTGTGTCCTTCAAAGTACCACCCTTCATATATGAAGAGGAGGTGTGCCTAAAAAATATTTGACTCATTTATGTACATACATTAAGCACATATTTATTTAATTACCTCAGACCCTGAAAGTTATTTAAATACCTGGAAGGTTTGAGTCCTGAATTCACAAGGATATTTGTTCCTTCATTCTGGGGGGTTCCTTTGCTCATGAGTCTTTTTAGCAACGATAACATATTAACAGATTTCTGTTCAATATGTTGTTATAACTGACTTAAGAACAATAAAGGTCAAAACCATTTCAAAAGAAAGGCATCCCTAAACATACAGGAAATTTACATTGGTGGATTTACTTGTGAGAACCAACAGAAACTTGCTTTCAAAAGCTAAAGGCTCTTTAGGCCATGTTTTTGCAGAACGGTTTTATTTAAATTCATATTAAAAACTCACTCTGTCTAAACCACTCCAATTATCTGTCTCATGGAGAAGGGATTTTAGATGGCCAGTCCATGGGTGAGATCCAAGCCATCTCTCTGATGAGAGGCTTTTGGTTGGGGCTTTAATCACCCTAGGCCCTCCCGCTCACCAGAACTCAATAAAACGGGTTAATTATGGTGCAGCAGCTATGAAGATAATGATAGGATATGTGAGGAGTGTGGGAGACTGGAGGCTATGAGATGTGTTTTGATTCACTCACAGATATGTATATAGTGTTGCTAAATGCAATTAAGAGCAAAACAGAGCATCATTTAGCTGTATGCAAATATGAAAATGTGTGATACTTTTCACTGCAAATACATTGTATGTGCCTTCTTTCCGTTAAACCACCTTTAAAGTCTTGTTTATGGCCAGCAATATCAAAAGCATAATTTGGTATTATTCAGAGGCGTCGGAAGCATTTTTAATGTGAGGATTCGTGGGGGCGGGTTTGTGCATGGGGTGGGGTTAAAGCGTACGTGCAAATCTCATCCTTATGGAGGGTGGGGGTGTTTGGAAACCCTTGTGGTAAAGCTTAGATTGGGGCCAAAAAATGGAACCCGACCCGACCAAGCCCATGCACCTTGTGTCCGAGTCCAGCATGACACAGCCTGGGCCGAAGATAGTGGCTGGAAATATCGGCCAGACCCGACCCACAGACCGGGTCGGGCTCAGACAGGTTTTGGGCAGAGAATCTAAACTCCCTGTTGAATCTTGAAAAATCCACTCCACTTCATCGATATAAGATCACACACCACTGGAACTCCGCTCCGTGATTTCCTCAAAACTCACACATGCAAGTGAGGAGAACTGTCAGTGCAGAGAAAGGCTGCTTGGATTTCCAGGGGTGTGTGTATTCTTGTATCGGTTTAGTGGAGTGGATTCTTTTGTGAAACATTCCAGATTCAATGGCCATGGTGAACTCATTATTTCTGATAAGTGTGTGTGTGTTTGGGGGGGGGGGGGGGTTTCCAACAGAA
>JBBMFX010000136.1:68169-78681 GCA_037832545.1 Rhabdalestes septentrionalis
GAGAGAGAGAGAGAGAGAGAGAGAAATAGTGGGGAGTAGAGTGCAGGAGGAGAACCATTTTCCACTTACACCAGATGTAGTCGATCAGACAAAGCATGTTTTAAGTTCAATTGTTGCTTATTTGAACATCACTAAGAAGCAATGGCCAGCAATAGTCAATGGTCACCTAAACTGTTTCTGAATGAATAAACCCTCAAATCTTCTTTCAGTTCATTTAAGACTTCAGCTACACAGTGAATGTTTGTTAGTTTTTATGTCACACTGTAAGTCATACTACATCCTAAACCACACCAACAAGTCTGCTTTGTCTTAACAAAAAGCTGAATGTATTTTGAATGGGAAAACTGTATTACTTTCTATAAATGTTTGTTAGATTTGATGCTCCAAGAAGCAAAATTTGGATTCCATATGTAGTAGCATCTGTGGTATAGGGGAGGATTGTGAAAAACTATAAAATATGTAAATCCATTAATATTAATTTAAAAATGTACTAACTTGCATGCATTCTGCAAGCTTTCATATATGTACCATAAAGCTACGTGTCAAACAGCACTTCCACAAAATGCAAGTTGTGTCATTACCAGCCTCAAACTGTACGTCAGCGCGGAGAGCAAGCATTAGCGTGCACACCATGCAACTACATGACGTGCAAACGCTCGTACGGGCCGAGACATGCACATCAACACATACGAAAGTGCACAACAGGAGTGCATGTTGTTATTCCTCTCGTTCACTACTTGCCTCCTCCCTTCCCCTTCTACCATTTGCAGGCAGGAGTGCTGGGTCAAAAATAAAAATAAAAACATGTGGCTTCCTTCATCGGCAGTTTTCCCTCACCAAAGCCACATTAAAGGTCCTTGTTGCTGCAGGGTTAAGATGCATTCTTCCCCCTCATCACATCCAAACACAATGTCTTACTCTGCTCCTCCCCCCTCATCCATCTCTCTTTGCACCTTCCTTTCCTCCTCTCTTTATGCATCTTCATTTGTAGTTGAAGTATTTTTTTTTGACGTTTTTATTTTTGCTTTGTAATAAAAATGAGAATGTTTTCATAAGTTTACAAAAACATCATAAAAAGGCTTACCAGTTTTATTTTCAGGAAAAATATTAGGCTTTGTTTAAACTTGCTATAAACATTTGAAGTCTGATTGTGATTATCATATGGTCAGTACAAAAACATGAGGTTCTCACTTTTTAAATGTAGCTTCGGCATCCACTGTGTAAAAACATGTCAATCCATGGAAAATATTTTATTTAATCTTCTACTCCTGACAAACTAATTTAAATGAGCAAAGATTAAGAGAAACAAAATGAAATTGCTGTTAAGACAATGGTCTTTTGCTGCCTCAAAAAGTGCCTTTGGGGTGATGCTGTGCATTTGACATATTTCTACAATAGTTTTGTAACAATATCATAGTAGCCACAATATAAAATGCTTCATACAATGCAATAGCCTTTACTGTATTTAACAACAAAACTATAAATAATAAACTATAACACTAATATAACACTATTTATAGTGCAGATTTTGGGTCCTATTTTCCCTGGACAGTGTTTACATATTTAAATCAGGCTGTCCTGGTACTGGAGCAAAGTAGGCGTTATGTTTTCTGAAACATTTTGCAATCGCAAAGCAGGCATTTTCCTGGCATTTTCAGTTACAGAGAAAGAAAAGGCAGTGAGTTACGGCTGTTTTGCTACACAACCACAGCTAAGGCACAGTTGAATGAATGATGCATTAAAATCTAGACTGGAACTGGCAGAGAACATTGTCATTCAGAGGTGGCAACTGGCTTTTTATATTTTGTTTTCAAAACCTATTTCGGAATGTACATTCAAACACTTCAAAAAATATTATTGAAAGTTGTGGGTAATGTTAGACCATGAACATATAGCTGCATTCTTTTGTTTACAGCTTTGATACTGTGATCACAAAATGTCATAACTCAACACAAATACATTTATTTCACTACATTTACTCATGTCGAAATGTATTTCCCAAATTTGCAAATTTAATGAAGCTCTGTTCACACTTGGCGTCATGTCACGTCATATAAACACTGATGATCATGCTTCCTGTAGAACTAGAAAATCTATAACTTTTTCTTTTAAACTAATCACTACATAAATGGTGCATGTTTTCTGGGATCTCACTGGACCGACCCATTCTTAAAATTTTCCCCAATATCAGCTTTTCTCTTCATGTGTTTCTAGAATGCATGCATCTATAAGTTTAAGCCATAATCTGAAGGATTCTGAATAAGGACTTCTTCAATGAATAGAAACGTCTTTTATAAAAACAAACTGCATGCAAAATATTTCCATTATTAAACAATAAGCAGTGATATTTCAGTCATTTGTTCCATGGCATCCTTTCGTGGGAAAGTCTTATCAGTGAAATAATGATTAAAAGTATTTATCTCGTTTAATGATTGTTGCATTTATAAATGAGCAATGGTGGTAAGTGAAGGAATATGAACATAAATCACTCATTACAGCAACACATTTAAAAAGGCCATAACAAATAGGGTGATTATATTCTCTCCTCAAACCACTCAGCTGCAACATATCATGCATGTGACATCATAACCAAGAGAACATTCATATGTGACCACCCAATCAGCCTGCAACAGTTTAGGCCTGCCCATACATATTGAAGTGTGGCTTTTGTTGTTATGCAGATCATCTGCTGTAGAGGATAGAGGGATTTACTAGTGGGAAGCAACTGGATCAAGGCAGCTGTCCAAAGCGTCCACACATCCAAAAGGAGTGACTCAAGTTTATTGTTTCCTACATCCGCAAAGATTTCCGGCCAAATCTAACAGTTTGTGCTATATATTATGGACTGTTCTGAATAGCAGCCATGCGTTTTGCTTTGTTAAATAAAGCAGTGATCCAAAGATCAGTGTGTGAAAGCACAGAAACAAGAACAGTTTGTTCAACTAAAATATGGTCTTGTGGAACAGTAAAATAAGTAGACTCTTTTTGAGACCAAATAAATGTTGTAAATTGACAAAAGTAACCTGTGTAAAATATTATATGGTCCCTTTACATAAATTAAGTAACAATGGAAGTCTATAGATGCATTTTTTATGGGCAGAAAACTTCCAGTTTTTACTCGCTTCTTTCTTGCACATTTCCAATGATGTCTCGCCCTGCATCCGACTGTTTGTCTCCATTTGTCCCTCTTCATCTCTCTGTTCCAGCCGTGAGGGGGACCGCCACACGCAAACACAAAGAAGCATTGTATTGTGGGGGGAAATGTGGTTAACAGACGCTGGTAGACGGCCCCAGTGGTCGCTGGCAGGCAGAAATACTTCCTAGCGCAGCCTTCACACCAGCGCTCATTTTGGGAAAGCCCTGAGTTATGGCAGCTGCGGTGACGGGGCTTTTATTCACGCGAGACGCCTCACGGCTTATTTTTGGGAGCTGGTTGGGTGGGGTGCGGGTGCGGGCTGAACACGAGCCCACCATCGTCTAGATCACTCTCCCTTCATCTTTCTCTCTTACTTTCTTTCTCTCCCTCTCAACACTCAACTTTCTTTTGTGAAGATTTTGTGCATTCCATGGTCAGTTAGATCAAAAGAGAGTCAAATTCACATCTTAGGGTATGTGTGTGTACACTACAGGCCCTCTGAAACGGTTTCCCATTAAACATAGTATACTTTGGAAAAGAAATGCTGTCACTGGGGTAGTGCCATCAAGGGTACATTTTGGGACCATCCGTTAGGGAAAGACATTGTAAATAATTATGTGGACACAATAAGTTGCAATGTACACAAACTGAGGTTTATATAAGTGAACGGAGTGTACATTTTAAACTGTTCATATGATGGGGGACTCAAACTTTAAAGATCACTGCTGGCTTCCATACTTCTGGCCTGTAGTCTATATGATGTGGGAAGCATGGCCTGTTTGTGTCTCTAAGTATGCTGCTGGTAAACCGTGCGGCTATAAAGCAAACCTCAGTCACACTCACACACCTCATACGAACGAGTGGGATACCAACTTGGTACCAGTGGGATGAGTGGCGGTGATATGATCGTCACACATGAGCAGTAGCACATACACACACACACACACACAAACACACAGAAAAACAGAGGGCCCGTGTGGTTGCCACTTGCATCATAACCATGCTCCACAGTGTGCCTGTCGAACAGCCTCACTGCACCATAGGCTACAGCTTCATAAATGAGTGCCTCAAGAGAACCACAAGTGTGGAGAAAGAAGAACCAAACTAGCCAAACTGTGGTTTCAAAACGTTTTTTTTATCCACCAAGAATATGTCCTTGCAGGTGTTCACATATATCTCAGTTAAGCCCTCAAAATTACCATGAGAAGCTAGTGGAGCAAGGCTTTCTCCTCTACCTTAAATCAATGTGTTATCACAGGAGCAAGTTTGGTAGGACAGCCACTTCTGGGAAGATTCACTTCTATTTTAGAGATAATTGCTCTCACTGTGGTTCTCTGGAGATCCAACCCTTTCCAGACTGATATATTTCAATAACATAATCTCCTCTGGAGCTGTTTTCTGATCACATCATAGAGAGCTGCTTTAGCCATATTGCTGGGATGGTTCTATTTAAGTGTTGTTTCGATTCAACAGAGCTGGCAGTAATCATGTCTGAGTGTAACTGGTCTAACTGATCCCAATTGTCAGCTAGGTTTTTGATTTAGTAAATAGGGTACCTTCTTTCACACTGCACTAATTAATGTTTTACAACCTTTTTCCTTTTACTTGCATTTAAAAACATTATTTTTGTTCAAGGGTGCCAAGGATAAAAAGGTGCCAAATGGGGTATAAAGTGTTTAAATGTAATTAATTGATTATGAAATTAATTACATATTTACCAGTAATATAAATACATTTCATTAATTAATCACAAAATGACATAAAACAATATCACTGCATTTAATTGATTACATATAATTACAGTCATATATATGTGATTTAAATCTAAACTTTTAAGGGTTAATGTGCTTTTGCATTCTGACTAAGAATTTGAATCACTATTAGTTTTGTATGCTCCATGGCACTGGGGCTTGGTTATGACTTTGATAGGGACATTTGAGTTAGTAAAAATGGTTGGAAAAGAGAAAAAGGAGGGAGGGAGAGAAAGAGAGAGATACTGGTTTGATGTTGTGGTAAGGAGAGAGAGAGGAGGGGCTAGTAGGGATGTTACTGTCATTTTGGCAACACTGACACACATATTGCAGCCATTACCACAGCGGAAAAATGTTTTTCTGCAACATGCAATTACTATAGATTACAGATCAGCCTTCATAGCATCAGAAATGCTGCCCAGAATGAAAGAGACAGTGTGTACTATGCACATTTGTGAGTGTAAGTGCATGCATGTGTATACAAGTGTGCATGTATGTCTATACTGTGCAGGATTGCACGTCTTCATCATAAAGCATCACTGTATAATAACAATACCCCAAATGATACCTGGTGCAGTTATTGGATGTAAATGCCACATCTATTGGGATTTAATACTTGTTTAATTGTCTTTTACAATTGTTTTAGTAATTTTTTCTCAAACTCAGATACAGCATGGAATATGATGTGAATGTGTGCATTTAAACAGTTTATGAAAGAGCAGGAATCTGTAAAGAGTGCAAGGAGACACAAAGTAGCCCCCTCTAGAGGCCAGGTGACATGAGACAATACCGGTAGCCTTTTTGGTGATATATGTAAAACTATTTTCAAGATACTTTACAGAACATTGTACAGGTATGATAGGCTGGGTCAGTATGGATATTACAAAGTATTTCACAATCATATTTCAGTGACAGTAGGTATTATATGACCGATAGAGTCTTCTCTGTGTGTCTTCTATGTCCGATGTTATTTTCTGCTATTGTCACTCTTTTGGAACAGTGTCTGTTGTAAATAATGCCCCATCCAATATAAGCACTATACAAATAACTGTATTTTATTTAATGTGAGAGATTTCCTGAGAGATTTCTTGGCAAAATAAGGCAAGCCCCAAGTCCTCAGCTTCCCCTTAGAAGTTGATTCCAAAGATAAATCTCCATATGGTGTATTGCGACACTGTTTGGTACTTCACTCAGTCATGCCACTCTAAAACCATAATTATAAGGAAATGCCACCAACCTCATAAAGCACTTGGAGGATGGGAAACTGGGTGTTCTTGGCAAGATATTACTCTGCTGTTTTTCTAATGATGGAAAAGCACAGTGTAAGTTCCGATGATGCCCTGTCAAAGAGCAGTGAAACGAGGTCCTCTTGAAAAGCTACAAAATAAAAGATACTATAGAGGCACCAGGGTGACACACCTAAAGGGGTGGTGCACTGAGGGGTACATCTACAGTATATTTAGCTATGAAAGATAATTACACAATATTCCATTTTAAAGCTACATTCATTTTTATAAAATTGTGCTCAGGAAATGGCAGTGTACATACATTTAATCACATATTAGGCATGTAGTTGAACCTTAAAGGCCATTCTATACCTTAGCAGCAACATTCACCTCTTCTTTGTACCCTTCAGAAAACCCAGAAAATGAACAGGATCAGAAGCTGACTTTGGACATTAACATGCATTTTAGTAGGCATAATCATCCTCAAAGTAATATATTCTGCATCAGCAGAACCAAACTATATTCATGGCATTTGAAAAGTGTGTGAATGGAAAAAAATGCATTCTTTATTTGTGACACCAATGTGGAACATTTCTGTGCAAAATAATCCAATTCCACATCATCCACTAACACAGCATGCTTTCATCAGGTATGTTATACTTCAGATATATAATATATAACTGTTTATGCCAAATCTCTCACCACAGGCCCATTACCCAGCTATCTGTATTCCAGGACACGGGTAAACAGAGCATACCAGCCCAAAACCCAGGCCAGCTCTTTTGCATGGGTGGAAAAACACCATACATTGGCCTCTTTCAATGCTAATGTGCTGCGCAATGATAGACATAACACATAAATGTTACACAGTACCTGTGACATGTAGGGATGAACTGGCCACCTATTACCAAACTTTGTGATCTGTGACCTTACATCCCCTCCTCTTTCTCAAGTGATTTCAGAGAAATTACAAACATAATTAAAATGTGAGAAAATTATTATTGTATAATCTGTTAATTTATGGTATTTATACCCTCATTACATATGTACAAACTGTTAGTGAAACTGACCAGAATGCTTTGAAAGAAAGTGCAGAAAATGACTGTGGGTCAGATCTCCGGGTTTGTTTGCCTGCTGGCTACTTGAAACCCTTAACAGAAGGAATGCACTCTGTGGCTTTGAGAGAAGCTCTCTCTGTAATCTGGGAAACGTAAAGAACCGTGCAGTGGCCGAGATGAGAAACCAAACTTCTGGAGGCAGAGTTCCATCCTTGGCACCCTGGTCCACTGGTGTGACCCAATGAGGTCCAGCGCAGGTGCATTATGAGGGGCACACATGCCAATTTGAGTTTGTAATGTTGATGTTTGGGCATGGGATGCTACCATACCAGATGTCCCTAAGCACAAGTCCGTCTTCTTAAAAGCATATACATGTATCTGGTGTTTTCCAACCTATTCATATATATGTAGCACTTAAGGACAACTTTTGAATAAACAAACAGTAAATACAGTGCTTCTTGTGTTTCAAAATAAAGATTTTCTACAGACATATGATACATAATTTTCTACGGACCCATCTACCGAAATGTACTGAACAAACATAGTTCTTTTATCTCATTGCATCAAAACCATTTCTGGCACCTTTATTTTTAAAGTGTAGTTATCAATAAAATGGAGATAAGTTTGGAGACTTTACTTTTGTCTCTTTTACAGATAGCAGCATATCCTTAAGTGTCAAAAATGTAAGCAATTTATTCTATGTAAGCAAGTCTATAGAGATGCAAAAGAAGCTACCTCCTCACACCAGATTTTTATTATAAAGTTGATCTAAGAAAAATAGTGTCAGGAATGTTTGGTCAAACGAATCTTTAAGGCTTGACATGTATAAGACTAGTACCAAAGGTATGAAGTTTGGGGAAATAAGGACATCATTATGGGTCTTCAAACTTTAAAAGCCCCCCTCATAAAGTCCTCAGACATGACATAGAAGACGTGAAAGCACAAAATTCTCATGATGAGCCTGAATCTGCACTGGCCAGAAAAAAAAAAAGGAAAAAAAAGAATCTGCACTGGCCATCTCCACTGATTAAAGCAGGATGAGTTACAACTATTTCACCCTGATAGAAGGGCTTTTGGGCTCCTTTTAATTCAGAAGTTGGCCCTTTGAACTGCAGCACGCTTCATGAAAGCTGGTGGCTCATTTGTACAGACTCACATCATTTTTCAACACGTTATTATGGCAGTACCCACCTTGTCTTCTTTAAAAATTGTACATCCTGGGTGGGGAGTGGGGGTGATGAGGGCTTGCAAAATTCTCATATGCAGCCCTCACCTATTGTGGACTGAATATGTGAGGGGCCCCTTGAGGCTGGCGGCTCACGCTCCTGACTCTCTATGCGCGTGTAACTATAGAAAGTGCATGTGGAAAAGTGGACAGGAGTGTAATGTGACAGGAGGCCCTGTGCGCAGCTTCTATATTAATAATGAACAGATGCAGCTGAAATATGGCCCCGGGCCCCAATGCTTTTCTTCTGATGGAGCTTTGAGACCCTGAACAATTGTGACTTATTTGTCTCATATCAGGAGTTAATAATGAGAGGCTTGTATTTGCAAAGAAAATTTGAACATTTTAACAATTAGATATATTTTTATGTACCTAGAATTCAGAGACTTGAAAGTATTGTTGTGTTCCAACATTTGACAGACTAAAGGGAATAAAGGGACAGATAAATGGAATAATTAAATAAACTCTTATTAATTAGGTTGTAATTTGTCTATACTTTGACAGTAATCAAGTTGAAATGCTAAGTAATAATGAAAGAAATTTATTTGAACTGAACTCAACCTTAGTTAATACATTTTACACACTAGGTTTCCTACTGTTTCGAATGGCCAAACTGGACTGAATGAATGTATGAATAAAGGAATTAATGGATGGATGGATGGATGGATGGATAGATGGATGGATGGATGGATGGATGGATGGATGGATGGACAGACAAGATGGATTTAACCCTTGCTTGTTCATCATAAACAAACATAAAGTTGAATTAATAGGTCAAATTTAAATCATGAAAATTAAAGATCCTGAAGTGTTCTACATGACTCTAAATGAACAGACAAACTAATCAATGAACAAAGAAATAAATGTCTGGTGTTTTAAATGCCTTATACATTGAATTCATTTTCAAATATTTTGCCAATATTTGAGTTTACCTATGTTTATATTCAGATACTTTTCTGGTTTCTTCAGGGTCTTAAGATGAGTATACAACAACCAAACAAACAAAGAAACAGATAAAGAAACAAACAAACAAACAAACAATGAAAGAAAGAAAAAAATACATACATACAGAAATGTGCTGCCTCTCATTTCCTGAAAATTGCCATTTTGTTCATCAAAGACCTTATTTTGTAAACCACACATTTAAACCAAACTGATTTTCTGAGTAGAGCTGAAATCTCACGAGCTCAGCTCATCTAATGAACAGATGTTTTTAAGGGTTTAAACTGCTTTAAAGGAAATCTATTCTTTCCTCTATTTCAGTGGAAATGCAACTTGGCAGCGGAGTCTGTGCAAATGATTTATTTATAATTGACAGTTAAAATACATTTAAATAAAATAATAAATACAATGTAATAAAATTACAATACATAAATTAAGACTGGGCTTTTTTGTCAAGGGTCTTACAAATTATTTGTGCGGTCAGAAACCCATGTTATTTGGGGTTAAAAAAAATACTGCATCACACTCAGACGCCCAACAGGAATCAAGTTTACCGTTGCCTGTGCTCTGAATTGAGCAAATTGTCCAGAAAAACCCACACTGAACAGACCCTCTCTCTCTCTCTCTCTCTCTCTCTCTCTCTCTATGTAAATGCTTAAAGCGCCTACTAGTGGTGCTGTGCAGCGTCTTTCGCTGCTTGGGTGTGTCCCGTCATATAAACTCTCATTAAAGACATTACATTCACATTAGCCGCTGCAGCAGATACGAGCAATAGACTCTCACTGATTTGTCACTCTTTAATAACAGCACCATCCTCCCATTCACACTGTTAACTCTACAGATACACACAGACATAAATGTGCTGAGTGAAGTCGAATTCAATTGTGCTATTAATTAATTAGGCCTGCTGTGCTTGTTTGTTTAGCATTAGTAATTTATTTCAAGCCATTTATTAATATGTGTGACGCTCTGATTCATAATTATTAATAATAAATATTCGGAACAGTGGACAGTTGAATGGACAAAATTACATTTGCATTAAATACATTCTTATTACTTTTTAAATTACTATTCTTCCTCTTCTTCTTCTTCTTCTTCTTCTTCTTCTTTTTCATTTTCTTTTCTTTTTCTTCTTCTTTCTTCTTCTTCTTCTTCTTCTTCTTCTTATTTTTTT
>JBBMFX010000140.1:0-13978 GCA_037832545.1 Rhabdalestes septentrionalis
TGTGTGTGTTTGTAAGAGAGAGAGAGAGTGTGTGTGCACGAGAGTGTGTGTGTACGAGAGAGAGCGAGAGAGAGAGTGTGTGTGTGTATTTGGCAGAGGGTAAATTGCAGGTCATGTTTATGCCAGACCTCTAATCGCACGTCCGACTGAAGCCCCTCAGCTGGACGTCCGTTTGACTTTTGGCAAAGGTGAAGCCCAGCAAAGGACAAACGCTCAAACTGGCCTCGAACTCTGACTGCTCCCAAAATGACTCATCCTATGGAGAGCAGCAAAGCAGAAGAATCCAAATTGCATGGGTGCAGTCTATCAGCTTTCCTCTAGAACTTTGAGGACAATTAATGGAAGCAACTTATATTAGCAACAAATCATCTAGCTACCAAATCATCACACTCTTAACTCACATTACTGAATAATCTCAAACTGACCTGCTTAAGTGGTTTCTGACATACTGTTATCCAGTTTGGATTACAGTTCAAGCCATATGTCAAATATTCTTTCATTCATTCATTTTCATTTACCATATAATCTTTATTAAGGTCACGGGTACCTGGGACATATCCCAGGGCAAACAGGAGCATGGCAGGGACTCACCCTGGTGGGGAGTCAGCCCACCACACATACACACACCACTGCCTCACACAATAACAACTACAGTCAATTTTGGATCCCCAATTCACCTGACGCCTGAAGTCTTTGGACTGTGGGAGAAACCCGGAGATCCCGGAGGAAACCCAGGCCACCACAAGGAGAACATGCAAATTCCATACACACACAAGACCAAGACCTGGATTCATACACCCCACCCTGGAGGTGCAAAACCATATGTAAGACATGGGTCAGAAAAAATGCTAATTTCTAGCATCCCTAAATCATTCCAGTAGTAGGTTAACACTAAGCTAACCCTAAGCAATTCTAGATACAAGCATTTGTAATTTGTACAACTCTAGCCATGTTTTATTTGACAAATTAACCTATTTAACTTTGTATGTAACAATTATACAGTGTCACATCCGGGGGTACATGGGAAGTCAGGCGAGGCACAAAGAGCAGGCTCCAATGGTGGAATTATAATACAAATAGACACAGACCTTATACAGACATTGACAGAAACAAAAAACGCTCGAGGGCCTTATAAATCAAAATACACCTACACAAAAGAGACATCAGGAACAGGACTGTGAGGGTAGACCAGCAAACTCAACATTAAACATTAAACGGACACAAACCAATCAAAAACCCTAAATTAAATTAAAACTCAAGACAGCTGACAATTGAACTAAGAAACAACAAATACCCAAAATAAAAGTCCCCTATAAAACCCAAAATCAGTGGCCGTTGGCCAAGACCTGACGACGGGGACTTATGGCTCATATTTACAGTCAGACAGATCTAGAAGATCCAGAAGGTCTAGTGTAATGTTTCAAGACGATGGTCACACCCACTGTAAACCAAATTGTGACTAGCTGATTCATTGTCACTTCTTTGGCCAATCTCATGAGTCCAGCTACAGCCAGGGGAAGGGCTTGCTTGTATGTATTTATCAAAACACCCTAACTGGACAATTGTTGAGCATTCTGTACCGCTAATTGCCTCGAACAGGAAATATTAACCCACTGCCAGTGTTTTACTTGCTTAAGGTCTCATTGGCAGAAACTACCTTTAATTTTTGCCCTTAGTGAATCTGTATTTACCTGCTAGTATCAGTGTAGATGCCGAAACCAGTGCAACACTACTATTAGCTACATAGCGAAGAGCAAAAGCTGGAAATGGGAGCTGTGACCGGAGAGAAAATGACCCATCCTGTCCATGCCTCCTTTGACAATGTACATCCTCGCTCTATTTTTCCTGAAATGATTTCAGTCACTGAGCACAACACATTAGGCACGATTACTAACGAGTTGAAAAAGTGCCAGCTAATTTGTGCTAACGCATGCACACACACACACACACACACTCCAAACTGGGAAACAGTTATTGAGCATGGGGTTAAGCATGTACTACTCCTTTCACCTTTGACCCTTCCAGCATAAGTAGCTGCCAGCCGCCGGTGCGGGTCGCTGGGCGAAATCGGTCTATTGGCGCTGACCTTTGTGTTTTGGTGTGTAATGAGACCTCAGAGGATTTTAGAGGCAGATGCATCAAGACAAAGAAAGCAGGCCGGTGGAAAGTGGAACAAAAACATTTATGCGTGTGTAAGTGTGTGTGTGTGTGTGTGTGTGTGTGTGGGTAACATGGTGAGACTCAACACTCTGAGCGGGAAACAGAACAGGAGAATTCATTGAAGAAGTCATTTGAGCTACTCTGTGGCAGAGAATTGGCTTACAACTCTGCATACACTCACCTCTTTGCAACTCAACCTGCATGTGTTTTAGAAATATGCCCACAAAGCGGCCAACAGGTGGCGAGGGAAGCAATTATAGAAATGATTAGATAATGAAAATGCAGTGTGAGGTTAAACACTCCACAGCGGGATAGAAAAAATATATGTATTTTTTTTCTTGATCTTTACCTGTAAAACAACCTTGGAACCTGGGATGCCACATGTCCCTGGTTTAAAATGCAGTTCTATTTCTCATTTAGTGCTAGCCCTGTAGTTCTCTCCCGAGTGATGCAGGGTTCAGTACTCGTAAGACACTTTTTCCCAGATCTACAGGAACCGTGCTGTACCTAAACTGTGCTGCGACTATTTGTAACTTTCAGCACCATTTGATTTTCCAGGGTATCTCCTCCGATAATGGAGTTTCTCACGCCTTTCGTCGTCCCAAACCATGTTCATAGAGTCGAACCACCGGAAAGTTTCTTCTTCAGAACTGCTTTTGCTATTAAGATCTTTTATTTTGTGTAGTCCTGTTTGAGGTTTTTTTATTTTTTTCCCAGGATTGATTAGCCAAGCAACAAATACCTCACTCAGCTAACTTGTTAGCGATGTTCGCTTTTCTCACAGTTTTATAAGATACATTTGTTCGCGTCATAGAAAACTCCAACTTAAATGTATCTACTAGGTCTACTACTACTACTACTTTAGTCCCAACTCAGTGTAGCATTTGTACTTCATCTGGTTTCCAGTTGTTAGGTTTTATCTCCATTGTTGTTTTGTTGTTCGGACTGTACAAACCAAAAAAAGACCAACAATGGCCTCTTTTCAAGGTTGTGATGACAATGTTACGACCAAGCAGCTCGGATACACCTCAGGTGTGGCTCACTTTATTTTGATGGTTTGCAGAACAGCATGGTTTCTTTCTCTCTCTGCATTTAACCCATTCACCAAGGGAAGCAGGGGGCTGCCAGCAATGTGGGGCAGCCATGGCACTTTGAACATACAACCTTTTGACTTCAGGGGGAACTCCCCAACCACTGCACCACCAACTGCTCCATGAGACCCCAACAAGAAATTAACTGGCCTTGCTTCCCCTGGATGAGTTGGCTAGTCTTCCCTCTCCCATCTATGACGCTAGTCAGTTGGCTATTATAGGGAATTGTATGTTAGTGTTCTCCTCCAAGCGTGATCAGCTTTCCAAGGACTCAGAATAAGCACATACTGGCCTTCACTCTTCCTACACACATCCTGTGTGAAACTTGGTTATTGATGGGAGTTGGCCATGACTTGATAGATGGGGAGAAAATGAGAAAAGAAAACAACTATGATATCATGTTTCACCTCCCTGACTATTATCACGGCTAGGAGATTCTAAATCTTTGTTAATATATATTACTGCGAGGAGCTTATCCTTTTGGCAACAGATTTATGTCAGTAAAGGTAGGTTAGGTGGTTCTGTGTGTGTGAGAGTGTGTGTGTGTGTGTGTGGGTAAGACTGCAGCAGCAGTTTTTTTAATCCGATCTTAATCTATAATCTGTGGACAGATGTTGGGTTTGGTTATAGAATGGAATTACAGCTGGCAGAGAGATAGATCCCACCTGCATCCTGAGGTCACACACACACACTCACACAATGTCTGTGGAGAGCTGTAGACATCTGCCTGTATGTCCCATTTCAACATTTATAACAGCGTAGTGTTATAAAAAACATAGTGATGAACTTTTCAACTCTATGATGATTATTCTTCCTTTATAACAGTACATTTTATAATGTGGGAAGAGATATTATGTACATATAACTGACACATCAGTCCACTGAGGCACACCTTACTCACTCATGGATTATGTAAATGAGCAATAAAATCAATCACAGTCCTGTTTGTGCATTTTTTACATGAAAAGTCTTTCAAAGATTCAGTAAGGATGCACATTTTTGACAAAACATTAATGCTGCAATTATATCCCAAAATCATAGAGTGAATTATGAAGGCAGCTGGTGACCTAGAGGTTAGGGAGTTGCCCCTGTGAGCAGGAGGTTTGGGTTTGAATCCCATGACTCCTAGTAGCACCACTGAGGTACCTTTGAGGAAGGTACCCACACACCGCTCACCGGACACTGTGTTTCTTAGTAGCCGCTGCTTCATGTGGTGAAGGGGTTAGAAAGAGGTGACTGCTGTGTACTGTGCTGTGTTATCTGCCAAAAATGTGAGATGTGAGATGATTAAAGGCTGGATAAATTCTTCAGCAAAATATTTCATTTTATTTTATTTATTTATTTTATCTATTTTAGCATGGCTGCAAAAAGTCTGAGACCATTATTTGGAACATTTTGATTCCAAACAATTTCCTCAGACGATTAATCAAACAATTATCCAAAAATCTGAACAACAAATCTGCTTGAATTTTAATAGTGACCAAGAAACGGCCATTTTTTCCCCCCTCATTTTACCAATCCAAACTGTTTTGCTTTGAATCTTCCAAATTCTAAAACATTAAACATAAAAAACTGTAAAATAAAAAAAAATATTCCAGATTTTCTCCCTATTTCAGTCCTGTCCAAGAGCGAATGCTTCAGAATTATACAGCTCAACACGCTTGAACACAAAATGCTAATTCTGTCGTATCCTGCTATCCTGAAAGTTCTCTCAGGTTCAAAGGTCTTAATTTTTTTTTCTAAAATAAAAGAAATTTGTTAGATGTTTTAAAATTCCAGTAACTTTGGTCGAGCATCAACATGAACTGGGGGAACGTCCATATAAGGAACGGTTTAGCCACATGACAACAATTTACATTTTGCATTCACAGCATTCAGCAGACGTTTTTATCCAGAGTGACTTCCATTCCCTGGAGCAACCTGAGGTTAAGGGTCTTTCTCAGGACCCCAGAGGCGTTTACCACCTGATACGCTTCCAGCATGGATCCATGCTGCTCGCATTCTATAGGTTAACAAAAACATTCAACAGGAAGTGGAGCAAATCAAAAACAAACACAATACAAGAGCATTATTTCACACCCTATGCAAGTCTCTTACTGACCACAGAAATTTCTGTACATAACGTAGTGGATCTGGGGTACTAGTGTATTTTCAGAGTATTTTCTGGAGACTTTTATAATTTCTTTCTATTATTTTAAATTGTTCTTTACGCCTGCAGTTGTAGCACAACCAGTTTCCTCCAGGATCGATAAAGTTTTCTGATACTGGTTCCGATTTAAAAACAGGAAAACGTGTACAAGATCTTTGGGAACATGTTTGAGGTCTCTGGAAACAACAGAGAGACTTTTTTATCCTCATTCACGTCATCTCTCTGAAATCCTCCTTCAGCAAAGGAAATCTGTCCTGCATGAGAAACACGGCACCTTGGCTAACAATAACAGTGTTATTAGCCCTAAACACACACTCGCAAATGCTTAAGTCAACAGTCGTGAACAGGCTACGCTTATCTGGGAGGTTAGAAAAGCTTTGCCTTCCCGCTCTGGTAATAATAGGTATTACGCATCGACTAATGAAAAACATACATAAGAAAGACCTTTATTGTTTTCCCATTTCTTCTATCAAACGCAGTCACACCGTCCTAACGTTTTAGAACTTGGACAGAGAAGGATGTGCACATTGTTCTGTTACCTTTCCTAAATCAGCAGCGATTACTGCCACATGCGTCATTTCCATATTTCAATTAATATTCAAATTGTACATAACATTTTGCATGCAAATGGGTAATATATTCAGGATTAGGTATATTGCGGTTTAAATCTATCTCTCTCCTGCGCTACCTAGCCTTCAGTTAATAAGCTCCGGCTTCCCTGCGAGCTTTCCCCCTCCACTTATTAGAATACGGCGCGCAGAAGGAAACGTGTCACACCTCCTCAATATTATGCCTCACAATTAATGTCGAGTTGAAAACACAAGGCCCAGTTAATTTGAACCGACACACACACACACACACACACACACACACACACGCTAAAACAGAGCCGGTAAACAGGCCTTCCGACTCCCTCGGAACCAGTCAAGTGTTTCAAATCTAATTTGAATATATGAATGTTTGCTTTGTCTGTTTGGCGCTAAAGCGACCCAGCTCCGTCGGAGCAAATTGAGGGTGTGTGTGTGTGTTTGGCGCAAGGACATTAATGGGGCTCGATTTGGTTTAAGGCTAGGTTCGTATCCCAATCTCCGTTTTTTTTGTTGTTGTTCATTTTATACTCCATTTTCACATTTATAAGTAATCACCTGTGCCCTGACAGGAGAGACAAATTTTCATAGCCTCGTTAATTCAGTACTGGAGCTAATAAGCTAATGTCGCTAACAAACACTCGAAGTTGGTCATAACTCAAATATTTTCGTAAAGACAGACTGTACATACAAAAAATGGACAGAACTTCACTATTTTAAACAACACAGATGCTGGAGAATGCTAATCTTACGCTGTAGGCCTACTTACGATGGTCATAGTCATAAAAACTGATTTTAGATCAGGACTCCCATTCCTGAGGCCCTATATTAGTAAAAAAAATCTGCCCATGGTGTTTGGTTGCATGTTGCATTTTTGTTCAATTTTATCGCTCACAGTAGAGTCCTATAACACATCACCGTATCTGCACTACATTGGCACACAGTAATAAGAGAAAATATGCTAAAAATAGACATTAGTTCTCATGATAAACAAAAAGATGCCATTGGGGTCCACTTTTCTTTGCAAAAACACACAAAAATGGACAGAAAATCCCGAAATCAGAGGTTGAAAAAGACTTGCTGCCTCTCGAATATGGCTCTGTTTAAGTGTTCTAGAATTTCGCAATTCTGTTTGTGTTCTAGAATGTAGAATTCCCAGTTCTGTTGAAGGGCTCCAGATTCCACAACTAAGTGTTAAGTGTTGTAGAACTTGCTACTCTTTCTAAAATGATCAATAATTTACTACCCTCTAGGTTTTTTAGAAATGACAACCTCTACAATGTGGAGATTCTCTCATTTTGCTTTACTGTTTCCCTGTACTTGCATGGTTACTGAAGTAGTAACATAGTGGCTAATATTTTTGAGCATGCTCTTTTTGAACAGGTTCTGCAAGTCTGGCCATGTTCCACTGGGTCTGATTCAGTGCAGTGGTTTATGCACAGCAGTGAAAGACAGTTTTCTCCCAATCAGACTGAAAGATCAGATCAGAAGCACAAAAAGCTGAACTACCTTACAGCTATAGCGCTTGTAATATGAGTGTTAGCGGTGGAGCTACCTGTACAGGGCTCAGTTTGCCTAAGGCCTTGCTCTAAAGCTCACTAAAGCTGGCGGGGTATCAAAGGCCCACAGTGGGTTTAGAAAGTCTACTCTGAAAAGATGGGCTTTGCTAACCTGAGAGTGGGGCTCATGAATCAAAAGGCTTACACCTGTATTGCCAAGTGGATGTGTATGTGTTACTAGCCCCAGCAGAGTCCCAACTATGTGTGTGGTTTCGTGTGTGTGTGTGTGTGTGTGTGTGTGTGTGTGTGTGTGTGTGTGTACCTAACAGGCCCCAGAAGAGGCCTGGCTGCCGAGACGTCAGTGTGAAGATGCAGACAGCAGTAAACGTGTGTGGTAAAGAAGAGCCAGAGCTGGTAATGGATAGGTTTATTTTAGAGCCAACCATATGCTATCAATCTCTAAGAGGTATGGGAAACCCTTCTGCTTCTCTCTCTCTCTCTCTCTCTCATTCTCTGTCTCTCTCTCTCCCCCTCTCTCTGTCTTTCTCTCTCTCCCTCTCTCTCTTTCTAAGTCCCTCTTCCGAGCAGGAATCCGGCATCCTCTGGAGAATAAAACATCAACCTCTCGGCAGCTCCACTAACAATAATAAAAATGCCTGGGCTTAAAGGTGACATTCCCAATTTACGATTATTTGTGTCTATAAAGTGTATTCTTTGGCTCTTGACTCATTCGCACTGTCTGCCCCTGCAAGAACAATGCATTAAAGAATGTCCCCGGCAAATGGAAATTCTATCCCTTTTATTAAAGTGAGCCGTCACTACCTGAGCGCTTTCATTCGGGCCGCCCGACCCTGGAGGCCGCATTTATCCTCTCCTGTCGTTTCTCCTCTCTTTCAATTCCCGCCAAGAATTCCCCCCTCGGCCCTGCAGAGCAGCTCCGCTCTCCAGGTGAAAAGAGAGAAAGAGAGAGGGAACGGGGGAAGATTCAGAGAGATGAGCAGGAGCGTGTGACAGATGCACTGGTTTGGGATCATTCGTCACATGTAGCATCCGAGGATTGGCATGTAAAACCATTTATCAGGGCAATGACCATTTATTTAGTCCAAAACAAGGATTTAAAAAAAGTTGCAAGTGAACAAAATGTCCATTATAAAGGATGTAACTGAATCTCAGGAGGATATATATATATATATATTTTTTTTTTTTTTTTTTTTTTTTTCACGTGCAAAAAATATTGGAAATATTGGAAATACACCATCAAGCCCTATAGTATTATGTAGAGGACATCCTGCGCTTTTCAGTGGTGTGACATGTGATGGGTTTGTATGCTGGGATTAAATTTTTTTTTTTTTTTTTTTTTTGCATATGCTTTTTTACTGTTATATATGTCTATAGATATTTGATGTAAATAAATCAACAAAAATATGTGATTCATGTTGTGAAAGCCTGCAGGCAAATAGAAACTTCACTAATGACAATAGTTTCACACTCATTTGAACTCAGCTCTTTACCGCACACACCATGTCTTTATTGCCAACTAGGCATCAGAATGTAATTTTTATATACATTCCTTCAACAAGAACAACATACAGACAATACTACATTTTTGGATGATAAATAATAATTAGTGTAATCATCCCTTGTCAGTGGAGACTAACTGATATATCATTTGGCACTAAGGCTTCAATAAATATTTATCTCTGTAAAATAAACAACAGTTATGGTAACAAATGATAGTGTAGTTCTACAGCCCTGTTCCCCATTTCAGACAATATCTCTGTGTTAGTCCTACACAGATTTGTGGAATTCTAATTCCTGAGAACTAAAAAAAATATATTTTCTATGAACTTTTCACATTTCACTTCCACATGTGGACCTCCTGACTGTTGCTTTGCCTGTCCAGAATCTTCCTCATTTGGGTATAAGAAAAGACAAAGATCCAGTGTGGGGATAAAGAAGTATGGATGAGAGAGGGAGAGAGAGATAGAGGCATAGAAAGAAAGTGAGAGAGAGATAGAGGCAGAGAAAGAAAGGCAGCAAATATTTTCCACGCGCCCCATAATCGAGAGGAGCCTTGCCGGGCCTGAGCATTGGATCCAGTTGTGTGTTTGAGCTCTGGCAGGCGAAAGGCCTGGTTTAATGATGGAGCGGGGGGGCGAGGCCCGTGTGATGTGGGCAGGAGCCCGGTGTGGTCACGCTGGCCTGCGTACTTTTCCTTTCTTATTTTACTCCCTCGATGGAGTGCAGAGCTGTTTGAGAAGCCAGCGCAGCTCTAATCTACAACAAATGTCATTCGTGCAGGGAAAGAAACTCCTCCCGTATCCCAGAGAGGCTCCGACTATTGAGAAACGTGGATCAGGGCACCGTCTGAACTGGATGCACTTTAAATTTGTTTCTTTTAATCTTTATCCTATTCAATTTTGTTGCTCTTAAGTTCGTACTGCCCACTTTCTGTCGTACTGAGGAAATTTCCCACTTGTGGCACTAATAAATGTTTATCATATCTGAGCTCTTATCTTATCAAGGCAGTGTTTTCGAGTCAAACTAAGGTTGCCAAAGCTCCGCCCACAAATGTGTTTGCTTGAATACTTTACTGAAATCTGGTTAAATTGAAATGTGTGTTATTTTTTCATATTTATTTGTATGCATGTGAAAGGTTACATTGGTTTGTCACACTGAAGGACAGATTGGGTGGTTTCTTCTGGTTTTTAGGGTTTAGTCAAGGTCTTCATCAAGAGTTTTTAAGCATCTGCTAACATCTGCTAAGCAGAAAGTAAACCAGTTTCAGCTGTTTTGCAGTTAGCTACCTACGTTTACAATGTGGTGGACTCGGCAGCTGCTGTTAGGGGATTTTCTGCCAACATTCATCCCTTCAGTCTTGCAATACATGTTAGAATTTGCATAGAAAACTCCACTATTAAAACCACTTGAAAAAAAAACGTGGACAACAGCCGACTGGTTAAGGGCAATGTCTGAAATCCAGCAGTTATAAAAACTGCAGTGAGCAGGCAGGAGAAAAGAACAGAAACCATATTTTTTCTGCTAAATGCAAATTCCTAACACAGTATTAGTGTAGAAATACTGCAGCAAAATGGTTGCACTGACTGACACATTGATAAGCTGTAGGCTTGTTTAATTAACATGCAAAAGAAACAATTACAGGTCATTGTTCCACTGAAAAAAGGCCACAAACAACCAAGCATGGGATAAAAGGCACCAATTTGCAAACATACAAGGAAATCTCATTTACAGTACCTACCATGTCCCCACAGTGTCTGCCAAAATTCTGGAATGACCTCTAAAAAACAAATAACATCTACAATAGTATTAGTATTAATGCAACAAAATTATTTTGTAAAACAGAAAGAAATGTCCAGCTACACCAAAGGGCTTCAGTCACATCTACAGCCAATTTAGAATCTCCAATTCATCTGACGTACTTGTCTTTGGACCACCACGAGGAGAACATTCACACTCCACACACACACACACACACACACACACACACACACACAAGACCAGGACCCGAATTCAAACCCCCAAACCCGGAGGTATGAGGGAAAAGCGCTATCCATTGCACCACCATGAGGCCTAGAGCGGTTGTTGTATTATATTGAATTATTATTCTATTGGTATATAAAACCGCATTAAAATCATAGGTTGATGTAGGTGGGGAAAAATATGAAAAAATACAATAAAATAATATATAAAATTGAATAAAAGTTCAGTTGGAACCTTACATTCTCTGTAAATGTGAACGAATTATTGCTTTAAACCAGATTTTCTGCGGTTATTGAACTATTTGCATGTAAATATCTTCAGTGTCAGCAAGTCTGACTTTGCTTAAAAAACTCCACAAGGTTTGAGGCAAGTATGTTGACTTATCCTTTACGTATTCGCTTCATTAGCCTCGTAGCTTCAGTTCAGGCAGCTTTGGGACATCAAATGTCTTGGATGATCAACATTTAAAGTCCAACATAAGTGGAAAATTGTGCCCATTTGATTTGAAGAGCCACTTTCGGATATTCAGTGTTTATGTACATCTCTCGATCACCAACTCCATTAAATGAAAGGTTAGATAATTAAACACACTTTTACAGAGGAAAAGTCTCCTTTTCCGTGCCTGATTCCAGTCATTACTTTTCTATGATCTGTTTCTGCGGTTCCTCTGGGAAGGACGAGAAAAGAACTGTTTGCGCTCGGAATCAGCCATTTATGCTCGGAATAAGGAATCCAAGACCGCAGAAAAGAGCACAGTAAATAATAGACATGAGGAGAGGGCTGTATGTGTGTGTGTGTGTGTGTTAATGGTATTATCCTGTTATTCTGATTAGGCCGTGTGTGCTGAAAGGCAGCAGTCCGTCGCTCTAAACTGGGACGTCTTTTAGCTCATGCCTTTCTCAGACCCTTACAGTGACGCCTGACAGCGGCGGAGATGAGCTCGCGTGGCAAACCCAGCTTTGTCACCAAGCGGGGCGCGTACACACAACTGACAAACTTTTATCTCCTCGGACTATTTTTACACGCCTAAGACAGAGCGTGTCAGGCGCAGGGTCTCGGGGAGGCCCGAGCCCATTAGATTGATGATTGTTCCGATCGCCATGACCAATCGAATGTGCCAGCGCTTCCTGCGTGTCTGAATCTGGCAGGCGAGGAGAGCGATGGGAAGACTTTATTTTGACAGCCTCTTGGGGGGCGGGGATGCGGAGTGGATGCCGAGGGATGGCCATTTTAACAACAACAACAAACTCCAGGAGGAGGATCGCCACCCTCAGACTTTTCCCAGGCCTGAACAGACGCTCTTTTGGGAAAACCTGACCCATTTTCGCTCGAGCAAACACAAACTTTCAAAAAATACAGTCAAACGGACGCGAAAGTTCAAGTGCGCCGAAATTCCTAAAGTGTGAATGATCAAGCGTGTCACTTCCTTACATGGGCAACGTCAGAAGCAGCACTGCTCAAACTGTTTTCAGAGATATGAAGCCAATTTGGCTGCAGATCCAATGTGCATTTTTATTAAACACTCATCAGTTGTATGTAAGTTGCTGAGAAAATAGATGAGTAGCTGAGAAAGCTCCAAATGTCAAGGTTTTCTCACCAGTTTTAGTAGTAATTCCTGATTGAGCTTAGATTATTTTGTCCAACCAACAATAAAATGTTACAAATGACATCAATAAAATATTACATTTCTAAGGGAAATTTGGTCTGTGTTCCCTTTACAGCACCGGAAAGACCCAGAAATATTACCAGTCAAATAATATTGATATAATTATATATAATTATAATTATATATAATTAGTTTATATAATTATATAAACTAATTGGGGATGCTTGTTGGAATCACACCAAGAACTCAAAAAGGTCAGTAGCTCTGGTTGAGGTCCTTGCACTATAGATCAATTCATTAGAGTTCTGGTAACATACTGCTAGAAATACAATTCATTCAATATTATCACCTAGAATTGCATATTTTGTAGTAAAAATGTTGCGTTCATTTCACAGTGAACTCCAGTCTGCTGGGAAGTTGCCCACAACACTATATTATCCATGATCTAGAGACCAAGTAATGTTACAATAACTTCTATAGAACACACAATGTCTCTCACAAACACGTCAGTACACTGGAGTTAGTGAGTCACACCCAGCACCCAGGACAGTGAGGTTTTAGTCTCAGCTTGGGAAAGAATCACGAGACTTAATGCTACATTAACTACCTCTGCAACACGATTAAACTCATTCTGGATAAGAGTGTCAACCAAATGCTGTACATTTGAGATGGTTTACAATTATTTATCAGCAGCTTAGCACTGAATGGCAAACGAATGGCTGGTTAAACAAATGAACCTCAGGGACGACACGCGCAGCTGTTTGAGAAACACGCTTAATGTCGCTTTCATATTTTGAGATGTTTCCACAGCTTCTTGTTTTACAATGTAATGCCCTTGTAATTCACTCATTAAGTCTAATCAGCCAGTGGTTAGTGATTAGCTGACTGCCTGTTAATACCCATAATACCTAGTTAAGCAATAACAAGGATGAATTGGGTATATTTATTTAAGTACTTTTATTTGTACATTATACATCATCCTACCCAAGAGTTGTATATGTAACAATTCTCATTAATGGCTCACTTGTAAAATATAATTTAGCTCTAAATATACCAAACAGACCCCATTTTGGATTAAGCCAATATTTTGATTTCTGGTTAGCATTAATATATTAATTCTGGTTAGGTTAATGAAGAAGATGGCATTGTTAATCAAATGTATACATGTATTTTTGCACATATCAAAACTCCTGGTGCCCAAAGCTGTGATTGAAAGGGAAGTTTTCAGTAGAGCTAATAATGAGCCACATCACATCACAGTAGTTTGGATGACTGCATGTTGTGATAATCAAATAAATAAATAAATAAATAAATAAATAAATAAATAAATAAATAAATAAATAAATAAAAATAATAATAATAATAATAATAATAATAATAATAAT
>JBBMFX010000141.1:7267-19966 GCA_037832545.1 Rhabdalestes septentrionalis
GTTACAGAGACAGTCTTACAGTCATTAGTTACAGGGACAGTCTTACAGTCATTAGTCACAGAGACAGTCTTACAGTCATTAAATACAGAGACAGTCTGACAGTCATTAGTTACAGAGACAGTCTTACAGTCATTAGTTACAGAGACAGTCTTAGTCATTAAATACAGGGACAGTATTACAGTCAACAGTTATCGGTGATTATTGGGATCACATGCAAGGTTTTTACCACCCATAGCACCTTTTCTGTTCCAGCTGGGCTGGGTCCTAGTGCACAAAGCAGCTCCATAAAGACGACGCTGGATGAATGGACACAAATTCTTGTGGAAAGTCTTCCATGAAGAGTGGAAGCTGTTAGAGCTGCAAAGTGGGACCAACTCCAGATTAAAGTCTATGGATTTGAATGCAGTGAATTATGTCCCTGTTGGTTTAATGATCAGGTGTCCCAATACTTCTCAGATCAATACATGTAAGATATCATTTTAATGGGATCCGTTTTGCTTGTTTCTTGGGAAATGTGTTCAGTGAATGAAATCAGTATATTCTGATTGAAACAACAGTTGATTCTTAACTGAGAAATCTGCAAAAATATTACAATATAAAAAAGTATCTTCTTCCTCTTTCGGTTTTTCCCTTCAGGGGTCGCCACAGCGAATCATCTGTCTCCATCTAGTCCTATCTTCTGCATCCTCTACCCTCATACCAGCTAACTTCATGTCCTCTTTCAGCACAACCATAAATCTCCTTTTTGGTCTTCTTCTCAGCCTCCTGCCTGGTGGCTCCAACTGCAGCATCCTTCTACCTCTGTAATCACTGTCTCTCCTCTGGACGTGTCCGAACCATCTCAGTCTCGCCTCTCTGAATTTATCTCCAAAACATCTAACATGAGCTGTCCCTCTGATTAACTCCTATCTGTCCTCGTCACTCCCAAAGAGAACCTCAACATCTTGAGCTCTGCCACCTCCAGTTCTGCCTCCTGTCTTTTCCTCATCGCCACTGTCTCTAAACCATACAACATCGCTGGTCTCACTACTGTCCTGTACACCTTTCCTTTCATTCTCGCTGAAACCTTTTTGTCACACATCACACCTGACACTTCTCTCCACCCATTCCAACCTGCTTGCACATGCTTCTTCACCCCTTTTCAGTCTCTCTGTTAATAATAATAATAATAATAGTAATAATAATAGTAATAACAACAACAACAACAACAAAAACACTAGTACTACTACTGTATGTGTGTTATTATTATCCAGACTGTGAAAGATATTGAATGGTAATGTTAAACAGGAAAATTGCAGCATATGGGCCCTTCAATTTTGCGGACCCCTGCCCTTAGGTCAGTGTGGTATAAACGGGTCCCTAAAAGGCGGTGAGCTGGGTTTATGTAATTGTGGCTGTGTGGGAGTCCTCACACTGACCCGGGTGGAGCCGAAGGGTCCGGACTGATGAGTATTAAACTTTAACGCAGGATTAGAGTGTTAAAGTTTAATACTGGGACTCTGAACGCCTATGCAGATTGAGAGTTGAAGAGAAGAAGATAGTTTCGAATTGTCGAGAATAAGTGGGTGGGGAGGGGGCTGGGCAAAGCCATTCTAAAATGATGACTTTCTTCTCTGGTTGTGATTTGGTGTGTTTTGTTTGTTTAAATAAGTTTGAATGTTTATTGGTCTGAAGCACAGAGATTTAAACAGACCAGTTATCTATTTTTTATCATTATTTAAACTGTTCTGTCTGATTTGGGACAAAACCTTGTACCACAGATGAGACACCCGTAACAGAGCTGAGTAGCAGGGCTGTGTCCCACATGGCTCCCTGCTCCCTAGATAGTACACTAAAATACAGACTCCTGCAAAAAACTGAGTAGAACACATCCAACACAGAGCCGCTGGAGACTCAGACATGTGCAGAAATCCAGAATGGAGACACTGGGACAATATGGGTATAGAAACTGGAGTTTATAACTTACACATCGCCCCCTAGAGCAGGGAGGCATTCCAGATTCAGACAAAAATGCTATTAATAGATTAGATTAGATTGGATTAGATTCTCAAGTTTGCTGTATCTGTATCAGTATTGGACATGAGAAAGTGATATCATGCCATACCTGGTTGGAATGGTTTATTTTCCAAGTAATTTCAAGCTGTTTTCGATTATTTGTTGGAAATAAATTATAGCATAATATAAAGAGCATCTGTGTTCTCACGTTACATCAGAGAATAATCCCAACAGTGACAGGATATAATGTTAGTGTATGTGTTTAATGTGTCTACTATTAATTATTCATTATCTGCTATGTAGTATTCTTTCTTCTGTGGATTATTCAGTATCCACACATTGTCTGCTGGGAATAAGGAAATATCTACTATAAATTCAGTATCATCTACAGAATATTCAGTATCTACTAGCATCAGGATGGCTAAGGGTTCTAAGTCACCCGACTCAAGGGTCACACCTTCCTCTGAAATTAGGTATCGGCCTCCGAATGGAGGTGTGGTTTCGAATCCCACTTCTGACTTTGCAGGTCTCTGTAACTAATGACTGTCTCTGTAACTAATGATTGTAAGTTACTTTACCTAGGAATTATTTTGTATTCACTATTAATTAATCAGTATTTCATATTAATGTAATTATTATCCAGACCAAAACTAAAGATTAGTTCCAACAGTCACGATACATAATGTTAATATGTGTTTAACAAGGTCTGAGGTAATTTATTGATTTATCAGTATTTATCAATAATACCTGAGAGCAGAGGCGGAGCCAGACACAGTGAGCATCCGGGGCTTAGCCCAGAGGGTCTGGGGGTCCTCCCCCAAATTTTCCTGCATTCTAGTCCGATTTAGGGTAGACATGGCAAAGTTCATTGAACGTGGATTTGTATGCAAAGCAAGCTGAAAAGTGGGTGAACGCAGTGCTGCACAGGGGCATTGATCCCTGCAATATACTCTTCAGTGTTATGGAGTCGGCTACATGTTTTATCCAGGTGCCTTTTAGATCAGTGCCCGTGCACAGTGCTGTATGATGTAAAATTAGCTTGAGAATCTTCTCGCAACCAGCCTCCACCCTGATTGTTGGCAGTGCAGTTCTGACATTTAAACAATGCTGGTTATATGTTTTGTATGAGCGGAGAAATTATCATAGCAGCCAGTGCTTGAAGTGGGAATAAATAAGTGCAGGAACTCAAAATTTCCTACATATTCTCGGGCCACTGTTGCTGCGTCAGATCAGTTTCAGTAAGTACCCGAACACAGAAAAAGTGGCGTAACTCACAAGACGAAAATACAGAAGTTCCGGAACTGCGTTCCCCTGCGTTCCGGCCCACTTCAAGCACTGATAGCAGCAACTCTTTGCAGTCTAACCTAGCTAGCATAGCATAGCCGATGTAGTGCTGGACAGTACATTTGTGGTTAGCATCAAATGTCAAAGTGCGCTGAACTGATGTGTTTATATCACTGACCTGAAATGTCTGACAAGTTACTGGCAGCTGCTTCTGATGTATCACTGGTGGTTCTTTTTTTAAAGAATTATCTTATGTCTATGGTAATGTTTGAGGCTACTTGAAGACAGAGACGAGTTCTGACAGACAACAGACGAGTAGAAAGTGGACGTTAACGTTAGTGTTTAGAATATTCTGTTTTTGTAGTTTCAGCCCGTTGAAATAACAGCATTTTAAGAATGAGGGAAATGGGGGTTTATGCCCAGTAATGAGTTTTAATGTATTTCATAGGCAGCATATATTGGCAGGGTTTTCATATTTTTTAAAAGCTTCGGGGCTTTTAAAGTGAGATTCGGGGCTTCAGTCCCCAAAGCCACCCCCTCGCTCTGCCCCTGCCGGAGAGAGAGCAAATCTCTGAGCAGCCAAGGGCCCTGATGTGAAAGGTCTTTGGCGTTAGTGCCCCCTCTGGTGTGAATAGGAACTGCCATAGTTTTACAGAATATTTCGGTATCTATAAACCTATAAACAGTGTTTTAAAAACAGACGCAAAATTGCCTCAATTTATTCATTTTCCAAATTGCCCTGTTTATCGTCCCAAATATAGAAAATCAAACTGAATATAAACTCAGAAAATAAAGATATACTATTTACCTGCTAAGTATCTACTATGAATTAATAATCTCTTAAATGAATCAGTAACTACAATGACAGTATCTACAATAATTATTCAGAATCTATGACTCTATCAGTATGTTCTATAAAATATGTACAGTTTAGGTCGACCATATGGTATCTACTATGAATAATTCATAATCTACCGTGAGACAGACTGGTGGAGCGAGGGAGGAGGAGAGGGGCGTCAGAAAACAATATACAAGAGAAACACTATTTACCTGCTATTTACAAACATACTATCAATTATTCAGTATTTTCTGTTAAATTAATCAGTATCATGTAGAAAATATATAGTGTCTCCCATGAAGGATTCAGTAACTATTATGAATTGGACATATTATGAATGAATCAGTATTTACTATTAAACATTCAATATCTACTATGAAAAAAAAGGATCTTCCAGGATGTAGGTTTTTTTTTATTTAAATCTGTGTCTACTATATGGAATTTATAATGAATCCATCAGTATTAACTGTGATTTACTCAGTGTTACCATGATTAATTCAGAATCTACTATGCATTATATTAGGATTAGCTATAAATGATTCATTACCTTCTATAAATGATTTGGTATTTACTATGAATTACTCAGTAACTGCAATAGATGATTTAGTATCTACAATAAATGATTCAGTATGTACTAAGAATAATTCAGCATCTACCATGAGTCGAATGTGTTCTGCAGCTCTGAGTAAGGAACTGAAGTGTGGACACCCTCTGACAGACAGTTTGAGAGGTTAATAAATTGACCGTCCTTCTGATATTTCTAATTCAGTTTGGCGTGTTTTCGTACTCTTTCTTTTATTTCATTTCTCTTTCAGTATGTATAGCGTTGGTCTCTTCTCCCACCATCTCAACCTTTCAGACATGAAAACACTCTTCATCTGTTCCTCTTTCTCTATACCTTCTCTCTCTCTCTTTTTTTCTCTTTCCTTCTCTCTCTTAATCTCTCTCTCTCTCTGCTGTGCTTTCTATCTCTTTTTCTCTCTATTTCTCTCTTTCTTTCTTCCTCTCTCCATTTCTCTCTATATTCCTCTTTCTCTCCCTCTCTCTTTCTCTTTCTCTATTTCCCTCTCTGTCTCTCTCTCTCTCATTCTTTCTGTGTGTCTCTCTCTCCCGCTCTCACGGCAGTCAGACGTGCGCACACATACACACACACACACACTCACACACGGTCGCTTGCTCCCCCCCCCCTCCCTCGCTTCCCATCCTTACACACTCACACACACATGCACACACACACTCACTCACACACACACCCTATGAGAAGGTGCTGGCAGCAGCAGAGGCGACAGCAGCAGCAGAAGAGGAGAGGAGATGCAGCCACATGAATGAACGAGCGAGCGAAAGAACGAACGTGTGGATTTACTGAACAAAAGAGGAGCCTCTCGTCTCCCTCCATCTTTTACGGCACCGCTCTCCTCCACCCTTCCCCAGGCTGGTGCTGTCGTATTTTTTATTTTTTTGTGCCAGAGCTGGAGAGCCTCTTTCTCGGATCCTCAGCGTTTCGAGGTCACCTCAGAGGCTGCTTTCCTTTTTTTTTGCTCCTGCTCGTTTATTATTTTTTCCCCTTTCCACTCCTCTGCCCTTTGTCTGTTCCCAACGGAGGCCTTTTGTCTTGTTTTCGTCCGAGAATATGCTGCTGCCGCGCTAAAAGGGAGCTATTGTTGGACACGCAGGCCTTCTCTCTCTCTCTCTCTCCCTCCGCAGTATCCTACCCTCCTTCTTCCCTTCCCTCCCTCCCCTCTCCCTCTCCCCTCCCTTCTGCTCCATCCTTCCATTCGGAGGCACCTTGCTTGAATCTGGTTTGTGCGTTGCTTCATCTGTGCGTCCATCCGTCCGTCCGCATTCTGTTCCGTCCATCCTGACTGTTTCCTCTGGCTCCATCTTACATTTTCCCATCCAGCTGCCCCCTCCCCTCCATTCCCTCATCCCTCCATCCATCCCTCCATCCCTCCCAGGCTGGATCAGGCCGCCTAATGTATCTTCGACGGTGTGTGAATCCGGATGTTTGCCGTAGGGTGGGCAACATGCCGTGAAAGACAATCCCAGCCAGGCGAGAAGCTCCTGCGTCTCACCCCTAGTGTGTGTGTGAGTGTAAGTGTATGTGGATGCATGTGCGAGGACAAACCGTTACCATGAATTTAGCCTGATCCAGGGTGTCCCCTGCCAATGTGGGGGAAGGACTAAAGGTCAGGTCCCTTTCCTTCCCCTTTTTCCCCCTTCCCTTACCCCCCCGACCCCTCCTTCCTGCCCCCCATCACCATTCCCTGAGTAACTGCCCCAGCATGAAGAAGACCCACAGCACCAACCTGCGGCGGGCCTGGCCCGGTCCGGACATGCCAGAGTGGGGGACGGAGCGCTCCCGTTCTCGCAGTGAGAAGGACTACCGGCTGCACAAGCACTTCCCTCCGCCCCCTCCTCCGCCCCACATGGGTTATTTCACAGCTACAGGTGGGTCCCAACACCGCTGCCGCACCTCTGACCGCAGGTACTTTATGTCAGGTTAGGGCGCTTTGATCTGGTCTTGCCTGAGTACTTCATTTTGTCTGAGGGACTTCAGGAGAGCTTATTGTGTTCAGGGGGCCGCTGGTGACTTGGTGGTCAGGGAGTTGTCCCTGTGATTCGAAGGTTGTGGTTCAAATCCCAGGATTGCCAGTGGAACCACTGAGGTGCCGTACCCACACACAGTTCCCCAGGCTTTGTGTTCCTGGCTGCCTGCTGCTTCGCTGAATGGATTAAATGGGTCAGATGCCGAGAAAGAATTCCACATTGTCCGCACTGTATGCTGTTCTGTACAATGTTGTGTTCACGGTCACTTTAAGGGGCCACTTAACTTTCCTTAATGAACAGTAAAGGACAATTTGGTACAATATACTCCACTAAGTTATCCTTAAGGAAGGCTGGGTTGTCTTGGTATGCCTGATGGGAATGGTCTTTTCAGTATCCTATCGGGCAGGTGTTTAGTTGTTTAGGTTATTTAGTTGTGAAATATCCCTCAAAAGGAGTTGTTGATCACTGAGATCAAGCATATGAGGTTCTGTGAGGCAGGAAGGTGAATCTTCAGTTGGTAACCACTATTCTTGCACTTTACGTGGTTCATTGCTCCAGCGATCTGCGCAGATTCCGGGTTCCATACCCCAACAAAACTGGTCCCTCTCATGGAGAGTCTGTCTTACCTGATGGGTCAGGATAGGTATGTAGGGGACGGTAGTTTTTCCAAGGCTGAAAATTTGCAGGTGACTAGGACAGCTACCACCAACCTCCTCCTGAAACTCCAACTTCCTGCAACCCAAATCTCACACATGATCCAGCTAATCAAGTACTTCTGATGAAATTCATTTATTAGATTAAGTTGCTGGAGATAAATCCTGTAGGAACGTGCAGGGCAAGGGACCACTTCTCATAGTATATTAGCAGTTTAGGAGTGTTGACCCTTCTCTAGCATTTAAAAACATTATAAAAAACATTATAAAAAACATTATAAAATCACAATGTGGAGGACTGGCTTCTCCAGGACTGGGAACCACTGCCTTAAGGTGCTAACACTAGCATTCTAGCATTCTGAGCATGACACTAGCCTGATATCTTTGATATCATTTTGAAACATTATAATGAGCAAGACTTGGCTAATCTAGGACTGGTTTGAACTACTGTCATGTTAGCAGCACCCTGAGCATTATCCTAGCCTAATGCTTTAAAGAATAATGCACAAAATGGGGCTAATCCAGGACTGGGAACCACTGCTCATGTTATTACTGTATTGTGTTAGCAATTTGGTTGCTGTGAATCATTTTACTTCATAAAAACATCATGGCATGCTAATCTGAGTGGCTTAAACTACTTCTAGCATGTAGCATTGTAGTAAGTCAGCATTGTAGCAGTCTGTATCTTGTCGAGGGGAAGCTTGAGGTCTTAAGTGACATGTGGGCTGCATCTGAGACCGAAGGCATCCTCGTTTGTTGCCTCGAGAGTCAGAACTGTGATGGAGGGACCTGGATTTGAGAGCATTAGCGTTGGGTGATTTCCTGCCTTGGGATATGGCCTGAGCAGGCAGCTTTCAGAGACAGATGCAGTAACTGGCTTGGGCAGTGTGATGAACAAGAGGGATAGCAGCAATAACCCAGAGAGAGGGATAGAGATAGAAATGGAGAGAGTGAGAGAGAGAGAGAGAGAGAGAGAGAGAGGGAGAGAGATAGTGACTCGTGTTCATCCACCATTTTGGTCCTTGGCAGGTCTGTTACAGCACAGAGGCTGTTGCGCCGCAAATAAAAATCAGGCAGTGGCTCTCTGTGTGTTTTTGTGTTCAAGACAAGGATGAGAATGAGAGGAAAGAAAGAGAGAGAGGGTTTGAGCCAATGAATGGCGGAAGGGGGTCTTTCCGTTTCCCTCCATTTTGGTGACGGCTGCGTTGTCCTGGATGGCTCGGTTGACGAGCGCCAGGGCAACAAACATCCGTGGCTTTGGTCCGTGTGAGAGAGGGAGGCAAGGTGAGGAGAGGCGAGGAGGGAAGGCAGAGGGAGGGAGAGAAAGAGGCTCGGAAGGGGAAGGAGGACGATGGCTCTCTCAGGAAAATAAAAGGCCTCTTTAGCAGTGAGGCTGTGTTGTAGTGGATGGGTGTTTTGTATGTGTGTGTGTGGGTGTGTGGGTGTGTGTGTGTGTGTGTGGGTGGGTGTGTGTGCATTCTCATGTGGTGTGAGGAGGTGGGTGGAGAGAGTTAGCTTAGCTGACGTCGTTAGCTCCCAGGCTAACCTCTGCGCACTTGTTCCAAGCATGGTCGACACAAAGCCATTGTTTGAGCATCAAGGTGAACTTGGCCAGTTTCACAAAGACCTGCGACGCTCCGGCATCCCCCTCGTTATTGCATTGCTGTCACGGGCAGAGCGGCTCAGACGCGACTGAGCGAAAGGATTACGCTGCGTATGCGTCGCTTCAGGTGCATGTTTGAACGTGGTGCTTGTAGCTTTGTGTGTGAAATGCTAGCAAATGTGAACTGTGAGGCCCCAAAGGAGAGGAACCTTCAGAACTATTCTGTCCTGCCTGGTCCTCCTTAATAGAACTGAACTCAGTTTAACTCCCACTTCTTAAATTCAGCTCCTGAGAAAAAGCTTCGTCTGATCTCAGCTCGATCCCAATTTAAGGTCTTCAAATAAAATTTATTTTCTCTCTCTTCTATGATCTTTATTCAGCTCAGATCATCAGATCTTCTGATGCACCAGAAGATCCAGAAGAAAACTTGGTTTTTCTTATAAATGAGTCTGAGCAACATCTGAAGTGATGAATGTCTCAACGTGTGATGAAAGTCAAACAGTATTGATCCGTAATGTTGTTAAAGAGACGAAACAGAGAACTGATGAGAACAGCAGAAGTACTTCTACTCATTATTTCTCCAATACTTTCTAAATAAGTGAGTATAAAATGTAAAGAGAGAATAAACAATTGATTTCTGAAGATGTAAAGAAAAGTCTGTTGTTAGCAGCAGAATCTTCCTCTGGTATGCCTGATGTTTGTTTACTGTCTCACAGAATCCAGAGTTCTGTGTCCTGAATTTTTGTCTGTTGGGCCTTTTCATGTGTCAGGACCGATTAAAGAGGTTGTAACAATGGAGAAATTTGTTTTGCCATGTTATTTATGTGTTCTAAAGTCACTTATTTTAGCTCTTCATGTTTTAAACATGTCAAGCTCCGTCACGCTTGTCTGATTTTTTATAATTTTAATTATACTTTAATCAAAAAATGAAAACATTTATTCTGCCTTTTCCCTGGACTGGGACACACCACATTTCTGTTTACCATCTGTAGGTCTACAAATAACCAAACAACAAACCTTTGTGCATTTTAGCATCTCGAGGGTCTAAAAATTGCGATAACTGTATCCATAGTTATTTTTAATTTATTGTAAATGTAGGTATTTAGCGCTTTACTGTCTGATATTACTCTCCTTTCCCATGCATTGAAATATTGTAGCTATGACCTGCCACAGACCTGCCACAGAGTGTCTTTTTCATGTTTCAGTGTATAACTAGACTCGAGAGTGAACATCACTGTTAGCTTTGTGCTAACAATGTACTGGAGTCCCATAGGGATGCTAGAAGAAGCTAGCCTTATCTTACTAGTATGTTGTTTCTTATTTTGTGTGAATATTTTCCTGTTTTTACTATCTTGTCTTTTTAGTAAAACATTCTTTTACTACTTAGATTTTAACAGATTGTTGGTAGCGCTGTGTCTGAGTATGTAAATACTCTTGATTCTGATTGGTTGGCCTCGACAGCTTCAACAGGAATGCTGGGCTAAACTGCTGTAGGCTGAATAGATGGAGATCTGCACATCACAAAATCCTTACATGGATTTTATGGACTGTAGAATGAACATATAGTTTAACTAACAATGCGTAAAACATCAAGGAAATTCGGTTTATTGTCATATGGGCCGTTATCATTGATACATAACAGTTAAATGGCATGTTTGCTGTAAGTTGCAGTAATTACATGTGATATATTTCACCTTATTATTGGTTTTTGTTAGGGGTAACTTGGTGACCGGCCTCTGTAATATTTTTGTGTGAGTTTCTGTGTGTGTGTGTTTGTGTGCACACCTTGTCCATCCTTTCAACAATAGAAACTCGCCTTCCACACCGAACCCGTCGCACTGAGCGCGGCCTGTGTGGAAACAAAACAGACCCAAATTGGACTGACTGTCGTTTCATCGCTGAGCTAATTCCGTCCCATAGAGCTCGACCTCGCCTCTGATATCCAGGCAGGAACAGAGGGGACACACTGGGGGCTGGTTACGCCTGTTGCTGGACTTGTTTTTCGCATTTGATATCATAATTCATATCTAAGTGCCATTCAGTCTCTCTCTGCCATTTCCATTTTGGAAACATGCTGAACTTTTGTGTTTTAAAAAATCTCGAAAAAAAGAGGGACAGAATATCACAACTTAACAAATTAATTCCATGATACTGGTGCTAGATGACAAACTATTTAGAATTTTATATTAGATTTTGACCTCTAATTGCATGTTGCTCTTCTCATAAGCCAGATTTTTGTGTTTACATTTTTGTGCAAAACAACAATGAGGACTGCAGCCCTGGAGCTGTCGAACGTCAAATGTCGAACAGAGATGTTCAAATGTCAAGCAAGCACATGAAGGAATGCAAGCACATGAAATAATGCTATTAGAGGATTCAGTCTCTAAAACAAGGCATTTTTGTGGAATGACCCTCACAATTGTTTCTCTGTACACTTTGAAATGCTGCTGTCCTTTTTCAGCAATCTGTGGACCCAGTTTGGGTTCTGAACCTTTTCTGTTCCAGCATGATTGGGTCGCTTTAGACAAAGCAGCTCCATAAAGACGTGGCTAGAGGAGTTCAGTGTGGAAGAACTTGACTTGTCCACACAGATTTCTGACCTCAACCCCATCCAGCAACTTTGGGATGAACTGGAACGGAGATTGTGCCTTCTTGTCCAACATCAGTGTCTGACCTCATAAACGCTACAGAATGAATGGACACAAATTCCCAAAGAAACTCCAGAATCTTGTGGAAAGCCTTTTAAGAAGACTGGAAGCTGTTACAGCTGCAAAGGAGGACCAACTCCAGATTAAAGTGTGTGGGTTTTAAGGCAATGTGATTGAAGTCTCTGCTTGCATCCCAGTAATTGTCCATAGAGTTACACTGGCGCACAGATCAAACACTGCATAACATGAAGGCATGAGCCGCTTTCGCTGAATCTAGTAGAGTGAAAGTGCAGACGTTTCTCACCTCGCATCACAGAAAGAACAACAGTCTGAGGTCTTAGGTCCAGTGTGAGGCTTGATGTCCAGTCTGAGGTAGAAAGACCATGAGTGAACATGAGCAATGAGTCAGCAGGTCTGTACCATGATTTTCTGCAAATACACAGTAAATCCAGAATAAACAAAGAGAGGGTATTTAACTGTAACAGCCTTAAACTCAGTGTGTGTTTGAGCTCTCCAGGCTTCCTGAAGGACGTTCCAAAGCTCTTTTCTGGGCGTCTCTGTCTTTTTTTTTCTTATTTCTGTCCAGAGGGTCCAGGCTGCTTCAGTAACGTGGAGATCTGGGCTCTGGGCATGATCCAGGACTGATAGAGTTCGTCCTGTTTGTTTCTATGGTGGAGCTTTGACTGTAGTGACAGAACATTCTTAGCATCACAGGGACACATGCAAGTGTGTTTGTCTGTGTGTGTGTGTGTGTGTGTGTGTCTATGTGTGTCACATATAGCAGTGCTGCTGGGGATTTTGATGTTTTGCCTTAAATATTTATATGTAAATGAAAAAAAGGCTGCCCCTTTCTGCACCTCATTCATAAAGCAGCCTGGGCCGAAACACTCCATATGACGTCATCGTGAATGGGCGGGGCTAAAATGTAGGTTGAATAGGTGGATTTATGTAAATGTGCTAGTTTTTTGTGAGGCCATAAAGAACTAAAATGAGCTGTTAGTTCAGTTTGTTTCTGTTTCAGAACATGTATGGACAGAGGAGAGACTGATACTCTATTTAGGCACACACACACACACACACAAACACAACACGAGGGCACACACACACACACACAAAACACGAGAGCACACA
>JBBMFX010000141.1:65279-76257 GCA_037832545.1 Rhabdalestes septentrionalis
TATGAATCATTCAAGCAGAACAAAGAGCATCTAACTGAAGTCCTGAACCAGTGAAGAACCAGGAGCAGATGTTTCCATATGGTGGGGCAGTGATCAGTATACTGGTGGTGCTGAGTGGCTGGGACTCCTTTATCTAGGCTCCTTGTGTCTTTACACACTCTGCAGCCTGTCAGTAAAACATTAATCTCCTCAGTGTGACAAAGATTAGTCTGACAGATAATAGGATTTTGACCCCAAATAAGGAGATTCAAAGCAAAATGTAAAGTAATGTGGGGGGTCTCAAGATTGTTGTACAGTACTGTAAATACACACTGATAATTATTGCTGTTTAATATAAAACTGGGGGCAGTTATGGGACTAGACCTGTTCTGATGGGAAGCACAGGTTTGTTTTTGTGTGATGGTTTATTTTGAGACACATTGAGGTTTCATACCTTTGCATGTTACTCAGTATTTACTAAAAGTTAAAAAAAAAGTTTAGGCAGGATTGAGTGTGGAGAGGATTTTTTAGGATCGTCTTAGATAAGGTATCGGTAATAGATTGTCAGAGCATGTGGCCACTCAGTCACTGTTCAGAGAGGTTCAGTAAGAAGAGTGCGGCTCTTTGGAGTGAGAATGGAAGTTAACTGTCCCTCAGCATCATTAAAGTTGGATGAAGTGGATGGAGGAGTTAATTTAAGGCTTTGGGATTTTGTCCCTGTTCGACAGCACCTCCTGGTGGACACGACACCAGTTCAACCACTGTTCCAGGAATGAAAGACTGCAGCATTACAAACGAAACTTTATTTTCATACCACTTTAAAAAAACAACACAAAACAAGGCATGTATTTACAACGTGTTCTGATGTTCTTCCTTCTTGCTTTAATCCTTAAATATATACATATATGTACATTAAATATGTACAAGAAGTTTCAGATGGGGAGGGGAAGCTTACCATACCAAAAACAAGGACAATAACAACACGAGCATTAACAGAAAGAATCAGATATAACTCTGTAATGTACACAGCAAGTGTAGACAGAACCGAAGACAACACATGACACTAAGGATAATACGGACTGTTAAATAATTCAAGTATAAGCTGAGGTGTTAAGTGTGGTTACGTGTTTCTAATGAGAAAGTTTTCATCTTATAAACAGTTTTGACTGATAAACACACAAATATAAGTAAAGCTCGACTAGTCAATCGCAGTTAAGCGATGTTTACAAAGCCATGTGCACCTACAAAACACAAAATGTCCTGTTAGAAAGTCCAAACTGTTAGAACTGAGCCTGACCCACAAAGTGTAGGTGAAATGCTCTGGTGTGGAAACACTGGGTTTAATGAATCAGTAACCACTAAGGAAAGTAGTGGAACGAACAAAAGTAAAAGACAGTGAGCTGCAGTGCTTTTTAAATTAAAAGCTGAAATGCTGGCTGGGCAAATTGTTCACAGCCACCTTTTATTCCTAGATAAAAGTAGTAAAGCCAAGTCCAAAGCCCTCTAATGAAGAGGAAGCACGTATAAAATATTTGACCTCTGTCATCCTCTGGAATACATTCATTTTTTCCTTATTCTATAGAGGTCAAAGGACTTTTGTGTACATTATTAAAAAAAAAAACACTTTGGCACTGCGTGTTGGAGCCATATTTAGGAGAAACTTCGGTCTGTTCCAGTGTAAGCTCAGAGAGGCGGCAGGTCCCCCCTGGCTTTTTTGGATAAGCTGAAAAGAAAGCGACGTCCTGTCAGACTAATGGTCAGCTTGGGCAATTTCAGCTGTTCGATAGGTTGAAATGAATTGAATAGCATTTTTTCTTTGGGGCGGTGCGTCACCAAGCTATAAATGCCTGCAAGGCACGCCAAACACAAACTGCCAGCTGACACTTTTATTCTACAGTAAAAAAAAATCTGTGTTACAAAGTGTTTTGCTTTACGTTCTCTTTCTGTCTGAGTGTACGCTGACTGTAGACAGCCAGACTCGGCTCACCTGGGACCAGCGCAGTTTAAACATTAAATAGTCGTTTAAAAATGTTAATGGCTTTGATGACCTTGGGGAAACTTTCTGTTACTGACAGAACACAAACTCCTCTCTCCAGAATAGCTTTTCAGAAGAGGGATGAAACTTTTAATATAAAGTAAGCCAACATTCGAACTGGTAATATCATCATGAACTGTTTTGGTGAAGGACAGTTTGGGGATTCAAATGCAAAAGAGTTATAAAGTTAAAAGGTGTCAGTCCAAGAGCAACGACATGAACATTAGTGTTGTTTCTTCTGTAACAGGAACATGTAAAACTATCATTAAAACTACAGTCGTGTTTACGGTACGAAGGCTTGTGAGTCAGGGTAGCACCTGAAGAACCTTTCCAGGAGTGTGAAAGCATCAGGTCGTGTTATCATGTGAACCAAAAGTACCATTTCCATCTCTTCTCTACGGAACAAGTTTTTTAAAAGTTCTTCTGTGTGAAAAAAAAGCTTTTGTTTTGTTAAACGTCAATCTCTATCAATGTGCCGTTTCTTCAACACTTCAGCCCAAGCTTTACTTTGGCAATGAAACAAAAGTGCCTGCTGATTGTACATGAAAGAGGCTACACTTAAAATTTACAGCTTTAGTCTAGTACGAAGAATGGGGTCCTTTCCTGTCAAAAAGGAATCATATGAATATGCAACGAAGAAATCCTAATTTTAGTCAAGAAAAATCCATATACAAAGTCATAAACATGGAACCTGACACAAATTTCTTGCATGTGCTTTTTTTTGTAGCATTTGCAATTTGCATTATAAAATGTAAGTGATTTATAGATCACCAGTTTAGGTAGTGAAAAGAGAAAGTTAATCTATAAATTGTATCTGCAGATGTAATATCACTCCTGAAACTGATCACACTTGCAGATTTATAATTTGCGAGTCATAAAATTGCGATCTCACCAATGCATTCAAGTACGGTTCTTTTTGACAGGAAATTAGCTCCATAAAAAAGTCCTCACATTCTCGGCCCGCTACCCTTCTCCACGGTTCCGGCCCATGACAGGCCACCTCAGCAGACGGACAGGGTGGGGGGACTCTGTCTCTGCTGGGTTTTCTTCAACAGCTGGATGCGGTTGTGGCAGTAGAATTTGATGGCCCTCCAGTCGCGGTGGTTGGTGACCAGCAGGGGGCACTGCTCCAGGCACCGTTCACAGTCGGCTTTAGCGGGAACTCGCAGCTCCATAATGTTACGCACCAGGTGGGCCTCCACGGCCGCACGTTCTGCTTCAGACCAGGGACGCTTCAGAACACCCCGCTTACCTGAGAGAGAAAGAGATAGAGAGGGGGATGGAGAGTGAGAGAGCATGTTAATCATTGCTCATAAGCAAACACATCACTTACAGACAGAAAGTGGGCTGTTTAAAAAAAAAATCTGTCATGCGCACACATGTCCATGATCTTTCACAGCAGTGAGGGTCTTAGAGGTCAAGTTAATATTTAGACACTAATATGCATGCACACACACACACCTGGTTTGGGCTGTCCAGAGCCCCTCTTGCGGTTGGGCGAGAAAGGAGAGACATTCATCTTCTTGGGACGAGGAGGTTTGTTGTTAGTGGTGCTCTTTTTTATCATGATGGAGGCCGATTCATTCTTTTCTTTTTCATCGTGCTCTCCATCCGATTCCTCTGACAGAGAGTCAGCAGAGTTCCCCGACATCACTGCAGAGACAGGTACAGAGATTAAATATATGACTGAGCACAAAACTTACTATATTTTTTACACCTTTAACCACTGCACTTCTGTCATTGTTTGGTAACTACTACAAATATATGTTTATTTATATATATATAGTTATTTATGTTATATATATGTGTTAATGTGCAAACAAATCTTTCATATTTTGCACTTCTTCACACTCACCGTCCAACTCCAAGCAAATATGATGGAGGCTCATGCCCCGGAACAGCACGCCATCCCTCTCTCCACATAGGACCACTCGCCCAATCAGGCCCATCAGGCCCGGATCCTGACCAATGGTAACGCAGCTCTGGGTGACATGGTACTCTTTCTGCAGGAAGCTCTCCAGGCGCTGTGTGGCGGCTCCGCGCTGGCCTTCCTCCTCTCCCTCACTCAGGAGAAGCAGTTGGGTCAGAATGGCCACTTGCCTGCGCACGCGTGTCTGCGTGAGCGCCCTAGGGTGGCGGGTGCCGCTGGATTTGGCCAAACTCCGGAGCAGGTCCGTGCCTCGCAAAGGAGTGGCGGGTGAATGATATGGCCGGGCGAAAACAAAGGGGTTCTGGGGGTCCACTCCGACTCCAGGGCGTGTCTGCAGGAGAAGCTCCAGGCAGGCCTCAGAGTGGGGGGGCAGGATTAGGGGCTGGACACGCCCCCTTTTGCCCTGGACGCCCACACGTGGCAGGTGGGGCAATACAAGGCGCTCAAAGGGGGACAATGAAGCCTCAAGTGGGGTCAGAGCCGGCGGGGCTCCAGGGGGCACTGAGATGGGCATGTGTGGGGTAACCCGGGCCTGGTACTCAGAGATGGTGAGTTTGGACACCTCACACTCGCGCCGGCGGTTGTAGAGGATGAGGAGAGCCAGGCTGGAGTGGCAGAGCAGGCGCCAAGCCTCGGCCGACTGAGGAGAGCGCGAGAGCGAGATGAAGGCAGAGTGTTGAAGACGCCGCAGGTACAGAACCAGAGACGAGAGGGAGGACAGGAGGGGGAGCATGTGGGGCCGACGAGAACTGGAAGAGAGGGAGAGGGAGGGAGAGAGAGAGAGAGAGAGAGAGGTATGGTTAAAAGACAGAGAAGAACAAAGGAAGGCAGCAAGCAAGAATCACAGGTAATTATATGCATGGTTGGTCCCATCAGACGTGCTGTTGTAGAGGAGGATTTGTTCACTTTTTAAAAATGAATCCTATTTTTTAAATCACCCTGAGAGTTTGACATGGTACATATTCAGGTGAGAGCTAAGTTAGATGGTACAACTTCCATCTTCTTGTTTGTTTTTTTATTCTGTCTGTGATTGACAGTCCCATCTTAGTCAAACCTGAATCATAATGATAAATTCCAGTGTCTAGTGTGAATGCGACTCTTTCATGTAGTGAGAGATTGTGCTTCTTTTTAATAGAGCAATGGGCAACGAGTGCTCCTTTAGTCTGTGTATATATAACTGTTCTGTAACAGAACTGTAACAGAACATTCTGTAACAGTCTTGTGTCCTGCGGCACATCCCCAACTGGCCCAGTCACCAGAGTACTGACCCTGGGCTTCCCCTGCTCTTACTTTCCTACTTGTTTTTTCAGAGGTAATTCCTTGTCTTCTTCTACCTTTTTAAGCCCAGCTCGACCGTCTGCTCACTTTCATGTTTAGTGAGCTGTTGAGTGTGCTTGTCCTGTGTTTCTCCTGTTTTTTCAGCTCTGATTTTTTTTGAATGGCTATGCCTGTCTCACTTTCTGGCTTTAGAGTTGTGTTCACACAAATGGAGGTTTGCTGCTCACTGCACATCTACTCTGGCTTTATTTAGCCTAATTTGAGGAACAGCATGCTTCAGGTCCAACTTTACCAACAGATTATACTATCCTAAACTGTATACGCCTTGTCGTGAGTCAGAGCTGTAATGTCATCTCATCTTCCTTTGTTCTATTTCCCACCATTTTTATCAAATATAAGTTCTGTATCAGTTCTGACTCCTGCAAGTGCTTTCCCTGTGTTTCTGCCCTGCACAATCATGACACAGTCACACCTCAGCAATCAAAAGTGAGGACACCTTCCCTCAGGTTGCCGTTTTTGCTTCCCTGAGAATTGCGTCCTGCTTCATTCTAAGAGTTAAAAAATGTGCCACTTGACTGCCCTCTGAAACAATCTGAGCTTTTACCTGGACAGGTCACTCTTGTCCTCAGCTCCGCTGTCTTCATCTCTCTCATAGTTCTCCTCATCTTCCAACTTTGGTTGATGTATCTCTGCTTCCTTCACTGCTTCCACAAACAGTGCCATGGGAATGACCTCTTCTTTGGGTTTCTCTACCATCTCTTTCTTCACTTTCCGTCCCACCTTTCGGGGAGGAGTCACGGGGGTAGGGGGGCTTCTCTTCAACACAGATACTGGAACGCCTCCCCTGCGGGGTGGGGTTACTGGCGGTGGGGCAGGGCTCTTGCGGGAAGGGCTTGAAAGGGCTGGACTCCTTCTGGCTGAAGGAGATGAAGGGGGTGGCGACTGCGGCACTGCTACAACAACGCCGTGCCCCGGTATTTCTTTATGACAGCGGACATCTTTATGTTGCACGGATGAAGGGGAGGAAGAGGATGAAGGCAGGGAGGCGTGCAGATGTGGCAGGTGAGCAGAAGCGTGAGCTCGCTCCATGGCGGCTCGTACATCTGGCTGGTGGGCGTGGTGCTTCTCTAGGTGGCGTGGGAGTGAACGGTAGTGTCGTCCACAGTACACACAGCACTGCTTCTGTACCACTACACTAACCCCCCTACCTGCTGCTACACTAACAGTGCCGCCTGCGACCCCTGCCGGAGCGGGGCACTTGAACACCGGCCGCGAGGGTGCGGCGGGCTGAGGGGGGGTGGAAGGGAGTGAGCGGGGCAGTGTGGGGGGGCGTCCTGGTGGCCGCTGAGGAGGTTTCTTCTTCCCATTAGCATTAGCCATAGGAGAGGACACTGCTGATTTGCGTTTTTTGCGGCGGCGAGGCATCCGGTTGCGCGCCTCACTGCTCGGATCGTCTGATTCGTGGTCAGAGTCGCTGGGCTCAGAGTGAGAGATTGCGGAAGACGAGGGAGAGAGGGACCAGGACGGGGTGACATAATCTGACAGAGAAACCGGTCCGGACTCATCCTCCTAGAGAGAGAGATAAAGAAAATAGTAATACACAAAAAATGTACATGTGTAATAACATATATATCTTAGTACAGTAAATGTTTTTTCATTTTGCCCCTGGTTATTTTTTGACACTGTGTGCACTGATTTTAACAACCCACACCTGTGTGTATGTGAAGCTCATCATGACACCATGACACCAAGTTTTATGTGCACTGAGAAGTAAAGCAGTAAATTTACCTTCTTAATGTTCTCATGGTCAGAGTGGCAATCGAATCCAGCAGGAGGCACTGTGCCATGAAAGCCCTGCAGAGTAGAACAAGTCTGTCACACACTAGTCAATCATTCACCCGCAACAGTCACACTAATCTCTACACACTCGTGCATACACACCCGTGCACATTCTCACATGTACAAACACACACACACACACACACACACAGACCAACTGTCTGAACAGCCAGAACAACCCATTCATTATGTAATGGCATAGAATTTAACTAGGAAAATTTAAAACTCCCTAACATTTAGTAATGACAGTTTAGGGGCTTAAACGTAAACAGACAGCCATTAAAATTCTTAATTGCTACCAAAGCAATAAAGTTGTGGCTAAAAACCCACTGGGTTCCTTATCAGTCCTGTCTGAGTACAGACCTCATTCTAGTTTACACAATACCAGTCCTTATTTGCTAAACCCTAAAAAAAACATTAACATCCAGAGATGCAACTGAAACACATAATAACATATAAATACATGTATTATTGCAGCTATTCTTGAGTTAGCTCTGACCACACAGTCTTTATCTGGTTGTAAAGTAGTTAATCTGTGTTCTCAGAATGAGTAACAGCACATCATTTTCAGCACACCTGTATCATTCCACTGGCCACTGGTCACGTGATAACAACAACGGTCACTCTATTGAGGGTTCTCCCCTGACTGGTACAAGCCCGTGGTTAAACTCTACTCGTTACCATTCTTGGTACAACTTTGGCTGAGGTTCCAAGCGTGCTAACCAATACTAAACGATGACGTGTAAATATTGGATGTTACTGATGGGTGGTCGTTATTCTTACGTCAGAGCTCTTTAATATCTTGAAAGGCTTCACAATCAAATATACTGTATTACATAAAGAAGAATAAAAATGGGCTGTTAATAAAATGGATGGATAAGTGGTAAATCATGAGGTGAGCATACACACACACACACACATATATATATGTATATATATATAGAGAGAGAGAGAGAGTTAAAAGCTCATTGCTTTGCTTTACAAAGTTTCTGTGTGGAAGATGTATGGGCTGATTTACTGGGTGCCGGAACTTGCTCCCTCTAGTGTTCCACTGTTTCATTACTGATCTCTCACATCTGAGCACAACAAACACCCTACATATAAAAATAAAGCTAAATTTTTTCAGAAATTAACATTAGTACATATTCTAAGTGTCACTGTATCAAGAAAAGATCAGTTGAGTGCAAAGATGTAGAAGCTATCGCCATGGTTACACTCACCATGGCATTTTCCCCCCACTCCGTCAGACTGTAGTCGACGGTGATCTCCTCGCCCTTAGTGATGTCGCGGATCGCTATGACGACCAGACGCACTTGGTTGCCACAATGCACTTCTCGAATGCGGCAGTTTGGAGGAGGGGGATATAGAACCGGGCCTCTACCAGTACTGGACCCTTCTTCGGCCATTTCACCAGAACTGAGAGAGAGAGAGAGAGAGACAGAAAGAGGAGGCAGAATGAGAGAGAGACAGAAAGAGGAGGCAAAATGAGAAATTGAGTGAGAGAGCGAGAGACAGAGAGAGAGAGAGAGGGAGAGACAGAAAGAGAAGGCCGAATGAGAGAAAGAGAGAGAGACAGAAAGAGGAGGCAGAATGAGAAAGCGAGTGAGAGAGAGAGGGGGGAGAGAGACAGAAAGAGGAGGCAGAATAAGAGAGAGCGAGACAGAAAGAGCAGGCAGAATGAGAAAGAAAGAGACAGAAAGAGGAGGCAGAATGAGAGAAAGAGAGAGAAAGAGAGACAGAAACAGGAGGCAAAATGAGAGAAAGAAGAGAGAGAGATAAGCATACACACAGTACACTGTAGTTGTTTAGTATACATGACACATTTTTGAAAGTTATAATTAATTTCAATTATAATTTTATCATTTTTTCATACCTTCTGAATCAATATTGTCTTTTTTTAATAGAAGCTACCCTTTACATTCTCACTTTGTCAAATGTCTTACATAAACACGTCCCTAGATAATATACATTTAAAGTACACCGCCTGTTCTACTCAAATTTACTGGGTTCATGCATGAATGAAAAAGCAAACACAATTGGATCTTTACAGTCACTGTCAAATTTTCACAATGAGTGAACCAAGAGAAATGGTCCAAAAATAATCAGCATAATCAGTAAAGAAGGTGTTTTTCTTCTGAGATATATACTTTTTGTCTGACAATAATATGTGTGTATAAAATTATGTACTGCTTTCAGTTCCAGTTTTATTGTGCATCACTGAATAATCTTTATAATAATATAATAAAATAATCTTTATCGAGCAAATATGTGAGAAGTTCACGGTGTGTCATGGTATCTGATTGTATTTGAAAGACACTGAAACAGAAAATATGGTAAAAAATATACAGCAGGGAACACAGTTCTGATAAAAACTCTGGCATGACCTGCTCTACTGGTGACCACACTAACAGTATAATGGTTTACAATATTTAAAATGAGGTGATGGAATATTTATGAAGCCCCTAAACATCTATTGTATAATATTGTTAGCCAAACACCTCAAAACATCGAAGGCTGAAGCTTAACTGCAGATGTCCCTGAAGATTTTAAAGCCAGTTTGGGAAAAAAAATGTAAACTTCTCTTTGCTCAGCACTAACATTCCTGCATTCCGTTTCTAGATTCCTTCTTTGCTTGAACTGTGTTTGATAAAACTGTCAGTTAGTTTTCACTCATAGAAGAGGAAAATAGTTTGTAGTTGGGGATTAACACATGCTGTTTATTAATATGTATTTGCTTACAAAGGAAAATCTGTGGCGGAAAATCAAAGATCGCAGATTTGATAACCCATTTGGAGCAGTGTATGTTGATATAAAATGAAATAAGATAAATAAACCCTCATTTTAGCTCTAAACTTATTTGTCCTTAGTGTTGAATCCCATCATGTTTATTGTTTGATTAGGCCTGTCACTGTTATGCCATAATCAACTGATTTATTTTAATGTTATCATGCTGGATTGAGGAAAATCCATGTAGATAAAGGAAAACGGAACATGAGAAAAACAGACCTTTAGAGGGCAACAGAGGGTGATGTTTATTTATTTGAGCTCAAGGTGTGATTGTCTTTATTGTCTTTACTTTTATTTGGTTGCGAATGAGTTACTATATAGAAAGATAACCAGTCAAACTAGACACTTTTGGTTTTATTTTAAACTGTTAGTTATAATTATTTATGTGCCAAAGTAATTCTCAGATACACTTTCAAGAGCACAATAGGGCTAGGTATAAGGCAAAAAAAATTAATTTCCAGAAATGATGTGTTTAATCACTAGTATTTCAACACACAAATCTGTGAAACCTTGATACTGGCAAGATATTGTCACATAAATTATTTATTGGCTGGTCTTACCTTCAGTTTCAGTTGGATGTATTAATTATGAGTTACCATATTAAAGTGATGTAAACAGTAATTAATGTTGTTTCTGTATGTTTGAATGTGTTCAGTTCTTTTTTACTTTAGTTGGACCGTTCACAGGACACATGAAAATGAACTGGGCTCCATGTAGCCAGTCGTGTATCTGCATTCATACGTTGAACATTTTGGTCATCAACCAAACAATATGGCCCAATGAAAAAAACTCAAAACTGTATATAGAACATATACACAATTTTATCACCGTATCTTTTCCACACTAAATATACACACATGCATAAACACACACAGACACACATACACACATACCACCTGCACAAATACACACTGCAACACACACTGAGACAGAGCCACACAGACACACATTCCATCATTGGCCCAAAGATAATAAACACATTGCAATAAACACACACAGCCTGCATTCCAGTAATCCCCCACCTCCACACACACACACACACACACACACACACCCAAACACCCACATCTCTCTCGTTCATACACACGTGCAAACACACACCCAAACACACACACCCTTTCCCAAACAAA
>JBBMFX010000141.1:205925-218425 GCA_037832545.1 Rhabdalestes septentrionalis
AGCATGCAAAAAGATCAAAGTATGAGGGAGCTGTGAGCTTTTCAATTTGGGCTGGCAGAACGGGGCCCCCTAGCGGTCGGAGGGGGTGATCGTGAAGAGGTTAACATTAAACTTAAATTTTAGCCCTAAACCTAAGCTCTAAAAATAACCTTAAGCCACAACTTTAAACTTAACCCTAACCCTAAAACCTATCCAAAATTAAATAAATAAATAGAGTCAGACACAAAGCTGAACTTGCTGAAAAAAAACGAGTTGGGATAGTCCCGATTAGTGTTATTTAAAAGAGCTGACACCAAGCAGGAGTCAATTACAAGAGCGGTAGCAATGCTAGACAGGCGCCAGCCCATGCACTTCCTTGGTGTCCCTATTTAACCACGCAGTCCAATGACTTGTGATGGGAGGATCCATTGTACCTATCACAAAACCTAACACTAACCCTAACCCTTAACGATGAGGAATCTCGTCCTGAATGCGACAGTGTTACTTTCAAATCAATCGGATCCTCCGTTCTTTAGATATCGTAAAAGGTTCACTTTGAATGGCCATTTTTCAGAAGTACAGCTTCCCAACATCTTACAGTGAAATTCATGTCAATCAATGCAGCGTCTCATCCTGAATCCGACAGTGTTGCTTTCAAGTCGACGGGATGCTCTGTTCTCGAGATATCGCAAAAGGTTCACTTGCCTTGGTTTTCATCCCCTATCCTAACCCTAACCCTAACCCTAACCCAAAGCACAAAGCCGGACCCTAAGATCTAACCCTAAAAACATTCAAACATGTTAACACTGCATGGAACAAACCACAAAACCAAAGTAACCCTAGCAAGGATACCAACATTGAAATTAGAATTGACATTATCAGTTGGGAGTTTTGACAGTAACATCAGTTTTTATATTGCACATAGCTTTTACCATTCTTAAGTATTAAAATCAATGTTAGCCTTAGCATTAACATTAACGTTAACCATTAGCATTATCCATTAGCATTAACATTAGCATTAGTATTAGCGTTAACATTAACATTGGCGTTAGCGTTGGCATTCTCGTTAGCATTAACATTAGCCATTAGCTTTAACATTGGCATTAGTGTTGGCATTAGCATTAGCCGTTAGCTTTATTATAGATGACCAACATGATAGCCAGTCATGACCAAGTAGAGCATGCAAGCACACTCCTAAATCCGGACTCACAGTAGATTAAAGCAACCAATCAGGAATAAGACCCCAGCCCACACCAAAAAGGGCGGTAGAATACATACAGAGGAACATGGGAAACACGAATGCTCACATTAAAATCCATATATCTCTCTTACGGCTTTATACGCGGTTTTCTCCGTTTGATTGCATATAACATAATGAGCAAGATTTAAGCGACACACCAACAAAAGTTGTGGTCACCATCCTCTGGACTATTAATCAAAAGAACAAGGTGGACACACAAAACGGTCTGAATCCTCAGGCTTTGTCAGTAGCAGCCTGATCTCTTTCTGATACTGTCCTAGTGGGAACACTGTAGATGGGATAGGGAAGGGATCCACTGGCATATGCTCACCCCAAGGGGACTCAACCCAGTAGAAGCTTGATGGCTTCCTGAAAGGATCTAGTAGGAGGAACTACCAAGACTCCAGTAGGAGGAACTGTACGGAAATCATTGGGATTGATACCCACCGAGGGCCATCTGGGGGTGACGTGCTTGGTACAGGACCTGCCTCTGGACCCCTGGTTTAGCTGTATAGACCTTAGTCTCTAACCCTTTTCGGGGAACTCGGGAAACATTGTGGTGTTAACACGGGTCCTTTTGGTCTGGGTCCACTTGGACAGCACACGGGCTTGTGGTCTGAGACCAACAGACCTTAAATGGGGCCACGTCTTTAACGGGTGATTAGCACCACTCATGTATCAGTCCATGTTCTGCTGCAGTCATTAGTTTATTTATTTAGATAATACAACAGGTAAAATCTAAATCTTGGACATTCTTTTAAAACATGTAGAACAACTAATTGAAACAATTAATTCGTAATTGGGAATAAGTCAATTGGACAACAGAGTAAAACAAACCATGACAACAATTCATTAATAAAAAAAATAAACCAATGCATGGACAATGTACAAAACATTTTAAAACGAGCCATGCAATTGATTCATTATTGGAAATAAGTCAACAAAGTCACAAAGAGCCAAAGCAAAGCAAAGCAAACCGCAGAAAGTATTTAAAATGTTCTACAAATAAAACCAATTGGACATGGGACACAAGCCAGGGACTGATCACCCTGGCTGGCCGCTCTGGACGAGGGTGTAAAATGTTTAAAGGCAGAAACACCTGATGACTTTGGGGTACACTACTGAAGATGTGTCTTAAAATTGATATAAACATAATACAATTAATAAAAATAAATACATAATAATTACACACACACAAGGAAGTGTCAAGTATGTAAAACAGAATACATGCTGAGGAGCATGGGAAACACGGATGCTCACATTATAATCCCTATATCTCTCTAAGCATGATCTCTTTCTGAGACTATGGTAGTGGGAACACTGTGGATACGGTAGGGAAGAGACAATGATTTATAGGAAATAATCCAACAAATTGACAATGTACAAAAAATTTCAAAGCAAGCCATGCAAACAATTGATTAAATATTGGAAATATATCAACAAACAGACAACGGACAAAGACAAAGCAAAACAAACCACAGAAACAATTGATTAATGATCGGAAATAAGTAAACAAACAGACTATGGACACGTTATGTTGTGGGTTCAGTGCCCAGGCAACCCAGGTATGGCAGCTTGGATCTCACTGGCTCATTAGCGGACTTGCTATGCATCTGAATATGTGTCCACCTGTTTTGTGTGCTTGTCCACCTGTTTTGTTTTAGGGTTATAAATGTATTTGCATTTGCCTGAGTGAAATAAGTATTTGATCTCCCTATATTTCTTGTGGTTTGTCACCAGGTTTGCACACATCTCAGGAGGGATTTTGGCCCAATGCTCTTTACAGAAACTCTCTAAATCCTTTAGGTTTCTTGGCTGCTTTGCTGCTGCTTGGTAACTTGAAGCTTCAGCTCCTTCAGAGTTGTGACTGTGGTTCCAAAAGCATTGAGATCCTTAGCAATCTCCTCCCATGTAGTTCTGGGCCGATGCCTCACCCTTCTCATGATCGACCTCACCCCATGTGGCCAAATACTGCATGTATTTCCAGATTTAGAGCAGTTAATGATCACTTTATATTTCTTCAATTTCTGAATAATCGCACCAAATGTCACCTTCTCACTAAGCTTCTTGCTGATGTTCTCATAACCTATTCCAAGTTTGTACAGATCTACAGTCTCGTCCCTGATGTCATGTGGTGGAGAGGTTGGAATGGAAGAAACTGATTTTGTGGACCGGTGTGCTTTTACAAATAAGGAGTTAATATCCGGTTTATCTGTAAATGACAGATTGATTGTAATCTGTGGTAGCCAGATGTCTGACTGGGTTGTAGGGGATCAAATAGTTATTTCATGCAGCGACATGCAAATAAAAATGAAACTCATTAATTAGAGACTGTTAATTTTTTTGAAAGTCAAGCAAATTTACAAATTCAGCAGGGATCAAATACTTATTTCCCACAATGTATATTTTTCTTTCTTGCTGTTCTCTACCACTCCTCTTGAATTAACTGTACCTTGCATAGGCTGGTTTTAGTTTAATTACATCTTGCTGACCGAGTAAATAAAATATAACCAGTATATTTATATAACCAGTATATTTAGCAACATGCTAAAATGAAAGCCTAACTCATGTTTATACTACAATTAAATAGATGCCAAAATGAAGATGTGTACTTATTTTTGCTAAGAGAACTGACAAAACATGTGATCTGATGGAAGCTGTTCAAACTTTTGAATACAACTGTAGGCGTTGTCTTAAGACAATTTTGCGATGCATAATTTTTATGGATACATATGTACGTAATTGTCAGATTTAGTAAAAGTGAGATTTAATTGACTGTATAAAGCCACTCAAACATAAGATTGTATTACAAGTAATTGTGGAATATTTAACTTGGATCAATTATTTTGAGTCAGACTGATGGTGAGTCTTTATAAATTACACAGTTGTGACAAAACACGCTATGCTCAAAGCAATGCAACTGAGAGGATGATGGCAATGTCTTTTTTTTTTTTACTTTGGCAATGTCTTTTTAATACATCGAACAAAAAATAAAAAGCAGCATCACCAAATTGAGACCATATAAATCATTAGCAACATAAGCACCCTAACATGGACGTGTTTTAAGCTTTAATACATTTAAACCAAATATGCAGTTTGAAACAATAATGTTTGCATGTCAAAATTATTTAACAGTAACCACCAGTGGTTCACAGCTTTTCAAGTTATATCAGGATGCAATAATACCTTCTGCTGGCACTGTTCCATGTGATGGTGTTTAAGTATGGGCATACACAAGTTAATAATTATACACAGTTATGTGTAATTCTGTATTACATTTTGACACATCCTGACAAATGTATAAAAATCTGAATACTTGCACTTGAAATTAATAAAAATAAACATCACAAACCCTCTTCTTAGCACCATAATCATGGTCTGTCGACATGGGATCTGGTGTGTGCTATCATACACATCCGTGTGTCACAAATATAAAAATACATACATTTATTACATAAATGTTTTAACAAGCCAGCTCTCCTACATCTATTTCTATTGCAAACATGTCTGACACACATTCCAAGAAAAGGTTTACAAATTAAATTTAAAACAGAGTCTGCAGTAAACTTATTGTAATGTCATGGATAAACATCAGGATTCTGACGGAGGTCAGGTTGAGACCGCTGACCTATTTTTGCTTAATACTGGGATGTCATATATTACAGTAGAAGTGGATGGTATATACTTTTGTTTTCAAGAAACATTTCAGACACTTTGCTGAGAAAATCATTATGTTTCATTTATTAAAATCTGCACAATGTGCACCAGCACTAACTAATGTAATCTAAATTCAGCAGGTAGATTATTTCATAATGCATTGTTCAAGAAAAAGCAAGTATCTCCAGCATGGTAACTTTACAGGAGAAAGTAAAAATGTTCCTTATACTCAATGTAATTAATGTAAGATTAATTTAAGCTTACGCTCTGTTCTTCATAAAAGTTTCCCACAACAAAACAAAACGCTGAAACAAAATGCGGAGATACATGTTTTTCTCTGGACAGTAGTGTTAGGCAAAGCTCATCATACTGGAAGGATCTCTTTCCTTAATTCTGGAGCTTTTGATTTGTGGGTGCTGCTGCATGCATGGAAGTCCTCAGTGCTTGTTGGGGATAAAACTAATAGTTTATAAGAATAGTATAGAATTGGAAAGCATAGTCATTATGGGGAGTGAAAGAACCTTACATAAAATCCAAAAACTGAAAATCTCCCTTTTGCCACATGGAAAATCTGATGTCCTCTTCTCCAGCTCTTCTGCTTCTCCGGGCAGGAAGGCTCCATAATGACAGGTCAGTCCACATGTTTGTGGACAGCGGAGGCCTTAGTGTTGCTGTTTAAACCTCAGAACTGTCTCCACTGTATCTGGTGCTCGTGGTTTGTGTGCTGCTGCTGCCAGTGTAGGCTGAACAGGAGGAGGTGGTGTAAGGGGGAGACTCTTTCTCTTTCCTCTTGCGCCTGAGGAGGAGAGCCACCAGAACAACCACAAGACACACCAGCAGGATAAGACCAGCCACCCCCAGCAGCACGGGCATGCCGGCTGGTAGAGCAGAGTCAGAGCCAGGTTCCTTACCTGAGCTCCCCTCCACAAGGGGGCGCTCTAGGTAGGTTTCATGGCCCCACGGCTGCCACTGGTTTATCCGGAGCCTGTCCGAGCGGTCCAGGGCGATGTGCTGGATGTTGGTGCCACGGTTGTTCCCAGCTCCGATGTCCAAAGCTTCTGAGTCAGGCACAGCCCGGCGGTGCCGGGTTTCAGCATCGGACTTGGGCAGGACAGATGAAATGCCATGGTGGTACTCAAGACTTCTCTTACCAATGCCACGGTTGGCATTGTCCCTGGAGCGCAGCGTGTATATCATGTGGATGAACCACTCTCGACCAGCAGCGACCTGAAGGGCAAATATGTTTATCTTTTTTTTTATTCTGTCAAGTTCAAATTGTTGGAAACAATGTACTGTGATATGGTTTAGAGCAATCATGTAATGACTGCATGCAGTATGTTAGCACTATGCTAACTGGTTCCTTTAATCAAAATGTGCACATTATAAAATGATAAACACACAAATACCAACCCAAATATAATAAGCAAGGTAGCTATCCATGTGAACAACGTGAAATTGTTCTCTGAATTTAACCCATTTATCCGAGTGAAGTACTCGGGGATCAGTGTGTGGGGACAATACCTTGTTTAAGTGTACCTGACTGGTGCCACTGAAAACCCTGCGATTCAAACCTATGACCTTCTGATCACAGGCTCAAATCAATATCCACCAGACTTTAAGATGCCCTTTTGGTTTTTGAGATTGGGAAGTAAAGGCATGTCTCTGACCTGGAAGAGGGGGGATGACGATAATGTGAACCCATCTGAACCTGGCTGTCGGATCAAAGAAAGGGCTCCTGGTATGTCCATTGCGAGTTTAGCATCAAACTTGATGTCTCCAAAGGTGGTAGCCTGGGTGTCAGGCTGAGCTTTGTCCTAGGGGGCAAACACAGGTGAACAAAGAAACAATTTCTTTAAAACATTTAGCCATTCATGTGGGTCTTATTCATTTTCTCATGTTCACCCCAAATTTTATACTTCAATAAAACCCAAACACATTTCAGGAAAATCCAATGGCATACCAGGATCTTGAACCTGTAGAGCAGTGAGGGTGCGTCGGCCAAGCATCCATACTCCTTATTTGTGGGGTTATATTTCGGCACGTAGCCATCTGTACCCGTGCAGAGGAACACCTTCTCTATACTGCAGGAGAATGAGTCCCCAAGGTTTTGCACTGGATCAACCATCACACGGCCATAGATGGTGGAACCTACACATAAAACAGGAAAAATGAAGCGTTAGGCTTGACGGTTGTTAACAAATGTTGTCAGTACTGGGTTAACAGTCAGTGAAGTAACACCAGTCTCAACTGACCCAAGATCAAGGTTGCTTTACTGTAATCAGCACCTGAGAACATGTAGATCGAGTAATGTGTGAACATTCAACAATTATGCCAAACCACACAGACAACGCAACAAAGAGACACCACAAGAGTACAGTAATGAAACCTAAAATGGCCAGATTATTGTGCAGGTGGCAGTTAGCAGCAAGGTGCATAGGAAGACAGAAACACAATCAACACAATGAAGCAATGTTACAGTAGTGTGGACGGGATGAATATGCATGGCAAAACAATAAGTAGACAATACAGCAGGGTACCACTAAACCATGAAAGGGCTGTTAACCTTCCAGACTGAACATTATATTACCATTAATATTGCATGTTGGTGCTGCTAATTTTGCTGTGTTGAGTTGCAGTGCAGCAGTTAATTTTCCTGAGTGTCTGAGGCCTTTGTATGAACAGTTCATAACACGGCAGGACATCAGATGTGTCCAGATTGCTCAGGTCAGTTCAGTCCAGCTCTGATCACTGCAGTGTTGTCTTACCCTCAGTGAAGGCAGTATCAGTGCCCTCCCCAAAGCCCATGGAACCATCGGACAGCCACATCTCCTTCTTAGACACCAGGAACATCTGTGTGTTTAGACTGAACTCTGCTGCCACAGGGTCACTCACCTGGGAGAATAAGAGAGATATCATGGGTTGCCATTACTCACTGTTTTCATGTCCTGGTTTGAATTTTGTAACAGGAAAGATCATAAATAAGCTTGAAACAGTCCTTTCTATTTTAGGTTCCTTTATGACATGGTGTCATTACCAATGGCAGTTTGGTATGTGGTTTTCTTTTCCAGTTATCCAGACAGAATAAAATGAGAGATATCATGGGTTGCCATTATTTATTATTTTTATGCCCTGGGTTGATTTTTGTAATATGAAAGATCATAAGTAAGTCTGAGAACATCTTTGCTATTTTTGGTTCAAATTTGTGATTATTGTGGCGTCATTCTGTAGCCCCTGAGATTCAGTCTGAGTTTTTTTAAGCTGTCCAGAAAGAGAGTATAGTACAAGACTATGTAGGTGTGTGTGTGTGTGTGTGTGTCAGACCTGCTGGAAGCGGATGTCCATGTCGAAGGTGAGTGGCTCCCTTGGGTGGCACTCTGGTGGAATACTGAACTCTCCATTAGGGGAGGCACTGCAGGGAATCAGCTTCACAGTGTAGGTGCCAGAGTAGTCCCTCACCTAAATACACATACACATAAAAATACACACTGGAATATAAACTTTTTTCAAACCTGTTTTATTTTATGGGTTATTTTAAACAACACATTAAACTAGCCAATGTGGTAACTGAAATGGGCATGTGATTGCAATTTAGTGTTAATAATAAACCTAATGACTATAATCATGTTAAATTAAATCTTGGCAAGCATGAAAAATGAATGTTTTGTATCTGCATTGTTAGGATCAGCACTGTAAATGCTATAGGGAGTGTGGATTTAAGAAATAGTTTAGCAGTAATTAATGCTCCCTATGAGTTACTCACGGCAAAGTCAGAGACAAAGCTCCATTGCTGCATTGGCTGGTTGTATGTGGGCTCGGTTCTGATCAGGGATAGGGTGAAGGTTAGCCCAGCGTGATCTGCAGACATCACCATGGACGCCAGGCTGCTTCCTGTAGTCCGACAAAAACAATCACTTCTCATTAAGAAGTTCATAAACCCCATGCACAGTGTGGATGTATTTTCTTATTTAGTAGATTTCACTTATTATTACATTAGCTTAATTGTATTTAAATGTGTTGTCACCTACATTTACTGCAGAGTGTAACTGTTAAATTATTGGTCAATAAAGGTGATTTGGTAACACTTTACATCAAAATTACCTTTCTAAAGTATTTATAAACGATTTATAATCAGGTTGTTAATGTTAATAAATGATTAGTAAACTGTTATAACAGTTCCAACAATTGAGCAAGTTCACTTTACGAATGCTCATATTGGCCAGATCCCAGATCTTGCTGTCTGCTCATTTCTTTCTCTGGCAGATTGTTTAACTGTCAACATCATCTGGTCTTTTTTAACATGGTACAACCATTAAAACACCAGATCTTGTCAAAATAGTTGTTTATGTATGCTTATTAATGACTTATAGCTGTCTACAAAATAATTAACAACAGGGTTAATAATCATTCAACTATTTATAAGGGTAGTCTTTTTGTAAAGTGGTACTGATGATTATTTGGGACCTGATATCAAATAGTGACAAACAAAAAAAGCAAACTGAATTATTACCATACAATACACCGACTGAAATGTGAAATCCATATGCTGCTTGGACAAACTAGGCGCTAATTCATCACATCCACCTTGAGTCACCACTAGGTGGAAATACGGGTCTGATGGGATTGAATGACCCTGTTTCTGCTACATGGGAAGGTCACAGTCATTGGGTTACAGGCCGGATTTAGCAGCTAAAATCAATCTGCAACTCAATAGGAGAGATGTCCTGAGGGGAACCTGTCAACATGACCTGTTGGACACCTTCCTGTATATGTATTAGTGAAAGAGACCATTTACCTGGATGTGACATGACAAACTGCCCCCTGAATCGAGCTTCTGTCTTGAAATTGACTACCAGGCGACCCTCTTCATTGATCCTCATACTGGTAGGATACATGGCACCTGTAAAATTTTGTCAGGAAAGAAATGAGGCCACTGCTCTCAATATTATCAAAAATGTGTCATTTTCAATCCACTATATTTTCCTATAGGGAAGTACATACAAACTTTTTATAGTCTGCTAAGATGTAAATGGGAACATACATATTAAATGCAGAATATTTATGAGAAAGTTATTGTTGGTTCAAAGTTATGACATCATTAACATTTGGAGTCAAATATAAACATGCTGAGGAGGTTTGAGAGTCTCATGTGAAACATTAAAAACATCATATGCACCTTGTTCTACATTTATTTGTTCATATGTGTCTATGAGGAGATCTTAACTGTACTTCTAAAAATGGAAACTGTGTGGTGCAAACTCAAAGAACAAGTAATACCACTAAAACATTTTTTAATTAATTTATTAATCAATTATTTTTTTTATGTGATAATCATCTATCCACAATATGATGAATATGTGAGAATTTATTCTTTTGAATTGATTGAATCATATGAATATTGATTATGCTGAATATGATTGAATCATATGAGTATTGATTATGCTGAATTATATGAATCATATGAATCATATTGTGAATGTTAATGATTATGATGGTATCATTATAATCACTAATACACACAATATCCTCAAAAAGCATAATAGCATATTGTGATAGTAAAAAAAACAATAAAATATAAATGTTCAGAGCGAAAACATCTGCTTATTCTACATAGATATTCAGACTTTGCTGAAACACTTCATAGCTGCTTGACATGTCTGACATATGAAGATTCAGAATGTAAAGGTCTATAGAAGATATAAGGACCCCTGCATTAAGAATGATATATGTAAATGGTCTTTTTTCTGATTGGCTATCCTGTGACTCTTTGAAGCCTCAGCATAAAATGACTTTTTCCATTTTTGAGCTAACCATAAGATGTGGGTCAGTGGGGAATGGCTACCTTGCAATTCGGCCTCAGGTGGGCTGCCAATACCGTCCTGCCACAAGATGGCAGTGTCGTATACAAAAGTGAGACGGAGCTCGGACTGCAGGTCAAAGTGCTGCCAGCCACCAACAGCAACAGGAGAGTGGAACACGTAGGACACGTAGAGAGGAACACGCAGAGTAACGTAGGACTGGACCAGGTTTAGGACCTGCAACATGTACACAGACCAAGAGAAAAAGTCATCATTGCAGATAATGCTGTCGTAATGGTCGTAGAGTTTTGTGGTATTTAGGGAAGTCAGGTGTGTTGAAAAATAGAACCAAAATGAGCAGAGCAGTGGACTAGAGACTTGTCCACATCTGACTTAAAACAGTAAAAAACAACCACCCACCAGTACTTCCATTCACAGGCTACTTTATTAGAAACACCAAACTTTAATTCAGTGGCCATTTAATTGGAATCATCTATCTTGGACTTTATAAGCACATATTTAGACACTGTAACACGTCAGTTCTCTCATGCCCCATTCATTATTGGTCTGTTTCTGACCACAGAGCTACTTTGGCCCAGATGTTTGTACTTAATAGAATTACTTAAATGTTATTTTTCCTACCAATACTGCCAAAATCACCTCAGATCCCTCACCTGTCCATCTGTACCGATGGATCCTCCACACTCATTGAGCAGCTCAGACATGTCGTAGTAGCTGCTGAACTCCCACAGACAGGCCTCCAGGTTCAGGTTGCGGTAGAAGCGCAGGGAGTTGGTGCTACGCATTGCCACGCTGTACTGATATGGTGATGTCTCTCCGATTATCTCTGGGTTCTTGGTTGCATCAGTGATGAAGCCATGGCCTGTCTGTATCTCATTATAATCCAGTAGGTTGGAGCAACGGTGGTTCCCCACCCGCGTACCATCCGGACTCAGAGTCAGCTCGAAGTTGGAAAGGGGGCGTGTGGAGATGACTGGCAACATGCCTGAACAAAACACACACCGGACCAATTCATGAATAAGAGTGTAAGTAAAATATCTATTCTCCACATATGAACACACAGTGTGAACAGTGTGAAATTTTTTCTGGATTTAACCTATTCACTGAGTAAAGCAGCAGGCAGCCAGGAACAGAGCCCTGGGAGCAGTGTGGCAGGATGGTACCTTGCTGGTACCTCAGTGGTGCCACTGGAAGTGCTGGGATTCGAACACATGACATTCCTTCCAACTCTCTAACCATCAGCAGCCCCGTAGGGCTAAGATGTCAGTGGTTCAACACAACCTGTCTATTTTTGTTTTTTTATGACAAGTATGGCTATGTAAAGAAATCACTTACCATCCATATGTGGCATGGTGATGGTCAGCTTGATTAGGTTTGGGTAGTCAGGGTCATCGGGACCAGTGTAGCGGATTTTTGCTGAGAATGGCTCCGCACCAACAGTACCAGGAATACGGGGCTGACAAAGACCTGCAGAAAATCGCATGAAATTAGTTACATCTTCTCAATCAAAGCTTAGTCTGTCATTTAACATGGCTTGTCTGCTGCAGTTCCCTGTGGACCTCCAATCATTTCCATTCTGTTTTCATCTGTGTGCCTCATGGGTAATGTCCACACTACAAACTTTGTAGTTCCTTTGTTCATAAGTGACCCAGATCTGTCATAAGCCACATAATATCCACAAGCGATTCTAGATTATGGCAGTGAGACCTGCGTGGCCAAATGCATGTCTCTGAAGATCAAACTACATTTAAAAAGATTACTTTTTATGTTTACATTTTTTCAATTTCAGCCCTGCAACTGAATGCAAC
>JBBMFX010000141.1:224932-248562 GCA_037832545.1 Rhabdalestes septentrionalis
ATATTTTAAAACACATTACTTGTGCCATTCCGAATACAGTATTCGGTTTCGGCTCCACCTCTAATATAAATATTATGTATGTATGTATATATGTCTCGGTGGCTGTTTTTGGCCACCGCTTGTGGTTTTCCACTGTTCTTGTTTTTCTGTGTTGGTTTAGGGACTTTTATGTTGACACTTTGGCTTTGTTCTGTGTCACATGGGTTTGGGATCATGTATCTGATGTAGGTCGTGTCTTGTCATATTAGCTTCACCTGTCCCTTGTTTATGCCCTGTTAGGTTGTGTATTTAAGTCTGGTTTTATGCAACCCTCACCTCATTCCCTTGTGTGTCCTGTGTCTGTGTTCAGTGGTTTTGTAAGTCTGACGGCCCCTGAGCCAGGTTTGAGTTCTGTTTTGGTTTTGTTTAAATAAAGTACCCCCAATGGAGCCCTGGTTGTCAAGATCCCTCATTCGAGGTAGCTCATGGGTGGGAGCTTACGCTGTCCCCCGTGACAATATATAGCATGTATTTGTGAAATATACTTCATTGCAAATATATAAGCAAACAAAACATATTTTTATATGTGTGAGTGTGCTTTACTTTAAATCACCTTTTGGGTTCAGCTCCTGGAGGAAGCCCAATAATTACATTTACCATCCAATGTCTAGTTTGTCCAGTCAGTTGGATTTTAAAAGGCCAAAATGTTGAATTTACATGCTTTTTGTGTATCAATCATTTTTTTTAAACAAACTTAAACTGAAATATTTATAATTAAACTGGCTGTTGTAACTATAGTAAAAAAAATATAAGACTGAAATATGTAAATGAGCCTGGTTGTCACAGGATGATCCATCTGTATATATACTGTATATATTTTATATTTTTTATATTAATATTATAAATATAAAGAATGATAGTTACATGGATAATTATAATTATAATGATAGTTACATATATAACTATAGTATAATTATTCATCTAACAAAACAATTAAGCCCTCTTTGTAAAAGCCTCAGTAAAACTTATCTCTGCTCATTTATGGTCTGCTCTTTATAATAAGACAGGTATGGATACTGCCGGGGCTGGCTGGTTAGGGTAGATCTGTATCGCTGTGTTTTGAAATTCTACTCTTTTGTCAGAGGTTCTCCAAAAGAATTTCATGCCTGTCAACTCATAAAAACTGGAGCATCATTTAAGACTCAATAACTCACTGTTACAGGTCTGTAAAAATACCAGCCTTACAAGACACGAGCTATAACATCCCAAAATAAACAGAAATGAATACAGAAGTGCTCCTCACACACTGCCTGAAAATGCGACCCTCAGTATAAAACCGGTTTACAGCATTTTATGGACTGCTTAGTTTGTACTAAACCTGAGAGTGTGAAAATGAGCTCATCACACACTTACAGACAAAATATTATAAAATACCTTAAAGCAGGAGTAGTGATGAGAACTTGGAAACAGTTTCAGTTCAAATGATGGACAAGTCAGTTTCTGACTTTCAGTGGGTAAAAACCTGATGTATAATTAAATGCTCATAATGTAATCAAAGTCTTTTAGAGTGGTTTAATGTGAAGTTCTCCAATCAAGGAAACTAAGCATCAGATTTGAGAAGGATAACTTATGGAAAGACATTATATGGAATACAAATACATTGCAGGATGTTTTATGTTCATTTTGAATGATGGTTTTAGACTAAATTTTTTTTCCAGTCCATTCCTGGCAGGAAGGTGAATGTAGGATCTCTGGAGATTTACTTTCTTTCCATGTTTACCACCCCTGGTCTAAAGTCAAAATATCTTCAAAATGTTTATTTTTAGATACACTCACTATTAACATTACATTTCATTCATCTAGAAGATGCTTTTCTTTAAAGCAATTTACAATATGTGGAAACTACAAAGAATATTCTCAAGGACTCTGTTCGCATCTTAACAGCTAAATTATATAAAAATTATATAAACTGTTTGGCAAGGTCATGTAAAGTGAAATTCTAGTTATTTTGATCTTAAAAAACACTGCTGCTTAACTGCAAGACATGCTTACTGATGAATGATGTCTCTCCAAGATAGCCCCTGCGCTTCAATGTCACTTCCAGGAACTTTGCATCCTCATCCACCAGGTAGTACTCCTTCTCCAGAGAGATCCAGGCCCAGTTCAGTCGGAACGGCTGTGGCTTCAGCTTGTTGCCCCCTGTTTATGAAGAAATGTGCAAGTTAGAGCATTATGGGTGTTTTGACACACTGAGAAGTGATATCTAAAAGCGTCCTTTACACCAGTAGGCCTTTTTGAGATTTATCCAAAGTGACTAACAATACAAGCACCATTCTTTTATACACAAAACTACATTTTGGTAAACTAACTAATTAACTGAAATAAACAAACAAGGCTTTCACTAAATGGCCCTGAATGGTTCCTTAACATGTTGTAGTTCTTTCAGATGAAATAAGCACCTTCAGACAAAACTGTGATCTAAAATAGGAGGAGCTATACATATTTATTCAACCCTTAGAACTCAGCATTTATCAGTAATATCTGATTTTGGTAAATATAACAGATATTCTCCAACACACTTGCTGGGGGGTTTTTTGTTTTTGTTTTTTTCAAATAAGTGGATGAAATGCATTAAAGATTGCAGGAAAAGCATCAGTAGTATCATTAGGCCCGGAGTGGTTAAATTGCAGTGACAGCAGGCACTCTGGGATGTTGCCACGTCCACTTTTGACCTTTGCCTCTCTTCACACCAAAACCCTCCTCATTACCCCAATAAGTTCAACCAACCAAGCTCCTGTTGCAAAGGCAGGTTTAATGTGTGTGAGAGCCACACATTCAGTTCAGTAGGTCAAATCTAGGAGGGTGACGGTTGTTATTTGGCTCCTAATGCCTTTAAAGGCTAGACAGGACCTCCTGCTGTGGAGGGTGATGGGGTCTCTCAGGTTTTTTGCTTCCTTTGAATGAAAAATGGGTTGAAGTCAAGGTGTCAGGCCAGTGCCACAGGATTGGATTGGGGTTGGGGGTGGGAGTGATGGGGCGACGGGGCAGAACGACACAAGGAGATGGTTCAGTTACTACTGTGATCCTCATCCATGACCGCAGCAGGGAGTTAGAGGGACCCCTTGTTTGGGCCTGGTCCTCCTCACAACAGCTTCACTACTGTCTGTGTAGGCACTGATATCCCAAATACCTGGAGAATTCAATGCAATCGCAAAACTCACATCCTCAGTTTACTATTCATTTACTTGGTTTGGTGATTGATTAAATTACTCAGTTTAGTAATTTAAATATATTCTTTATAACGGTTTCATAATGGGTCTATTGGGTGTAGAGTTCTATGAATAGTCTTTTATTGGCATGAAAAATTGACATTACTTTATATTTCTTTACTCTCAAACATTTCATTTTTTATTATTTACTCTCCATTTGGTTTATAAAATTGGGAACAGGACAAGCACAATGGACTTCAGTAAAATATTTCCATAACATTTTTTATGTTCCTGGAGAAAGTGAGAGAAAGTCAGTGAAAAAGAACACAATGCACTTTCACACTGACGCAAACCACTGCAACAGCAATAGGGCCCAGGCATCCCTAATGGCTTTTCAGAATATCAACAACATGCCAGCAACATGTTGTGTGGGCTATTTTTAAATTAGATATTTGGAGATATTTTATAACTTCTAGAGAACAGAATGAATCTGAAATATTGAAAATAAATATTTTTTCTAGCTGTATTTCTAAAACCTTTTTTTTCTGTTTTTACTTCTACTTTGTTCTGTTTGGTTTACAACAACTAGTAATGGTCTCATTATATCAGTGTTATCAAGTACCAGAGCATTTTTACAAAGCAGCTGCTCTCACTCCTTCTACCTTTCAGGTTAAGTCTAAATTTAAATGAGTGAATGTACCTTTAATGTAGAAGTTAAATCATTTAGGATCTTAAAGCAGACATGGATTATGTGGCATGCTGCACTGGTATGATCCAATTTCTGCACGGACTGAAGTTGAGCTATGATCTTCTGTGACTTTGAACTGATCCTTTATCCCATTCCACCTTTAAGCTGTGCGGCCTCATGACTCTTATTATCCCAAAAAGAAGAAACGCATCATTCCTCCAAAACTAGCCTTCCTGAGGCTCTTAAATCAGGATTATCTTGGGACTTACTGTGGAAGATGACCAGAGGACTTATTATGTGCTCTTGGATTCAAGACCCTCTAAAATGAACCACTGAGAGTTTGCATTTGTCAAAAGTTTGAGGACACGTATTGATTTGCTTTTTACTTTTATTATTGTTGTTTGTGATGATTATTTAAATCTACAGTATTTATATGTAAATATCTGTAAATAATTAAGATTATTCCTGGTATATACATCTAAATATTTTTATTCAGACATGTTATGCCACATTTAATCTAGAAAAGACTGCAGTCCTACTATTACTTCAGTACTGAGTCTGATATAAAATTGAGTTTAATGGGTTTAAATTATTGACTGTCCCATACATGAAATCCAGGTAGACAATTCAAAGCAAGCTCTTACATTGGTATGGCTTTTAAGGGCTTAGCAAAAGGCCCAATATATCATTTTCAGCTCTCTAGAACTTCTAGATACTAAACTGGCTCTGAATATAAGCATCAGCCAGTGGGTTCCTGTAAGAAAGTAAACAGCAGCAGCTCTCTTCCAGAACTCTTTACTGAAGGAGTCACTTGAGTAATGTCAAATACAAGGTAAAACATTTGCCAATTACAAGCTTCTGACATCTGTGTTTAAACTAGAATGTCCAAATAATGCTCAAGTGCAGCGCTGATAGTCTAGTGCTAGCGAAACACTGAAACCTCACATGGATGCTTAATAAAAGTAGCAATATTTTTGGCCTACAGTGAAGGTCTTACTTTAATAATCATATTTCACCCCTGTACTAACCTCACAACTAATATATTAGTATGTCTATGCATGTTTCATTCTTAATCATGGTATGCTGTTGGGCTTATTGGTTGATTGAGTAAAAATAAATTGAAATGACTTTTTGATTGGTTACCTCCAAGGACTTCTAAGGTTTTAAGAACAGGTGCACAGTGCAGTCTCAGGATCATAGTCTTTTGCGATTCGGATATTTCTGAGAACTTCATGTGGACATGTGGGCAAGTAAATAAACAGCAGGGAGCTATTGCCTAACATACGGCGAAGCAGACAATCCACCTGCATTCAGTCAGCTTTGCCCTCTCAGCTGGCATAACTCAAAGTTTTCAGCTATGTGAGTTTAAAGAAAGAGGGCTTGAGTTTGGATGCTGGAGAGAAGAATAGGATGAGGCCTACTTCCTGACACCTCTTTTAAAACACAGAGCCCAAACATCTTACAGAGACAAAACAAAAGCCTAATGGCATCCTAATGAAAACACAACACAAGATTGCCATGGTATGTAGGAGTGGATTTCCCACATCAGGCGTTTCAGTGGGCCATCCTTCCACCTCCCATTCCCCAGTCTTCTCAAAATGGAACAAGACCCTTCCTTTAAACAGCTCAGGTATCTGACTCTGCAAGCTAAAAATATAGAAAACATTTATCATATACATCTCTGCCCGCTCCGCATACCATCTGGGTGGTTTGGCGCTCCATTGCAGCTGGCCTGCGGGAGAAGAGCACGCCCAGAACAAGCTGAAATACTGAAGTCTTAAGTTTGACATGAGTTTGAATACTGCATTGCTCTTAGCACCTCTTAATCGTAGAGATGCAAATCAAATGCATAACGCAGCAACACATCATCTAACAGCAGATCATTTGGAAATTTGCAGAAAATATCTACACTTAGTTGCGGTACATCTTCGGGAGCAACAAGCTAATCTTCACTGACATAGCTAAACCTCTCATCTCCAAAACAGACACTTTATAGCAGAACATTCTTGATTCCAGTTTACATTAATGCAGAGAGATTGTTTTCCAAATTATTTTTCACCAATTTTTCAGCGAATTTACATGATGGGAATAGAGATACATCATTCAGAGTGGTGAAATGATGATAAATATTTCCCCGTATTTTATCCATTCACCAAGTGAAGCAGGGGGATGCCACCAAAAAGGGGTGCGTGGCCACAGTGCCTTGCTCAAGTACCTCAGTGATGAAAGTGCTGGGATTCAAATGCACAACCCTCTGACTGCAGGAGCATCATCTTAACCACAAAGCCACCAGCTGCTCCACAAATGATAGACAAACTAATTTGAAACCAGGTGTCACTAATTTTACATTTTTAAATATTGCCATTTTGCATTTATACATGCACTATTTTAACACAAAATGTCCTGCATATACTTCTCCAGCATGAATAACCCTATTTTAACATTCATAAAACAACATTTAATGCGTTAGGCCACATAATCAGACACATTTAGCATATTTCCTGCCTGCGAGGTGTTTTTTGAGTCAGACACCTGATTCCTGACTCCAAAATGATTCAGACTCAGTAAGTTTCTCCAGTATGGAGATTTTATGTTTTGTATTTTATGTTTGTATAATGCAGATAAGGACTTCCCCTTTAAGCAGTAGAAGAAACTAATTCCAAGCAGCTTGACATACAATAAGAGAACAGTACAGCTAAGAAGTTTCTCCTACAGAAGAAAAGTGTATTGGGCAGCTTGCCCAGTTTGAGTATGAGTTGATATTGAGCTTATTGAGTGTGTACCAGAGGATTATCAAATGAACGGCACTGGGACAAAAAGCTCTCTTTCAGGCTAGTATCCGGCAGTCGGCCTCCGTGGCCCCGTTACATTCCTCTGGTCCTGGATAATGCCACTTTGTCTGCAAGATTATAGCAAATAGATCCACTTCCATATAAGACAACATCTCTCTGTACTTTAAGGAACACATGTGTGGCAGTGATAACAAAACATTACAGATCAAATCTTCAGTAAAGTAAATGGGAGCCATTCGAAATGAGAAAAAAACTTCATGAAATTATGCAAAAAAGATGTTACAGCCTGTGCCAAAGGGTTGTAAATCAGGACTAAAAGAGTTACAGGGACTATTTGAATGATGTTAATATCTGGTCTATAATTAAGCATTCAGCACCTGATGTGCGAGGCGTTGAAAATAGGGTTAGATTACCAATGTGGATTTAAAAATAAGATGTGGATTTAAAAAAAATACGCACTGCTACGCTCAGCAAGCTGACAGTATACAAACATGTACGGTATTATACAACCCAAACGGCCAGTATCTACATCATTAAAAAATAGGTCAAGAGTTTTTGAGTATTTACAGAATGTAAGCGAATAAGTAGATATAATAAAAATGTCCTTCATACAGTTAAAGGGAGACAGTTAATGGATCATTTAATGAGCAGCAAACTAACAAATGCAATATTAAAGTTCAGTCCTCTTTGATGGTCTTCACAAAGGAGCAGTTGGAACTATATATATATATATATCTATATATATATATGTGTGTGTGTGTGTGTGTGTGTGTGTGTGTGTGTGTTGTGAGAGAAATATGTATATTTATTTATTAGGTGATACATGCTGACATTGTAACTAAACTTTGATGTCCAGTATCAGAACTTTTTTGTTAAAATGTACTATTGTTCTCAGTGTGGCCCAAAAGTGACTTAATAATTTTACAGCCCCTTTGAGTGACAGGTGCTGTTTGACAGTAGCCGTTAGGCCACTACCATGGAGGTGGCCTCATTCCTCTGACTGGGCACTTCAGGCCCAAATTTGGCTGAGCTTACCCTTTTTTCTCTTTTCTTTCTCACACCACACACACTTCCACTGGTTTGGAGATTCCAAGGCGTAGAGACTGACAGCTGTAACCTCTTTCCCATCCTCTCCCCTCCCCTCCCTCCCCTCACTTGCTCTCCCCTTTTGTCAGCTTTTGTGAGGAGGACAGCAGGCTATGTCTGGGTGGGCCAAAACCCACTGTCACAGGGCTCCTTCAAATCCTTAAAAGGAGATTTGTATCTGGGGCAAACAATGTTCTAACAATTTTTGCTTAACATTTTTGGTTAATGGTTTAATTTTTTAAAAATGAGAATGAGATTGGAGGGTGTTTAGTCATTCCAGTGCATGCTGTAGATCAAATATGAAGGCTTTAGTGGTCAAGAAGAGCAATAACGTCAACTTCTCACCTTCCCACCAAACATCAGTAACTCATCAGAATGCACAGCGGCCTCCATCCAGGAGCCCAGGAGTGTTCACGGGTCTCCTGAGGTATTTATGAGAACAATAAGGTACAGAAAGAATGCGAGGGCTAAGTAATGGTCACATTCCAAAGGACTCAGGCCACACTGGCTTTATAAAAAACAAAAAAACTACAGACGTCTCACATCTGATATATGAACAACTTTACTGCAGTTTTTACAACTAACATTTAGACTGGATGTCAGCTACAGTAGGTCAGATTACCTCGATGTTCTGAAACTGACATAAACAATTCTCAGATGAAATGGTTTAGAGGTATTATACTCAAAATTGTAACTCTAATGAACTGCCCTGTGGATTTAACTCCATGATTTATGCTAATCGTTTGAATTAGCATGCTCCTAGCCAGCCACCATTTTTCACACTTTTGGCCTTTTTCCAGATGTGCCTATTTATAAATAACTCGGATAATATTTGTCCACATGTTCTGGGTCCTGATGTTAGCATGGCCTGCTCTGTGCTAATTTAGTACGTCCATATTAATCATCCTCTAATAGAGTTTTGCCAAGATTCTCTAGATGGCGATCTGTGGACACCTAAGATTGAAGGCATAATGGAGTCGTCAGAAACATTTAATTCATGTACACAAATTATGTTAAATGAGTTACAGCATCGTCTACATGATTTACTATATTTCCAATATGCTGTCCATTGTTGGGAAACATGGTAAAGCAACTAGGAGGTTTATTGTGTCTGTAGAGCTCAAACAGATTTACACAATCCTAATATAATAGTGATGATAGATGGTTCGCGTACCAGGGTTGCAAAGAGATAGGGCTGGAGCCACAGTAATGATGGCCAATTTACAGTGGAGGAAGACAATCTACAGATCTTCCGCTAAGAATGACCTCTTAGCCCACATTTGGTTGGGCCAGAGTCATGGGAGGCACTAATGGAGGAGGAGAATATTCACTGCCGGCAGCATGATGCAAGGGTAAGCAAGATCACCCGTTTAAGTATAGTGCTAAGTATATCTGCCCAGGATGACGAGGCGACCGATAGCTCCCATGCATTTCTCTTTCCATTTATAATCATCATAGCTCTCAGGGCCATGTTAGGTATTCCACACATGGACATGTGCAAACACTAGGCAAATCTTCGGACTTGTTCATATTTACAGGAGGCATGGAAAGTACAACATAAACATATTTGCCACGGGTCAAATGGTCATTTAATTATAAAATTAACATTATATTAAAGAGCTCCTCTCTAGTTTAACTTGAAATCTTGAAAATACTTTGAAAATGAATAAAAAGGGACATACAGATCAAAAAATGAAAGCAGTACAAAGAATTTTCAGTGTTGCCCAAACATGGTATGTTAACACCATTACAATAAGAAATGCAGTTTAAGCACTCACACATGCAAACGCTCAGTATCAGAGAGAAGCTAACCTTACCTAACATAACCTAACTTACAACTGCCTTCCTGTAGTTCTACTTGTAATATTTCACGCTCATACTTAATCATCCCAGGGTATCGATGGGGCCGGTGACATACATTATATTGTGACTAACATTTGTACTCCTGTACTATGCCAGTACTAGATCTAAACCAGTGGTGGCGCAAAGGCTGAACCGACTAATTTAACACTAAATCACCACTGATGAATGTTCCAGCTCCAGCTCCAGTTTTACAGTTCTGACACACCTGAGCCGGCCCAGTTTTCCACAGCTTTGCCAGGTTTCTGTTGAGGTTAAAATGTTGTTGAGCTACAGTTTAGAACAGATACAACTTTGCTTGGCTAACATCTGGTTTAGGCTGAATTACAGATGGGTTCCCTCTTAATTTAGTCCGGTGACAGTTGGGTTTAGGCAGAACTGTGTCAGGTACAGTTGGGTTCAGAATTGTGTTGGGTCACAGTCGGTTCAGACAGAATTTTGTTGGGTTATAGTCCAGTTCAGACAAAAGATGTTCCTATGACAAATTATTTTCTTCAGATTTCTTCAGCACATCACAGGTGTCAATAGGATCGATCACATTTGTCACATTATGACTTGTAGTCCAGTACAGACCAATCTGAACCAGGCCGCTGCAAAGGCTGACAGTCTTTCAAATTTCTAACGTCAACAAACAAGTTTTTTTCATACCGCCTTTTCAGTGCCGTTTGTTTAAAGCCACCATACAACAATGCTCAGCATCTGTAATAATATTTTAGCAACAGTCAGTGTTAATTGTTCACTACCATGCTTTATAAAGCAGGGCTGATTTGGGAACAACATCCAAACACTACCATGGATTGAAGTGAACCTTTAGGAGAGATCTGATCCCCAGGCCTTGTGTTGATGAATAGCTGGGTGACAGGTCAGCCATGCCCTGCTTTGACACCAGTCACCCGAGGCAAAGTGCTGGAGCTCCTATCGCCACACGGTCTAGGGGGCCCTGGCTGGAAATGGCCAAAAGCAGCCTAACCATGTCAGGGGCCTTACAGAGTATCAAAAGGATGTACAGACAGCGAGAGAAAGTGAGAAGGAGAGAGACGGCCTGGGAGTCTGAAGGAAAGACAGAGAAACCGTATCCAAAAGAAAATGAGATGGTATGAGAGACAGAGAGACAGAAAGGGAGAGAGGGAGAGAGGAAAAAGTGAGAGGTAACTAAGAGACCTTGGGGCACAGGAACAGCCTTGCCATTTGGATGAGATAAGAATAACCCGAAAGTCATACATCAAGTTCGCAACCAAATCCCATAAATCTGTTCTCTGACACATGAGGCTGGAGAGCCGAAGAGGAAGTTCCAGTTTTCAGCAGCCACTGGCACCAGTGCACAGTAAATCCTGTGGCAGCCGCTGACATGAGCGAGAGGTCAGATCACAAACACAGTCAGGCAGGAGGCCTAAGGAGCTGCTCTGCTGCTGAAAGACACCTGGGGACCTACTCACTCCCCCGAAAGCATTACTGTGGGTCAACACTAAACAAATCAACATTTTGGACTCTAATAAATATTCAAGCCCCGACAATACTTCTCCTGTCCTGGCTCACCTGGTCCAGCTAGAATTCTACAAAAGTACGGTCAAGTTCAGACAGAAATATGTTGGGTTACACTCAGGATAAGAAAGGGTTGTTGGGTTACAAACAGATCTAAAAAGAATTTTGTCATGCACAGTAAAATTCCAACAGAAGTGCAGTTGAGTTCAGACAGAATTTTGTCAGTTACTGTTGAGTTTAGACAGAACTGTGTTGGATATTTTGTAGCAGCGTTCAGACTGAATAGAGAAATAATCCGATTACATTTAGTTGTGTAGGATTTTAAGGGTTGATAATATCTGTAATTCAAAATAACAACACTAATGCAACCAATATCCTGAACAATTTGGCTGACTGCTCCCCTTCTTTGTACTGAATGACAAGCTTGAAGTAAAGGGAAGCCCCAGGGTTATCAACAGATCTCTAACTGGGTTTGGGTTACAGGTTTGGGATACAGAAGGCTTTGAAAAGAGGTCGGAAAGCAAATCAACTCCCCTTCACACACACACACACACACCCACCCACACACACACACACACACACACACACACACACACACACACAAACAAAATCAAAATGTGGGCTGGATCTTCACAAATATTACAATGGATGAGGAGACAAACATGTCAGAATGAATGAATGCATGTCTTGCTTACTTCTACAAAATGATCAGATCCCGTATTTTCTCACCTGCTTTCTCTTAAAATTTATATTTAAAATGTTGTATTTCACCAATAGACAAGGTGACCTTGGGTTCCTTGACTCATTCTTCTGTATTGGTTATAGGTGAAATGGAGGGAACTGGGAATTCAAGTCTGAACATGCTTGGAAACTTGCCACTGACTGGGGAAGAATTTCCCAAAACTTAAATCCCTTCAGTCCACAAAGCCATAAGAATGTGAAAAAAGTCAACTGACATCTACCCTCACTCCTTCTGTTTCACCTCTCGCCCCAAGAGAGAACTTAATGGGCCAGCAGATCAATAATATATTTTAAAAGTTATATTTTATACCGTTAAAACAATAGAAAAGAGAAATGTACTTAGTCTTGGTATTGTCTAAGTCAGGTTGAGCTGTTTTTGTCCCCTTTAATGCAATACATTTCCCAGAGTAGTTTGTGCTCTGCATATTCATGTTGCAAAAGTTTTATACACACATCCATATTTTCTACCACTGTATTGTAAAAGATCCATGCTGCACTTATTGTTGGGTTGAACATTCAGAAACTGTTAAAAACGTTGTATAAAAGAAAAGATATCTTTAAACCTTCAATTTGAGGCTGTCCTTGATTTCTTGTTGTGTTAAGGTCAATGCATTTTTCTTGAGAAATGAGAATGACTACTTTATGTGAGTGATTTCAATAATAGGACTACACACAGCCTCTTCCTGTTGATGGGACCATTTTTCCTGTATATCCTGCTATGCACCGATTAGTGGAAGCATCTACATTATGTATTTATAATAATTTTGGGACTGAAATGGATTTGGGACTGTAATGGAGAAATTACAGCTAAATTACAGCACATAAAGCAAAAAATCTGCCGATTCTAAGATTTCCTTGTGATATATATCCTGGATTTACAGTTTGTGGGGATAATCCAACCAGGCATTTTTTTCCTTCACTTTTGAAGAAGCACAATAGCTGATTGAATTTATTCAAATTCCAATAATAATGATCAACTTCGAGAAGACAAAACATCTGTTTCCATTACATTATTATAATAATGTAACAATATTCTGATATTTAGTACATTCTTAATCCATGGCACTAGCCGCTGTGAACCAGCATACATTTCTGGGGCCCTGGTGTGTGTGTGTATATTTTGGGGTGTGGCTTGTGCTTGCAGAAAGTTATACATGTTGTGTCTCTGATTTCACAGGCAAACAGGTGCGGGCACACAGGCCAGAGTCCCCAGAGGAAGTGCTTCGCCCAAAGTGTTTGTGTTTATGATGGGGGGGGGATTAAATGTTGGCCCACTTAGGAGAGTGTGAGCTTGAGAGGGCAAATACATGCACACAAACACACACACACACACACACACACGCACACACACACGCAGAATTAAAATGTTGTTCTTTGTCGATTTGATAATTTTAAACAAATAAGACATTACATCACATTCTTTATGGCAAGTGCATAGTCTTGGGTTAGAAATTATTAATTTTTGAACTGATTATAGCAATAAATCGGCCACAGATTTTATTATTGATAAGGAATTATGTTGGTCATATCATGGATACACCACCACAGTAACTTCATTTAATAAAATTGACAAAATATTTGTTTATTTAATTTAATAAGATTCAAATATCTGTGTCACTGAAAATATCTGAACTGATAGCAATTATGCTTGCTGGATCAGTCAAAATGATGTATCTATCAATTAACAAAATGATTGCATTCTTTATTTTTTTATTTAATAAATATGTTCATGTTAACTGGTCAGTAAATTATATTAATGAAAAATGTCATATGAACAACAACCATGCTGGAGTAAATTATTTGTACATGCCTGTGTAATGCATGGTTCGCAATAAATACAAAAAATAGCCGACAATAACATTACATCCATTTGTAGATGCTTTATACGGTAGAGATTTTCAATTTGAGGAACTGAATGGCAAAAAATTTTATCAAAGCAGTTTTAAATGTTAAATCATAAATCTGAATGTACAGACAGGTTAAGTTCAAACTAGGCTGTGACTGAACTAATGCCCAGCTAATACAACTGGCAAACATCTGCTGATAATGAGATTTAGGCCAAGATTATAAAAAGTGGCCTATACTGTTTCTTTTCTGGCTCTGAATGGTGCCATGGCCCAATCAGGCTGTCAGAGACTCTAACCATAGATAAGTCTGCCTGGCCCCTAAACCCACCACTCCTTCCAGCTGACTGGTTGCCAGAGATGCTGAATGCCAGCCCTGAGGTCCAGTCACACACCCCCACACATACACACACACACAGCATTCCCTTCTAGATGGAGAATAGGCTGGAATTCAATGGGAAGAATAGCCTCAGTGATATTAGGGAAATTAGTGTGATTCTTACGTTCAGCACTACTCTACTGTACAGAACTTTCCAGAGTATGAATGCACTTAGGGTGCAAAATATGGGGGGGTCCCAGGGGGTCTGAGATCACATGACTGGCCCTTGCTTTGAAAATGTTATGCAAGTTATGCAAAACTGTTGAAATGAGGATTCTGTTCAACTTATCAACTCATTTCATAAAATTGTTTTGTTCTGTTTGGTCCTTCCCCAATCAACTACCACTGCAGAAAACTTTGATTCGGTTTAGTCTTTTCAGACCCCAAATCCTCCTCCCATCTCACAAATATTTTGCCTTATTTCATCCATCACTAACTCCTGCTCCTCATGCTCAACCTTTTTGATGTGGGACCCCCTGACTGCCATCAGGTATTTACCACTGTGGTGTTGCCCTCAGGCCAGGAAAGCACTTACACCCTACAACCTGTGTTTAATTTATTTTTTGACCTAAAACATTTTAAATTCAGAATAAATTCACTTATCTGCTACGGAAAAGTGAATGAAATGCATAATACACAAAAAGACCATGTTTTTGAAGCTCCTTTATACTGTAGGACATACTGTATACATACTGTACTTTAAAACTGCATAATAGTTTTCTTTTCACCTAATACAAATGTATTAATTTTTCATGTTATCTTTTTAATAAAATAAAATGTGATTTGAGACTAACATTATTATTATTACTTAATTATTGTTTATTATAAGTAGTAATTTAATTACAATAATTAAATAATGAAAATGAATGGCTTAATGCTACTATTATTTCGACTACCACTACTACTACTACTACTACTACTACTAATATCACCATAATAACAAGCATGGCTACAAATGGGAGATATTCTTGACATAAAACTGTAAAGTAAAAACTGTAAAGACCAGAAAACACCAATCAACCTCATGCTGTTCTTTACTGACCACCAAAGCTCTGGCAACCTGCTCAGACATGTCCAGCCCGAAACAGACCTCCAGCCTAATCAGCTAATTATTTCCCTTTCTTCTCCGTCTCTCAGGTGTGTGCGGAGAGGGGGGCTGGGAGAGGAATTGAGGTGAAAGGTTAAGTTTTCCAGGCCATTTACAGAAAGACCTCTGTGTCCAGTCATTGTGTCCACACACGCTTGGGAGATTCAGAGAGTGAGACATCAAACACACCTTGAATACCCACACACACATGCACACACAACCGCCCCCCCCCCCAACACACACACACATACACACACATTCCTACATCTGGTTCTGACGAGCCGACTGGAATCTCAAACAGTAGCATGGCAAGCACCGGTCCAATTGGCTTTCCTCTTTTGTCTGACACAAAGATCCCATTCTCTTCCTGAATAAACTCATAAACCATTCTTCCAACTACAGGAACAGCCAAGAGCTGCTAGTGTGATTTCTCGGGCCTCTGCTGCATGTGTAATTGGACAGTGACACAGGTTTGGTTTCAGCGCTGCGTGAAATAACAATATAACTATAGAAATTAAACTCTTTTATACAGTACTGACTTTTCAGGACAATATGAAAAAACCTTAACACTGAGAAAATCTTTGCCTTTGCAGTCAAATCTGAGCAAAAATTAGACAAATGGGGTGAATTATGAATAACAACAAAATCTAATGTGATTTATTGTGATGCATTATTTTATTTACTTGCGTGAATATCTGAATGTAACTCGAAGACATATGGACTTATGCACTGATTCACCTTTGCCTCATTTGTCAGTAAAATGTTGTCCCAGATCTCTGGAGACATGATGTCCTTCTCTTAATGGTAAAACTGAACAAATCTGTAAACCTTCTCATCAATTGTAGCCTTCCATGGAATTAAGCGTTGTTTACTATTGTAAGCTTGACCAAAGTATCTTGTTAATTTTGATTAATTTATGCACATTTTTTAGCCAGGTACATAGAATCAACTCCAGCTGTCTTGTGAATGAACTAATGCTGCAATGATGCATAGCTGGCCAACAAATGAGAGCTAATTACCTTTTATTAAAATGTTATGTAATTAGCTTGACCATGCACTGTGAACCAGTTATGAAGTTAAAGGCCATTTAAATCTACCAGCCGTTGCTCAAATATGATGCTCAATACAGCATAAATATATCCCAAACACTGCCGTGTGAATTGCATTTCAAAATGCTCAGAATGCATGTACCATTTATAGCAGCAGTTAAAATAGCACACTTTCCATCTGTTACTTTGCTTTTGGAATATCTTGTTTGGAATATACCCCCACCCCCATGCACCAGTATATAGGTTACTTGTTACTTGCCAGTAGAAAAGTGTAATTTTTTCAACATAGTGGACAACCAGACAGAGGTGTTCCTCAGTCTAATCTACATTCATATGCAGCATGTATGTGCAGTATCATTTTTAGCAATGTGTTTGATGAACAAATCCTTTACAATTCCATTTGTTTCAGTTCAAGTGATAGGATGCAAAAACATGGGGAATTCACACATAAATTACTGAATTGGACATATTTGCTTCCATAGCAAAGGCTACATTCCATTTCCATGATATTAAAAGTCCAATGTGGACTTGAAGAACAGTTCTGGTTTCCTAAAGACTTTCAGAGACTCTTTCAGAGTTTTAGAGGAATGTTTCTGCTGGTTAAGACACAGTGACCTACGTATAAATCATTAAAGCAGAACAAAGAGCGTATAACTGAAGTCCTGAACCAGTGAAGAACCAGGAGCAGATGGTTCCAGATGATGGGGCGGTGATCAGTATAGTGGTGGTGCTGAATGCTGAGTGGTTGGAACTCCTATATCTGTGTACTTTGTATTATTAGGCACTTTCCTGCCTGCCGCAGTAAACCAGTAAAAATACAGAGATGAGCATTAGCTTTAAACCTTTTCACAATACTGCAAAAATACTCTCGGATGAAAACAAATTTGCATCACCAAACATCAAACTTAATGCATTTTAAATCCAATACTAACTTAAGTAAAATGCAAGAGCTTAAATTAATGAGAAGGTTAAAGTGGTCTTACCATTGTCTTCAACTGTGAAGTAGAAGATGTCACTTGTGGCATTGGACGCATCAAGCAAAACGTAACAGATCTTCATGTCATCAATATCCGCTGGTGAGAAACAGTCAAATATTTCAGCAGGGTAATATACATCTACATGCAATCATCTGTTGTCTTCGCGTTTGATAATAGTTTAGAGCTGTGCTTCCCAACCTTAGTCCTGGAGACCCACCTCCCCTGTTTCAACACATCATGTCAATGCAATAAGAGAAGGTCTGTGAGCTGATTAGTTAGATCAGGTGTGTTGGAAGTAAGAGAAGCATGTGGAGGGCAGGGGGCCTCCAGGACAAAGGTTGAAAAACACTGGAGGACAATGCTTAAGGTAACTTGATTTCTACTAGGAAATAAAGAACATACAGCCACATATGTCTGCACAGTTGGAGCTATTAGAACAGCTTACCTTGGGAGAAGGTCTTGATACTGTTGTTTCCCAGAGCAGTGTTAATGATAAACCCATGTAGTGGGGCTTCAGACACAGTGAACTTCAAAACTTTGTTTGGGCTGTCCCTATCCTCAGCTTTCAAAGCTTTACTTGTAATTAGGAAGCCAAGATGCCCAGTATGAAGGACCCTGAGTGTGGGTGCAGCTTTGTTGACCACAATTTGAGGCACACCATTGTCCAGAGTGTTTATAAGAATGGTCATCATCTGTGGCTTTCGTGTCTCATAGACAGTGTCGGGGAACACATAAAAGTCTGTATGAGTTCCATCAGTAACCGTGAAGGAGAAGCTGTCTTCATTGGTCTCTGTACTGTCATGCTTGTAACTAATTAGGTTTTCGTTTAAGTCTTGCTTGGTAAAAGCTGTAATAGACTGAGTACCATTGAACAGAAGCTGACCATGCACTGGCACCTGTGTGACCACAAAGCGCAACATGCTATCTGGAGTGTCTCGATCCTCTACAGTCAACTCAAAAGGTGTGATCAGTTTGGTTTCACCTTCTTCCACCACTAATTTGTTGATCGTCAGGACTGGCTTCTTGTTGTCTACATCAGTGATGGACACCCGGAAAGTGCGGAAAACTGGATTATAGCCATCCGTCACCTCAAACTCAAAGCTGTCCATCTTCACTTCATCATCAGAGGTGTGAATGTAGTAGACCTTGTTACCAGCTAGTTGTAATTGAGTGAAGGTGGATATGGGTATACCAGGAAAGTCTGTGCTCTCTAAATGACCCCTGCTAGGGGCACGTGTAATACTAAAACTAAGGTATTCATCAGGGCTGTTAATGTCAGTTGTACTAAGGAGGTCTGTGGTCAGAGTCACTTTGCCTCCTTCTTTGAGGGTCACTCCTTTGTTGATGACATCAGGAAAGACCATGTCGATGCTTCCAATATTGATGTAGAAGTAGCGATCAATGAGGGGGTTGATACCATCAGTGACATCAAACTTGAGCAGATCACGAACACCTTCCTGGCCTGTGTGGACATACTGTATCAGCTGTTTGTCAATTTCATCTTGTGTGAAATTCATTCCAATGCTGATATTGCCAATAACATCACCGTGTTTGGTGATTCGCTGGAGGTAGCCTTGACCAGGACCATAGCGGACAATGTAAGTAAGCTCTTTGTCCTCAGAATCTAAATCGGTTGCTTTCAGGACTTTGTTGCTAATTACTTTAGTTTCTCCGATTTCAACCTCCAGTCCGTCATTGATAGTCATCCTTGGGGTCTCATCATCAACAGGAATAACCATTATGAGAACTTTCTCTTCAACAGTGTGTTTCCCATCAGTGAGTTTAATTTCAAAACTATCTTCCTTTGTTTCAGAGTCATCATGCTCATAAACAATGTTAGATGCTTCTTTGATCTGTTCTAAGGAGAATTTCACAACAGGGACTGTCCCGCTGCTTAACTGCTGGACAATGTTTCCATGTTTGGGGTTCTTAATAATCTCAAACTCCAATTCATCCCCTGGAATGTCGGCATCAGCAGCATTCAAAATCGGAGTGTCTATGACCAAACTCATGCCCTCCATGACCACAAACTCCCGGACGAAAATTTCTGGTTTCTCATCATTGGCTGGGATGATGACAATGGGAAAGAAATGCCTCTCTGAGAAGTTAATTCCATCCGAGCAACGGAAGGTGAACCTGTCTTCCACCGGCTCTACACCTTTATGAATGCTCTGGACATAGTAGATGTGACTGAGGCTAACATCTTTAATGCTGAAGGCAGTAATGGCAGTGCCTGCTCTTGACTTCTCTGACCCAGGAGCTGGAGAAATGTTCTCCACATAACCAGATGTGCACTGAACTATGATGGTACATAGGATATCATCATTATCTGTGTCAATATCTTCAGCTTTGATGTGCTCTAGTGTAATAACGTTCTTTTCTCCCTCTACCACCACAAACTGCTCCACAACACTAACCACTGGGGCAATACTGTCTACAGGAAGGATAGTGACATGCACACGTACTCCTTGGACTTTGTTGCCTCCTACTACCCACTCATCTGACATATCAGATATGGTGAGGTTGAAGGAATCATGCTCTTTAATTGGGCCAATTTCGCCACTTGTGTGGGCATAGACGACTACTCCATTTATAATGTCTTGTTGGGTAAAGCGTTCGGCAGCAGCACCGTTCACCATGATTTCTCCCAGCCTTGGAGGCTCTTCCACAATAAAAGTGAGCATGAGGTCGTCAGTGTCTTCATCATGACCTTGGATCACACTGCTCGTTATCTCTGTGGCTCCATTCTCAAGCACATCAATGGAAGCCCCTAACAGACCTGATGGTAGCATAATGGTCGGGGTCTCATCATCAACTGGCTTAATACTAACTTTAATAATTATGGGGACGTCATGAAAGCCATCACTAACATCAATTTTTACAACATCACTGAGCGATTCTTCACCTCCATGGGTGTAGCTAAGACGACCACTCTCAATATCGTCTAAGGTAAATGTCTCCCCATTAGGCATTTCAATTTCTAAAAATTGCAGCTGCCCATACCTAGGAATTTGTGTCACTTTAAAGACAATGTTCTCATCCTCTGTGTCTTGATCAGAGGCATCCAGTTCATTCTTGGTTATTATGAAGGTGCTTCTCTCCAGCACAGTAAAACCAGTATTGGTGATTACAGGAGGCTTATTGTCAACAGGCTGCAAAAATATAGTAAACAGGCCATCTACTGAGTTACCTGCAGTGTCCTCAACAGTGAAGGTGAACTGAACGACTTTAGGTGTGATACCCAGTTCCTGGTCAGGGGGCTTATATGCTACTTTATGGTGATTGACCTGAGCTTGAGTGAACTCTGTGATGACTGTGTCAGGACTGTCAGTCAGTACAATGGCTCCAAGGGGCACTGGGTTATTCTCGTCCATATCTGTAGGGGGCTTGACGATGGTATACTTGAGATCTCTGTCATCACAATCCAAGTCTGTGTAGCGTAGAAACTTCTTTTTAAAGAATGTCAACTCATATTCTTTAACTGTCATGTGCAGAGAAGTGCCTGGGTACAGTGTTGGGGGTATGTCATCAACTGGATGGATTTTAATCAGGAACGTGTGCTCTCCTGACTGATTGGGAGGGTCATTGTCATCCTGGACTCTGAACACAAATTGGTCAATGACAGTGGTGGTGCTGTGGGGTCCTTTGTGGCGGTAAAAAAGTTTCCCATCCAGAATATCCTGCTGGTACCATTCTGTAACCACCTGTTCAAACATTTCATCTGTTGCACTAAATTTCCAAGCAGAGGCCTCTACAGGGGGCTCCACTTGTCTAAGCAGCAGCTCGCCAATGGTGGAGTAGGGTTCCTCTAAAATAAACTTAATGGTTGAGTCCTCTGAGTCAATATCAGTAGCACTTAAGATAAATGGCGAAATCTGCATCATTTCATTCTTGAACAACACAATGCCAGTGTTAGCATTAATGATGGGGGGCTCATCATCGGTGGGGGCAATTGTGATAGGATACAAAAACTCAACTTCATTTGTGCCATCTGTCATTCTAAATATGATGTTGTCGCTGTAAGTATCACTTCCATCATGTTGGTACACTACAATGCCAGCATCCAGATCAGCTGGTGTGAAAAATTTCCTTCGAGACCCTAACACAGTCAGTTCACCATGTTTTAAGCCATCAGCTACAGTGATCTTAACATCTTCAAGGTTATCCTCATCGCTGATTTCCAGATTCTGAGAACTAGACAGTGGCCTTGACTGACCCTCAAAAAGTAGCTGGCCTGTGTTCTTGGTCGCCACCGGGGCTAAAGTGTTCATTGGTTTCACCACAATCATAAATGCAAATGTATCAGATACTGCCCCATCCGTGTCAACTATCTCAAATTCGATCTGGAAAATCCTTTCTACCTCTGAGTCTTCAGAGGGTGGCTTATAGGCAATTTTCAGATCTTTGACATCTCTCTGATAAAAAGATGTTATTGGCAAATTCTGATCATCTGTGCTGATGATATAGCCCTGCTGATAGCCAAGGGGAGATGTTATGTTAAAGATTAAGTCATCAGAATCTGATTCCACATCTTCAGCTGCCAGCATGTCAGAAGTTATGGCTGTCATCACAAACTGATCAACCTCCATCATCATCATTGCTATGAAGCTGGCCTTTGGAGGTGTGTTTTCTGCACCTTCTTTAATTCTGACCATGATCTGAAAGTGCTCCTGTTGAATAGTGGTGCCCTCATTGTTCTGCACCTCTACTAACATTGGTATATAATCTCTGTTTGGAGATTTGGTGGTGGCAGTGTGCAGGTATCGAATGCCTTTCTTGAGAAACTCATCACAGTCAATCGTCTGGCCATTAAGAGAGGTATCTGAAAGAGTTCCATACCTGGGGAGTCCGCCTGCACCAAGGAGCGGGGTCACTTTGCAAGTGGTGACACCATCCTCATAGGCAAAGTCCAGACTCTTTTTGTCAATAGGGTTGCTTTGGTCATTGAGCTTTTCCACTACAAGGGGCATGTTACGGGTGAGGATCTCCAGCTGTTGGAAGACCACTTCTACCTCCAGCATGAAAGGAATGACCACAGTATCTGTATGGGAGTCATACCTCAGCTGTAGCTTCACATGGTCCTTGCTTGGACTCCGCGAACCAAAGTGAGTGTATTTTACCTCCTCTGCTCCAAAAGCACAAGGGAATTTTTTGGGTGTCAGCATTCCAGGTCTCTGTGCCAGTGGGTCATTATCCAGCACTGTAATGTGGCAGCGGTCTCCAGGCTGCACCTCGGTGACAAGGTCGTTGATAGGGTCCAGATAGACAGATCGTCCAAAGGGAACTCTTATCCCATTGTTTGCCACCAAGATTGATTCAGCATTAGGTCCAGATTGGCGCCTGTACAAGAACGCTGGGTCAAAAGGATCTGCTTCTGCTGTGCAAAAGCAACAGCCTAATGAAAACAGTAGACTGAAGCACTTCAGAAGTGTCGGTACTGCAGACAGTCTTGTGCTTTGCAGACAACCAGCCATGTCCACAGCTAGTTGCACTGCAGCCTTTCAAGGTTCTTGCTAAAACAAACACGATTCAGTCTCCAAGAGGTTAAGCAAGAAAGTCTGTACTCTTCACTTCAAACTTGGTCTGTGCTCTTCCAGTGGTCTCCCTCTTCCTCTGTGTCTCTCCCCCTCTCTGCACTCCCGCACACACAGTGCAGTGGGGAGCAGTGCAGGTAATACTTAACTAGAAAGACAGTGACAGTGCAAGACTCCACCCTCGGCCCGACCTCTCCCACGGCTAATTTAAGACAGCAGATTGGACGTCCCCCCCAAACACCCCACCCCCTCCCAACACAGCACTGAGCCAACCAGCTCTCATTCTCTGGATGCCCAAGGCTGAGATTTAAAGGACTTTCATTTGTAACTTTGAAGTTTGAATCAGTGTCTTCTAAATTAGAATCCCAAATCACTTCACATCATAACTTTTTAATTTTGGTTTAAAATTAAGCAGAAAATTTTAAAATAAAAGTAGAAGAATTATTTGATAGAATAGTAGAACAACTCCTATTATCAACAGGTAAAAAGAGATTGTTAGCAAGAGTTTTCTGTATAATTTTACCATATTTTTGTCGGCATGTACGAACAAAGGCAGAGGTTTTTATAGAATATAAACATGAATGCAACAGTCCTAAACAAATTATCCAGCCTAGTTATTAAAATTAGGGTAATGTTCTTAGTTTGTAAAACCATCTGTTCATTTATATCAATTTTGGCATCATGGCGTATTTGCATAGTCCACACTGACAGATGACAGAGATTTTGCTTATCCAAAGACGTCCAGAAAGTCTCCTAGCCAGACATTCAGACACTGTGCCACGTCCAAGAGGGGTCGTAGTTAGATGCCCAAATACTGGACTGGATTTGCACGTCATGCAGGTACACAGTAGTGGTCCAGGACCACCAACACAATATAGACATTTACAGGTCTGGCAGATGTCTCACACATACATATATACATA
>JBBMFX010000141.1:253975-265247 GCA_037832545.1 Rhabdalestes septentrionalis
ATATTTGCAGGTTTGTTTCTTTTAACAATGCACACTGGCAGTGGAGCAGATGTAAGCCTCATAAGTTTCTCAACTGCAAGAAACAGTCAATGTGATTTCCTGACCACGAAAATGGTTTTGCGCCAGATAGCTCACCCGCAGATTAAAGCTGTGAATCTGAAGCTGAAACAGTAAAGGCAGACGAGCGGTCAGTTAAACTTTAGCACAGAAATCTTCACACATGTCTCATTTGCCTTTCAGCAAGTAAAGGAATTGGACCTGTAACTGAAATGCAGTCCCAGTCCCACCATCAAACCATCTTGAAAACTAATGGACTATTTTTTATATAATATACAATTTTGGAGCTTTTCTTTGTGAAATTGTGTGCTTTACTGTGTAATTGCCCCAGGGAGAACTGTTTCTCTCCCATAGTCCGGACAGACATGTTAGGTGTGTCTGCCCCGTAATGTGTAGCTCTGCCTTTCACCCATTGAGTGCTGGTGTAAACTGTAGTATGACCATGGTTAGGTTTCAGAGGCTTACATAATGGATTGATTGATCATTCAGGACTCATACATTCCACTTTTTTACTTACATTTTAATGCATAATTTTAAAATAATAACAAATCTCAAGCTGTTTGCCTGAATTTATCTTGCATTTTTAACTTTTATCCAAATTCATAGAATCAGAATCAGAATCAGTTTTAATGGCCAAGTATACTTGCATATACAAGGAATTTGACTTCAGTAGCTGTTAGATCTCTATACACATAACATTAGACATTAGTGATATACATACAGTGAAGGAACCACAGGAATATACTCTACAATAAACACAACGCACACAAATAGTGTAGAAAAATGGGGGGGTCACACCATTTTGTCACTGAACATGATTTTTCTTAGCGAGATACATTCATTTCAGCTCAAAAGAATAAAAAATGTATGTTTTACACCTGTTTTTAGTAAAGACAGACATGCGTTTTTCCATTCAGAGACGCCAAAGGACCCTTTGGTTACCACTTCACAACCACAGCAGCCAGGGCTTTGAAATTTCACATACAAGTACCTGGGACCATGTAGATGACAAGTCCAGAAGCTCATCCATGTGTGTGGAATTCCTGATTTTATATGAATATTTTATTGAACTAAAAACCAATAGAAAACACTTTGTTTCAGATTAGATTTCCATCTAGTGGAAGCCTTTGTTATTGCAGCCACTGCTTAAAGTCTTTTAATGTTATATACATTTTACAAAACAAATAAATGATCTTGAACCCTAAACCTCCAACCTAATGTTGTGCATTAAAGGATATTCTGATTTAAAAGTAAATTCTGGCATAAATTCTGGCAAACTGAATGCGGCTCCATGCGTATTTTTAAGAAACAGAAGGCAGACCTTTGTTATTTTTGATGTATTTTTAAATAAAGAAGTATAGATGAAATAGATGAGGCAAACCAATTTCCTTCTGTTTTTCTAGCTTAAGCGGAAGCACAGCAGCACATCGGCACCTGGAACTAGAAGCAGTTGTTTCAAAGACCTGCCGGAAACCAAATGGCATTCGGCTCTGTTCTAAGATCCCAAAACTCCATGATCATGTATCATAGATGTGTGTTTGGACATTTATAGTGGGTTAGTTTAGGGGAAGGTCTATGGAGATCAGTAGCAAAAACAGAATGGCAAAGCTAGAACTCAAATTAGCGTTTGGGACTAGAGGGTATTTCAGGAAATCGTCTTGCCGAACACCCACTTAAAATTTCACAATAGGTCTAAAAGGAGAATTATAAATGAATGGTCAAGATGTAAAAAGTAATTTGAGATTAATAGCTCCTGTGTCTAACTATATATTTATATATTTTTTATTAACATGTTTATTCATTTTTTCACATTTTCAATACATTTGTGTTGATAATAATTATTGTATTAATTCTTCTATCCATTTTTAGTATTATATCTATAGGGATTTTAGTATTATCTCTAAATCTATTTAGGATTTAGCATCTACCTACCTATCTATCTATCTATCTATCTATCTATCTATCTATCTATCTATCTATCTATCTATCTATCTATCTATCTTTCTATCTAGCTATCTAGCTATCTAGCTATCTATCTAGCTATCTAGCTATCTAGCTGTCTGTAAATATATATGTATATATAACCCAGTAATCCAAAGCAAAATCTAAATTAATCAGGGGTGGCTCATTACAGACTTTTTCACAGTTCTGTAATTGCACATCCACAGGACATTTCTTAACTTATTTACCCAATTTGAAATAATAATTGTAGAGGGAGTTTTCTTTTTATTTGCCTACTTTAAATGCATTTTCTATTTATTTACTCACAGTGCCTTTTATATTTATTTGAAATATAATGCATTAAAAGTTTGGTGGACAAACTGGTACCCACCTGTGTCTCCATCCTGTTTGTCCACTCCATCTGCTGGTGTGGCACTGTCCCCCTCAGCGCTGAAGGTCTGCATGTCTGTAAAGGCAGGAAAAGGTTACGTCTTCTATGTCAGTGTCAGTAAGTGTAAAACTGTGTATTTCAGACAGTGTGTTAAAGCACCTTTCAGTGAGACCGCCTCAAACACCTCCGCATCCACGGCACTCAGTGGAATCTGGGCATCTTCATTCCTGCTGTGTCGCTCTAGAGTGAATTTCTGAGAGACGTCGTTCACATACGGGTCAATTCTTTACTAGAAGAACCTCAAAAGGTGCAGAATTATGGTCACATATCCATTACCATGTGTTACAACACAAATGACGCCACATCTTGCAAATGCATATTCATTTTTTATGGCAGTTTATAGCATACTTAATAATCACTTAAATCTTCAAATTACTAACAGCTTACCCGGGATTTATTCTGAACAATACAAAAAGCCACGACAGCCAAAATGCATATGATGATAAGGATGATGAGGATGATGATGTATGCTGGGGAAAAAACGCAGTTAGTTTTAATCACTAAAACATGTTTCTAAACTGATTCTAGTTTTCTGTGCTTATTTATCAGCTACTTCTAGGTTAATGTGTCCATTGTTTAGTGAATGTTGAAATTGTATCTTGGAAAAAAAGATATGTGTAAGAATAGACAAAACCATGTTAAACTTCATAAAATGAAATTACTGATAAAATTATTAAACTGGATGCAATGAGAAATGGACAGTGCCTAGCATGCTGTGTAACATATTATTTAAAAAGTATTTGTTATTTTTACATGATTTGAAACGTTAATTAAACTTTTTGTGTTGATGTCCATGGAATGGTCCAAAACATTGACATATTTTCTATTATTCAATAAAAACATTTTCATTATGTTGGGCGACAGGTTCAGATTGCAGTTCAAACACATCATGCTGTTGGCACTAGTGATATTATTTTACCAATTAATGTTAAACTTATTGCACCTACAAATTTCCAACAAATTTAATTTCTCAAGTTCATTTATTCTGATTGATGCAGACATTCCAAGAGGGCTCGATACACTAGACCTCACATTGTGATGAGAAGACAAAAAAGAATAAGTCATTAAATAAAGAAAAATACAATTGTATACATTAACATTTTAGCACTCAACAATGAAACAATTGAACTTTCAAACTGCATTCAAGCAAAAACTTGTCATTGTTTCTTTAGGCAACACCATGCCGTAAAAGGTCACTTACTTTTGCCGTTATTGTGCTTCTCAGGTGTGGGGGGTGTAGAAGGTGCTGTAAAAACCAAGCATGACAATAATCACAATGATGTAAATCAATAGAAACCGGCATTTTATTACAGTCAGCAGAATTGCAGAAGTTGTTTTAAAGTCTTTGTGCAGGTCAGATACAAAAGAGGATGTGGAGAAATACGAACACTCTCCTGGAAACTGAAGCTTAAGGCCACATGCCTGAATTTGATAAGAGAACTGTGGTCTATGGTGATATATAGCAAGAAATTAGTTTTAAATATCAAATTTAGGTGGATTTATATCGGAGACTATGTGAGAACAATTATATCATAGGACTTCTTTTCCTAAATATAAAAGTTTGATGACTCTGTCAGGACAGACATTTAAAATATTATGCCATTTTCATTAAAATTATTTCTGTATGCTGATTATGCAAAGAAACATCCCATCACCCCTTCACAGGACTTCACCTGTACTCCTGGAAGTCTCCAGGATGAATTTTGATGTATTATATTATTTTGTACTATATTACATTTATTACATTATATGTGATCTATGTATTTTCAATCTTGCCGACGTTTCCACATGTAATATCTCACTTCTGGCCATAATAGAATGCATGACATACTTTTTGGCTTTGGCTTCATGGTTGAAATCTTCGTGAAAACGGTGGTGGGCATTTTAGTTTCTGGTCCTTGGGTGGATGGATCTGTAGGGAAATCAGGGTCAAACATCATCAATAATCATCAATAAAAATCCTTTTTTTATTTACAGTAATATGTAAATTTATTGGGAAATATCTCCCTCATGTCTTCATATGTTGCTAGTTGGTGCAAAAATACTATTTTATTTATGTCTGACTATCCTATCTTTGTTAAAGAAATGGGAACACATGTTTCCTGATAGGCTACAAAGTGTCCAAAGACATAAGGAGCCTAGATAAAGGAGCTCCCGCCACTCAGCATTCAGTGCCACCAGTATACTGATCTCCTTGAATGATTCATATGTAGATCACTATGTGGTTTAATGAATAAAAAAACAGGAAATTGGTCAATTTCAGGGACTGGACTGTAAATGAGAGTCTTTAAAAGTCCTTCAGGAAGCCTGGAGAACTCTTCATTAAAATTTCAAGAAAACAAAGTATGGAGGGTTGAAGGGGGGTTCAAGATTTTACTTTAAACAAAGACACAGGAAAACACACACTTGTCCAGTAAGGGAAGTGACTGTGTAGAAGTGTTTATGTATGTTGGTCAGTGTTCCTCCTCCTCTTGAAACCCTCACCACAAACAGTACTACCACAGAGGAGCAATGTGGTTTTTAGAGTGTTAAAGAAACTTGTCTGTGTTCTCTTTACTTTCTACTGCCTTACAGCTGAGTAGCTTTAATAAGAATCTAAGCTACAAGGATTTGCAACAAGTGGCAAATTGTTGTCATGCAGCAAAACAACTCCTCATATGGAAGCTGCCCCTTGTGTGTTGATGCTCCAGGAGTCAGACGTCATGCTGAGCTTTGTTTGGTGTTCCTGTGTCAAAGTTAGAATAGTAGTAATTATAACCACAACTGGGGATTTCAAAATGGCATCACACACAAATGAACATAAAGAAGAAAATTTAACATGTTTCTTTGATTTAAGGTCTTAGAAACAAACGAAAAAAACAACTTGAACCTGGGAGAGCTTTCAGGATAGTGGGAGAAAACTGGCAGAGGTGGGGGGTCCGGAGAGCGGCAGAAAGGAGGCATGCCGAGCGAAAGAGCAACAAATGGGCGAGAGAGAACAAACACCTATTCTAGACTGTTTTAAATGGTTTAAATGAACTGAAATCAGATTTATCTAATGCACTCTTTTAATTACATATACAGGTACAAACTCCAGTGATAATTCTAATATTAACAACAATAATATTTTTCCTACAGCAAGTTTTGGTCACTTTGGGGGTGTGCTAAAAAGGACAAGATCCAAAGGTCATTTAAGGCAATATCTAAAACTTCAGCCTTATGACGCCCCCAGTGTGAGTTTGTGTGTGGCACAGTTACAACATATCCGACACACAAGTCTGAGCAGGGTGTGTATCAGCAGCCTGTGTCAGACTGTGCAAAAGCTGACTCATTATATTAAATTAACAAATAAAACGAACAAATAAAGGCAAATAACTTTGCATGATGTCACATTAATTTTCAGCACCCCCATCTTAACATCCCCACCAGCTTTTCTCCGAATTACTGAGGTTTGGTTCCCAGCAAAACCTATATTAACATTTACAGTCATAATCCAAGCAGGTCACCAAGCTGCAAGTTACAAGAACGTCTTAAATTCCAAATGCTAGGCTTTGCAGCCCAACCCAGTCAATGCTGTATATGTATGTATATATATGTATGTCTGTGTGTGTATAATTGATTGTCAGGATGGGCAGCGATGACTGGGTTAGGCTACAAAGCCAAGCACTTCGAATTTCTTTACAGTGACTTGGGACTTGAGTGTCAAGGCATAAAATATATAAGCCTTATTCAGAGCATTTGGGAGTGTTTTCTGTAAATTTACATCACTCCTTTCCACTTAATAAAACTAAAATGACTCAGAATAACATCAGTTTGCACTGTTTTCTATAAAATATAATAATGGATTAACTATAACCACAAGCTGTGTTGCATTGTGGTGTGTGTGGTGGAATCTTTCCTTACTTTTGCTTGTCCTGTTGGTTTGGGTTGTGTTATCAGGTGATGCCCACTGTGTGGTGTCGTTCAATGTCTGGTTTTCTAGAGAATGTACATAAAAGTCTATTTGTTATAACTTTAACTACATTTAGTGCTGGTCATTGCAGGTCAAAATCATTCATTAAGAGCCTCTATTCATGTTTAGTGTCCACATACACGTCGAGTCGCACCCTCTGGACATTCAGCACAACAGCTGAAGCAGCAAACTTCTGCAGACTTTACCTGGAGATGGTAAAAGTGTGGTGCTTGAGATGGTTGAAAGTTCGATAGTTGAGCCGATCTCAGCAGAACCATTCCCATCACTGACATTCAAGGCTTGTACAGGGACATGTGTCTCATTAACTGTGGCTGAAAAGTCACCTGGATAAAAATCACATGAAAAAAACACTTTAATGATTTTACAGATGACCGGCGATTCTTAATCCGTGTAGATTTCGACCCTTTCTCACATTTCACAAATACACTGGCACTGGTAACATCCACACAATACATCCTGGACCACGGCACCAGACTGGCATCCATAGTCATACAGTGTTTTCACCTTTTGCACCTTAATTTAAATGATATTATGATCTTAAATTAATATTAAACAAATACATACCCATTACTGCAAGAAGGCAAAAGGCTGCAGTTATTTTCTCCATTCTGCTCTCGCGTGCCTGGCGCCGTGTTTGAGCGTGATAGTGTGCGCTGCTCTTCGTGCAGGGATGTCCGATGAGCTAATAACCGCAAAACCTCCTCCACAGGATGCAAAAGAACGTTGCTCAAATGAGTGTAAAAGGAAGTTACAAAGACTTTCTTTGTGAACCAGATGCTATTTGAATTCAGTGTGATGCGTAATGTCACGTCGCTGTTCATTGTAAAAAATATTAATCAATGCACTAATGTGAATTTATGTGATGTTATTCAAGGTACAGAAAAAGCACAGTACACACGTTTCCTTTGTGATACCATCACTTTCCACTTTCTTATTAGAGGCCCTTTTCAACCAAAATGTATGTGTTCATAAACAAAGATGCTGAAATTTACATTAACCTTGAAATGGCAAAAACAGGTTCAGACACAACAAATAATATAATAAATTATATAAAATATATATTTTGTTCATTTGCCATTTATGGCACAGAAAGCTCTGAAAACTGAACATTTCAGATGTTTAGTACCTTACTTCACAATACACCAAATATATAAATGTGTATTAGTAGGGGATGAAACCAAACGTCTGTAGTCTGAACTTCCTACTTCTTTGTCTTCATTAGCCATTTATTATTAAATGCTTCAGTTGTTAGTGTGAATGATGTACTATAACGTGTACTGCCACTTTCTACCACAAGGTGTCGCTGTGGGTCAGAGGAAAGCAGGACCATCCAGGCCCAAATTCAAAAGTAAATCACACCAATCAGTGAAAGCTGGACGGAATTAAACTAAAAAGGTTCATCCTCCCTTCTGAGATCATTGCACAAACATATTGCACAATTTAATAACAAGATAGATCACATTTATGAACTTCATTTATACTTTAAGACGGTGCTGTTTCGCCAATTTCGCAGTATTTCTACAGAGTAAACACGAATGTAATGGCATGTCCCGGTTAGGCTTTAGAGACGTAAATATAAACCTCGTGTGCTGATGACAGACAAGTGAAAATCTTTTTATACAGACGTCTCCTTTCAGACGAACCTTCTGAAACTGTTTCCATGCAGTGGAAGTTAACAAGACATTTAAAAAGCTGAAGTTCAAACAAGGACCAGAAGGCCGTGTGTGTATATATGTAAAAGGGAAGGGGACTGTGTGTCCTTTTGTACTGTTCCTGTCCTGGTGCCAGAGATAATCTATGGCAGCAGCAGTGTTTACTGCCACCCAGCCGGTGGTGCGTCTGAGCGGGTCTTCACCAGAGCCCGGGTCTAGCAGGCCGTGGTCCAGTCTGTGGGCCTGATGGTGCAGCTCACCCAGGAGGCCCTCTAATCAAGATTCACGATTCTGTGTTGCTGCATGACAATGTTGGTGGTGCTTGATTAACTCTAATGCACATGTGAAAACTAATATTTAGCAAATGATTAGATGGGCAGTGAGTGTATTTTCACACTAATATTACTAAATATACATAAATTATTAAATGAAACTTAAAAGAAAAGATACAAATAAGATTATACAGTAAAAAGTGATGTTGTGTTCAGTATATCAGTGAGTTCTTGTGGAAGTTCAGTATTACTGTAATCAGAAACCTGGTTCGACTCGATCAGTCCTTCATTTGATTAAATCAGGAGCTGCTGATGGAGTTTCACCATCCAAACACCGGCTGGAGGAACCGAGGAGAAATCTGGAACCCACCCTGTGTTCTCCTCACCAGCTCAGCTTTTTTCTCCTTTCTTATTGTATTTCCTCTAAGTGTAACTTTGCCAGCAGAAAGTTACATTATCACACACTGATTTCACTCACTAAAATGACTTTAATTTTGACCCCTTAAATAATACAAACTTATTAAGGGTTTAAGGGGTTTCACAGTCATGCCTAATTTTAAGGTAAAATTACGAGGTCAGTTTCAAATATTATTGGCTGCTTAATTTAAATGCAGTGGTTGGTGTATTTGCAGGGGTAAGGTAAGGTAGTTAGGCACATTTTAAATTCATTGTGTTTCATTGAGTTTCCAGGACCAACACCAGTGTTCCTGTGAAAGGAGGCTGGGATCTCAGGGGGTCAGGTTACTGTAAATTCTGTGTAAGTTCAGCGTTTGTAAGTGTCACTGCCGCAGTCCTGTGTTCAGTGTTGTCTAGTTTGATTTGAGCAAGGTCAATTCTGTAAAAACTTCATTCACTACAAAACCAAACGCCTTCACTTTACTTCTCAAATGTGCACAGATTAATCCTGATTAAAGCATAAAAGTACTGAATTTTCGCCGTACTTTTTCGAATTTGTCCCTTAAACAATAGAATCTCCTGAATTAACGACTTAAATGTAAAATTAAGGGGTTTCACGTTCATGCTTTAAATCCCATTTTAGGGTAAAATGAAGGGGTTGGTTATTTTCAAGGATAAATTAGGGTAGGGTTGAGCACATAAAAAATATTGTCTTTCCTAGTGATGTGATATACTAATTATACTCCACTCACCCATTCCAGTTTGGAACACATGATTCTCTGGAAAGAGGAGTATTTAAATTCAGTGTAAGTACAGAATGGGAAACCTTTGTATGGAAATAATATCAATAATAGTGTTTTTGTTTTTTTGTTTTTTAATCTATTGAATTGATTCCCCAGAGCATGTGTGGATAGAACAGAGCATTTTCTACTGAGATCATCTTGGATTTTATTTGAACAGTAATACAGAACTCTGTCATTAATCATATATGTAAATGTGTGGGAGTGTGTGTATGTATGTATATTTGTATATATATGTGTGTGTGTGTGTGTGTGTGTGTGTGTGTATTGTAGTTCATACATCTGTTTATATTTTAAGTTTGTCTGTTTTAAACAAGCCTTACTTGATTGCAGTTCCATTATCTAAAAATGAGACCCTCTGCTTCTAAAGGGGGGTGCTGGTGGTCCAGTGGGTCGGATACTTGCCTCTGGACCAAGAGGTCATGGGTTCAGATCCTCCCTTCAGCATTACACCACTGGGTTCGTTTACGCCATTTAGCTGACGCCCTTATCCAGAGTGAAGTACATCACTGCTCAAGTTGTCCACATCTGTTCCTTAAACCTGTAAAGCTAAACTTAAATCAACGTTCACTATTCACTAAACAACACTTGTCAAAGAAAAAGCAGAAGTTATAACAACACAATTTACCTGTACAAGATAGCAGTTGAATTAAACAACAGACAGAATAAACATAAGCAAATTTACCAGAGGAAGACAGCAGCCACGCAAAGCCTATAAGGGCCCTTAGCACAACCCTCAATACCAAGGTGCTGCAGTGAGACTGTCCCCTGTAGTTAGGGGAATATGTGGGCAAATGTGTCTGTAGAGAACACTGTAAAAGTAAGAATCAGGCCCATGAGGTAAGTTGTCGTGAGCAATTTTAACCGAATTGTTTACAAGCTGAAGGCCGCTCGTGTTGTCATGCGCAGTAGATTTCTTGTTTGTAAGAAAGAAAACTTGATCCTGTTCGCACACTTTCAGTTTTTTGAGAAAACTCCGGGCGAGGCCCTCTCGCCTGAGTCTATTCCACAGGCCGCCACATCTGAGAGGGGGCGCTACAGCCAGCCAGCCAGCCGACCAGGCCAGAGTGGATGAGCTAATCGCTTCGCTCTGAGGTGTTGGGAGAACAGAGAGAAAGAGAGAGAGGGAGAGAGAGGAGAGAAAGAGAGAGAGAGAGAGAGAGGGAGAGGAGAGAGAGGGAGAGGAGACCACCCACCTGGCGGATTCAAGATTCAGGAGGCCCAGACGCCGCAGCAGCTCCATTCTGTGACCCTCTGTGCCGCCCCGAGCTCCAAGCTGGACCCTTCGCAATTGAGCCCCCACCCCAGCATCACCCCTCCCCTCACTCCCCCATCCCACCCACCCACCTCCCTCAAGCTAACGGGGAGAATGGAGGAGGAGAGGGGTGGGGGTGGTAAACAGCCTCTCTCTCTCTCTCTCTCTCTCTCTCTCCTTCAGAGCACAATGCAAGGGAATGTAGTCAGGCACTAGAGCACTTTTAGAGAGGCCAAACGTTGCAAAGGCCTGAATGCAACATCTGTGAAGGCACGTAGCCACGGGGGGAAAAAGCTATTCTGTTGTGAATCACATCTACAAACCTGCATTTTTGGACTGTTTCTGCTTTTCTAGCTCCGTATCCCCAAGCCTCCCCCCCTCCTTTTTATTTTAGCATTCTTGCTTTGGCACACAAAGGCATACAGTATATGAATGGATTTACAAGAGTGAGAAGTGATTTTATGTGTTGCATTGTTCTGGAGGGGTGGGGGGGTGG
>JBBMFX010000141.1:265594-276418 GCA_037832545.1 Rhabdalestes septentrionalis
GGGCGGAGGTTTTTTTTTTTTTTTGTGTGTTTTTGTGGGGGTGTGGGGGGGGGGGGGTCAGATCCCTGCATATGTTTTCCACACCCTCAAGAGCGAATGCATATTAGAAACTGGTGAAGAAATTTTTACGATTTGCACAGAACTGGAAATATGAAGTAAACATTCCCTTGGGAAAGAGGGAGAGGGAGAAAAAACTGGCATAAATTACAAAGACAGTGCAGTGATACGCTGCGTGTAGCTTTCAGATCTCAAACACAGGCTGCCTTTTTCCGCCCCCCTCCACAAATATCTGTTTCGAATATTCGTACTGATTGCTCCAAAATTGAATGCATTTATTTCTTCCCCCCTCAGAACAGGGATGACAGCTCATATGGCCTCTTTTAATGCATGCAGATTTATTTGTGACTTTTAAAACGATGTTCTGGCAATAAATGAGCATTAAATGGAAAACTGCCTTTTATTCGCTGCTTTGAAGGGCATAAGATATTCATAAACATGTCCTGCTCGTTTTTAGGAACCCTCTGAGAAGTTGACTGACCTTTACACCATCAACCTCTTCTTTAAAAAAGCATGAAACCCAATCTCTCACACCACCACCGCCTGTAGAAATGACAACACGGGCACGACCTAACGCTGGTGACCTCCAGAATGGACCAGCGTGGACATTGGATTTCACCCTCCCTGCTTCCCAGTCATTTCCCTTAATCAATTTCCTGCCTTTAATCCAATATTGTGTGTGATTACTCACCATAAGGTCATTTCCTTTAAGGAGGGCACTAAATGGAAATTGCGCCCAACTTAGATGAAGAGGGCCTAGATTGTTTGTCTTGGGGGGGGCAGGGGCTATATTTTTAGTGGGCTCAGGACCAAATAAGACAAAACTGTATACTAAAAAAGCTAGATTAGACTTCAGATTGAGATTTTCAATTAAAACATATTTACAATCTTTCAAGATTGTTTCTACAATCTTTCAAGAATTTAGTTTACAATAAAGAAAGCTTAAAAATCTGTTAATCATTTGAGAGGAGTGAGTGTTACGTTTTTAGGCCACACTTAGGACAGCCCTAACCTAAATGTTAAAATCTTCTAAACCAAACCTTCAAAATGGTTGTAAATCAGACCAGTGTACTAGTACATACGATCACCTTCCTCTGGAAGACCCTGGAGAAGAGGGTAGCCCCCAGACCTGCCACTGAATGGCCACTTCAGGCACAAGCTGAGCTGGGTAATCGCTGGGGTTTGAACTTACAAGGCTTCTAATGCCAAAAGGTCAAGCACTGGTGGCATTCATCCCTGTGGTCTGCAGCCTCCCTATTCTTCCACAGCCTGGCTTCTCTCCTCCCCTCTCCATACATGCTGAAGCAGCGCACTGCTCTAGCCAGAGCCTCCAATAAATCAACATTCATGCCATTTCCTTTGCTCCTACATATATCCAACGGTTGAGGGTTTACCACTGAAGCGATGTAGTGTGAGTGAGAGAGAGAGGAAGAGAGAAAGAGTGAGACAGCTTCATTTGCAGGTCAGTTATTTGGGGAATTATAAATCTGCTGCTGTGTAGTCAGTGTTTTCCTTGCTAATGACGCATCACAGTTCAAGGATGGAAAGCTCATTGTTGAACCGGCTGCTGAAAGCTGACCGACGATCGAGCAATTCACAGCTCTCTCACAGAACAAACCCAAAGTGACCACTTGGATAAGTGGTTTGCTGCTCTGTTTAACATACTTGCTAGATCAAATCAGCACTTTTGCCACAAAAACATGCCACAAAGTGTTTATGAGCAATGCTTGCGCAAAGTAACTGCCGGGGCCTCTGCAGCAAACAGCATTCAACGACTGGCCAAGGAGATAATAACTGTCTGCTGACCGCATAGATATATGAACCTATATGGATCCCATCTATTTGGAAACATTGACTTCTAGTATTACACTTTTGCTCGACCCAGTGGCATTACCACATGGAAAAATGCAGCGGAAGATTACACCATACACATTAAGAAGGGCTGTGTTTAAATTCAGCTTTGCTCCTGTTGTATCTTAAGCGGTCCTGCTTCCCCCCGAGATAATACCTTTGTGATATATCTGACTCTGTGGGTGAGCGGACCACCAAGACATTCGTTTGTAATTTGTGTGGGTGAAAGGTGAGAGGAATGGACCCGGGGCTGCCTGCCAAGCGCTAACGGCCTGAGGCTGCACGCGCCAGCCAGGGTCCTCCCTGATCAATGGCATCCTGCGCCGGAGCACCCTGTGTGGTGGGTGGTAGACTCAGACTGTGGGCTGTTTGCGCTGCCTGCCACTTTACGTCACCCCGCGGAACCTGGGACACGGACGCGGCCCGCCGAGGGCCTGGACCGCCCGAGACATCCGGATCACCTCGTACGTGTCCGGCTCACAAAAAGCCACAAACCGGATTAATCTGGGTCGGTTGGGGTTGTTTGCTCAGTGTTCTGTAATTTGCTCCTGCATTAAAGCCGAGTCAAAATTCCTCCTACATACCATTCATATTAGTTTCACACTTACAGGAAAATAAGCCTTATAATTATGCTGCATTCAGCTAAAGCTTGGAACGTGGAATTTCCAACCTCCAACTGGGAAAAAAAACAAATGAGAACACCCCTTCAACTGGGAATTCCTAACTCAGCATCAACAGTAATGAAGTGTCACTTCACTGCACTAAGCTGGTTGACTCTATAATAACACATCTGTAATCTACCTATAATCTATTGCGCAATAAAGTTTTCTGCCTGTGAAATACATCATTCTAGTTACCACTCAGTTTATTAATGTTAGCTGGATGGCTTGTCACAAAAAAAATACTTGTTTTTCACAGAAACGACCAAAGCAGATTTTTTCTTTGACTGATAACATGCGGCCTGATATCCTTCACACATTGCCATGCCGATATGTACTGATATGACTTTGCCACCTCTCTCTAGAATCGACAACACAATACATTTCTGTAATCGTCCTCATACCAAGTTGTTGTAAGTAAATTTCAGTGCACATTTTACTAGGATCTCAACTCTTTGGAGAGTGTAGGGTGGCCCTCCCCCTCCCCCATACTGAATAATCATTGGTCACTACAGTAAAGTCATCTTACATTTGGAAGACATTTTATAATAAATATTTACACAATAGGCTCTGCCATTGATTGAATTTTCAGTTTTTTCTCACTTGTTAACTCAATAACTGTTCCTTGCATAGGAGACATAATAACCATGTAGCACACTAACTATACAGAAAACTTCCCACTGAAACAAAACTGTTTCTGATTGCACTTTTCTAGCTACATTCCAATGTGCACTGTGTTGGCCACCTAGCAACCTTCTCTGCAAGACACGGTAACGGTTAGGATAAGAATATTAGGGTCAGAAAGGTCAGAACCCGGGTGGGAAAAAATGCAGTCTGCACAGAAGTGTTACTGAACTTCAGCTGCTGTCAGTCACCAGAGTGACCTCCCAAACAATTGCACAGGGGACCCATTTGATCTCAGAATGGTGAATTATGTTGAAAGGTGAAGAATTTCTGGATCTAGTGAAAAATCTGGTTTACAATCTTCAGTATATCTGGAATTCAGACAGTCAGTATTGTTTCTGCAGGGTTGACAGGAGCTGAGTTGTGCAGGTATTAAACTGTTCTTCAACCAGTGAAGTGCAGGAGTCCTGAGCTCTAACTGCACTGAGAACACATGGCTCTCCATATAGCCATGCTTGATTACTGTGTCCAATTGGGGTCACTAAGCCACTCAGCTCCAGTGACTGATTTTAGTTTTGTTCTCCCCCCAACGGCGTTTCTCGGCAGGTCTTTTTCCTAATTATCATCGTGAATACTGATCCCTTTAAAAGAAAGGGTCTGGTTATGGGATCAGGGTATGGGGCCAGGGGCGCGGCGCTTTACTGTAACGGATTAGGCCTGAAAAGGTCAGGGAGAGACCTCCGCGGAGAGTCCATCTGCTTTTGAAGATGTAACCTCAGACTTTCAGAGGAAGGTCGGCCTCTTTGTTGGATGTTAACTTCACCCAAACGTGCCAACGTTACTAAAACCTGAGTAGAAAAGTGGCAGGGGGCAACTGGCATCGTGCAAGTGAGATCATGCAGAACGTCGCACTGGCTTTTTTTGTGCTGGTGTTTTAGCCAGTCCTTTCATTAGAGTTGCAAGTGAATCAAGGTTTTTGTTAGGTCTCAGGGGGAGCGCACCTGGGTAGGAGCATGAACAAGCACACAAACACACAGATAGAAGTCCACAGGAGGTATGCAGATGTTGCACTTTTGGTCTTTCGGTGCGAGGTAGGTCTTGGACTCAGACGATAGCATGCTGCATATGGCACTAATACTGCAGCTGACATCATTTCCAGTCTGAAATATGTGTGGCCCGAAGACGGAGACAGCCTTATTGATTCAATAGATGCATCCTGGTCTCTCTCCTGAACTTTAAAGCTGCATGGCAACACATTATCAAATGTCTTCCATGTTTCAGAGGCTTGTTACACAGCCGAGAGTGTCAATAACAGATTTTGTTTGTGGGGTTTGAGTTGATTCTTTTTTTTCCATGGACATCCATGCCCAGTTTTTGTCTTTTGATTGTATCCCTTGGGATTCATTCAGAGTCCTCAAAGACGATAGTTAGAGTCGCTCTTTGACTTGTGTGAGTAGAGCTGGTGGTTGGAACCATAGATGCGGTGCATGGCCTGCTTATGTGTGTGTGTGTGTGTGTGTGTGTGTGTTATGATCAAATCCTGACTGATTCACCATCACCAGCGCAGGATTCCACCACAATTACTGAGTGGTCCAAAGACGTCAGGCTGCTTGATGTGCTCTCGGCCCGTTTCCCTCCACCAAACCACCCTGAATGAGTTTCTAAATCATGGCGGCACGTCCAGAACGCTGCCACCAACCTTTAGGGGGAAGAATCCCTGCATGCACTCGCAAACCTTATAAAACTTGTTTATCTCATTCTGAGCTCTTCCATAAACTGATTTTATGTGAAAGTTACCCAGATCAAAATTATTTGCTTGATTAGCCCCCCCCACCCCCACCATCTCTCGACAAACAAGCCTTTGACTTCAAAAAGGGAGCCCAAATGAGTTAATGCGTCATCTACTGTAAAATAAATGACACCGTATTCCCAGCATCATGTCACAACATTCCCAATCTTGCTAATGACCATGAGATGTTTGTGTGTGTGTGTGTGTGTGTGTGTGTGTGTGTGTGTGTGTGAGAGCTGGGTTTGGGGGCGGTGTCCACAGCTGCGTCACCGCACCCCCGGAACGCTTTGATCTATCCGATAAGTGCCATACCTAATCAGGTTAAAGCAGCACATGGCACGGAGGAAGGAAATTCCACTCATAATGGAAACATATCTGTTCTGCTCTTATGTGTCGCATTCCTCAGGCTAATTAGGAGTAAATACCTGACCGTCCGTATTAGCCCCCGCCAGTGTGGTCCATCTGCTCCTTTTTTTTCCAATGCTAATTTGTAATACAGATGACACAAAACATAAGGAGGCCTCTGTGGCTCTCTGTCTCTTTTACACTGCCTTTCAAAAGTTTGGGGACACCCACAGTTGCCTCACTAACTGCGGCACATTAAGTTATACAGTTTCTAAAATGAATTTTTAAAATAGACTGTAGGTCCTGGAGTAATTACGACCATTTTCTGAACACCAGCGTTGGAGATGTGTAGTTTTGAAGCTCATGGTTGGTCACACTCTGTCCTGAACCACATGGGCGAGTCCATGCCCCCTAAAGGAATAGCTGGGTGTGCTTTAGAATCAGAAACAGAAAACTTTGTTGATCCTGGAGGAAATTGCTTATGTGATGACTGCAACAACACTCAAAGACACGGAGAGACACAAGAATAATGTAAAATAAAATAAATTAAAAGCTGCGAAATCTAAAAACCTGACAAAAGGGCTTGCTTGGGAATAATGCCAAAGTCTCTGGGGCCAAGTATCATCTCTGGGGCCAAGATCACCAGCACCAGCAGCATCACCCCAAATCCCAGCCAGGGCTGCAGTGTGTCCTCAGGGTTGTGGTTTTGGCCTGTGTGTTTGTGTGTGTGTGTGTGTGTGTGTGTGTGTGTGTGTGTCTGTCTGTGTGTGTGTATGTGTGTGTGTGTGTCTGTGTGTGTGTGTGTATGTGTGTGTGTCTGTAGATACATGGTAGGTCTGGTTGTTCCCAACCATATATAATGCTAAAAAAAGTAATTTCAGTTTATCATAAAGTACTATTGGAAATATATTTGTTTTGTTGATTTTACAGTTTGGACAACCCACAAAAAGTTTGGTGTATCTTGTAGGTTGAGCATTAAAATAAATGCAATAAAATAATGTATAAAGGTTTCTAAGTAGAGGATGTGTGCTTATCTTCAGCATGTGCTTTAACCAGGGCGCCCAGACTTTTACACACTCCTGCAGCAAAAGAGCCTCAGTACGGTGTTTAGCCCAGATTGTGCAGCTCCTACCCCCCTACCCGCTACAGTAGTTTCAATCACAACAACCTGGATAGCAACAGGAGGGAATGAAAACTTAGCTTTGATCCATTTCCTTTTTTTCCCACATCGTAGTGTGTGTTCCAGCGATCATTCCAGAATCAATATCCCGGCCCCTTTGTTCTCCAGGCCTCTTCAAACAATGGCAGATGATCACTGAGTGCCACCCAGAGGGCTGCTGCTCACCGAGCCCTGCTAAATATGACAAGAAATTGTTTTTTAATGAGTTATAATTACGGTATCATTTCACGAAGGAAGTGCCATTCTACCTCCTTTCCCTCGTAATCTTTCTGCGCGGTCAAGGCTGTCAGTGATCCGGAGAGGAGGAGGGCATTCCTCCCTGCCTCTCTGGTTTCAGCGCATTTCCTGACGAGTGCTGTCGGGCCAGGAGCGACTCGGCCCCGGGCGGTTCCACACTTCCCAGGCAGTGCTGTAACCCACACTCATCTCTGTAATTTCAAGGTTTGCACAATGCCATGCTTTTGTTTTTGGGCAGGCACCCGTTTCTCCAGCCAGAGCGGAGCAACAAACATTAAATGACTGGGCAATAAAGTTATTAAGCAGTTATTAAGAGCAGCGGAGGACCGACTCTCCGCTTAGTGGTCTGACGCGGGTGAGCGGCCTCCGGTCCGTACCACACACAGAGGGGGACAGGAAGTGGCGCGCTTCGATACACTTGCAGTGGTTTACATTGCGACAGAGAGGCTAATGCGTCCAACAGAGCTAATGATTCTGACCCATGTGCGCAAGTGGATATCAGCCTCCCCCACGTCCGTCCAACTGGACGCCGCTCAAAAGCAACACTGTTTGAGGCTTGGCAGGCAACTCAGAGAGTGCAACTGTGGGCAGCAGGAATGGATGGGAGGGAGTCTGAGGCGAGCTGAAGTCACCACAGAATGATTAGCTACCCGGTGTTTACCAAGCAGTCATCTCTTATGGGGCATTTCCCGAGGCTGACGGTGCCAAATCCTGTCCTCAAGGACCCCCAGCCAGTGTCCTGTTTCAGTTTCCTCACCTGAACGAGGTGCTCAGAGCTCTGTTGTGCTGACAGCCTGCTGCAGGCTTGCTGGCTGGAGGTTTTCCGAGGTTTGGCAGATTCCAGGATTACTGCAGTGGGAAGGGTTAAGGTGAGCCCCAATATCTTTCAGCTGCCTTGATGTGTATTCTGCAAGGGATAATAGATTTATACACCCTCTAAAGGGAACACGCTTAAATCGTTTTATAGACTTTTTAACATATTGGAAAAAATAGAACATAAATGATAAAACATGCCTTAAACCACATTCAGAGCCCCAACTTGTTAAACTGAGCAAAAAAAACAATAATTGTTGGTTAAAATGTGCAGAGGTGTGTTCTCTGTAGAGGATGTGTTCTTATGAGTACTCCAGAAAATCTAAATGTAAATCGAACAGTGGTGCCCAAACGTTTGCAACTAAATCGTTTTTTTCTCACAGCATGATTCACCAAACCTGTGAGTTACACTCACTTTCACCGTGCCAAAAACCACTGATGTTCAAAGGGCATATCAAGATTCAGATTTGAACTGGGACGTCTCATTCGCAGCCTCAAGTCTGGAGTTGAATGGTGCAGATAACAACTGAGAGACACAGGAGGTGGTGAACACAAGTCATTTCTGGACTTGTATGAGAGCCACACTGAGTAAGAACCACCCAGTCAAACTGATAAAGCCTCATACGTTGGTCCTCCGTGTAATATAGCCCTATCACTGTCTAATTTAACCAGAGGTAAATGGAGCTACTTGGCCAAGTGAAGGCCAGAGGTGTTCAGCACTGGCGTCCAGCATAGATTTGCTGTTACCCGATTGGTTAATAGGCAGGTTTAGAGGACTGGAGCTGAACAGCCCCGGTCTAGGCTAGCGAGCTGAGTGAACATGTAACCGAGTCACATTCATCCAGTCAGCAGATGCTTTTATCCAAAATGCCTTCAAATTTGAGGAGGCCCTCAAACTCCAGGAAAGCATGAGAACCAGAGGTAGAGTTCTTTAGTAGCTCATTCAAGCAGAAAGAGACCAGAATGGACTGGGTTTACCTTGTTTGTAGGGATGGCAGAGCCACCTTGGAGGAGCAGAGGGAGGAACGCAGGCCTGACAGGATGAAGGTAGATGGGTGTAGAACCAGATGTCACTCTGTTGGTAAGAGTTAGTGACATGAATTTAATTCTGGTAGCCAGTGTATGTCAATTAGCAAGGGGGTGACAGGCAACCTTTTGTGTTGGTGAAAGTACATTCAACACATCCCTTCATTTTTTGTGTGGTGAGTCAAATGCTCCCTATTCCATTCATCACTGATCAGAGTCTGACCACATCACCTCTGTTGACCAGACATTGTTTGAGATCTCTACCTTCATTGTAGACTAAATAAATGAGCATGAATGAATAATGCAACTTCAGAAGCATGCATGAATAAACCTTGTTAGTGATTATGAAACATCAAATTCAATCCTTAGTTTCAGCCTGTTTTCTCAGGCCCTCACATGAGGTTTGGTTCTGAAGCTCAACACACTGAACATCCAACAGCTGGCTCCTGTGAGATCGCTGCCGTGCCTCGGTCTATTAGCCAGCCCATGTGTACTTGAGGACGGTAGTTAACTGATCAGAAAACCATATTTATTCCACTGCGGTAACCCAAAGCATTTCCTAAGCCTTTGAAGCATTTTGCAACCCAAAACAGACTTTAAATGACATGAGAGGCATAGGATCAGGCTATTTACAGACCACAGCTCTATTTTCTGTGAATTTAGTTACTTTTTAAAGAGGAAGTCTCATGAAGCAAATGATATCCATTCAATCTGCCTAACCATGAGTTCCATGCACTGGTGCCAGTATATTGATTTCAATTAGAAAAAGTTATAATTGTGTATTTCATGTCAGCTTACATTATACACAAGGAGTTTTCATTTTGCAAATTTAAAGGGCCCATATCACAGCCTTTTTGTAATAAATGCATTTGTTGTATCCAGCACATTGTATGAACCATTCACTGCCTAGTCCTAATGATCCATACGTTGAAAATAAACTATTTTTTTTTATTTTAGGATGTGATGAAACAAACTCATTTACATATATCTGGTAACCGGCCTGTAGGTTTATTTTCATCTATTCATATTAAACTCAAACGACTGTTTCAGCCACAATGCTTTCCAAAAGAGGTCCATTCTTGGGTAGCCAATCAGAACAGAGATGATGTGCATTTATGACTCTTAAAGGTTTCATTTTGAAAGATGAAATGGCTTGGAAATGATCATGGAAAAAATGTTACTTTTTTTGGAGGATAAAACCACACTTTTGGATTGCAAAGCATATGTAGGATTTGGACCCTTTACACAGAACTATCACAATCAACCAAAACCTTTTCCTATTTTACAGTTAATTTTTAGATTGTAACTAGCAACCCAAAGCCAGAGAAGTCTGTGTGTTTTCGCCAGCAGATTCTAGAATGATGTTTCCGTTTACTGCCAGCATAGCCTTTGGTACCTCATGGCACTGAGATGACCTTTGTAAAGGGTTTAGAAAGGATTTGTAATTAGTTTGTTCATTAGGTTTCTAACAGCTTATAGATCATTAATGAGCAGCTTATAACAGCTGTAATTCATTGATGCAGGATCACTTTTGGTAAGATCTCAGATTTTGCTGAGTTTATATCATCTCTTTCTTGGAAATAATGTTACACTGTCGACTTCAACAGGTGTTTGTTAGTATGTTGCTACCATTAAAGCACCAGATCTTGCCAAATGCTGAGCGTGCCTGCATAAAAGTGTGACAACTGTTATAACAACTGTTTGCAACTGCTTTATGATTTCTTAACATCTAGCTAATTACAACCTGATTATAAATAATTTATATACCATTTATAAGTACATGGTGAAGTGGTTGTTATTCTTTTATGTTGTAACATAATGTAATAAAAGTGACCTCCTACAGCTGTACACTTTAAACTGAATGTATGAAGTGTCGATGTTCTCGCTGGTCGTCGGGGGAGAGATGCTGCACTGGGGGGGTGGGGGTGGCGTGAGGAGTCTCGCGGGGAATGAGGCCTGCAGGCGTGATGAGTGACTCCATTCCTCCAGCACACACACCTCCTCCATTGGTCCAACACACACACCTCCTCCATTCGTCCAACACACACACCTCCTCCATTCCTCCAACACACACACCTCCTCCATTCCCCCAACACACACATCTCCTCCATTCCTCCAACACACACCTCCTCCATTGCTTCAACACACACTTCCTCCACTCCTCCAACACACACAACTCCTCCATTCCTCCAACACACACACCTCCTCCATTCCTCCAACACAAATATCCTCCATTCCTCCAA
>JBBMFX010000141.1:302394-314183 GCA_037832545.1 Rhabdalestes septentrionalis
GTGTGCATGTGCGTGTGTGTGTGTGTGTGTGTGTGTGTGTGTGTGTGTGTGTGTGTGTGTGTGTGTGTGTGTGTGTGCATGTGCATGTGCATGTGCATGTGTGTGTGTGGGGACAGTGTGCATGTATGAGTGTTTGAAGAGGCAGGTCACACTCTGAGCTCAGAGCTGCTTGTCCCTGACGCCTCTGGCTGAATGGCTCCATTGAGGGACCGGGATGTGTGTGTGTGATGCTCACAGGGCAGTGCCCTGAGCCCTGCCAGGGTGAATGCCCACTGGGAAAGGTCTGGACCCCGGGTCTGGCCTGCTCAGTCACTCTGACTGCTGCTGTCATTCTCCGGCCTGACGGAGGAACACCCTGACACCCGCGTCAGCCGGAGGCTAATGAGAAGCGTACGCTGCGGCTGACTTACACCCACATGTGTGTGACGGACCGATGGATGCTGTTAGAATGCTGGTGAAAACGATATGAAAAACAGACACATGAATTGGCTGACAGCGGCACTTCCTTGGCGGTGAATGTAAATCAGCAGTGCGGAGAGAGCGGCAGGTTGAGCCAGAGGACACGAACACACGGGCGCAAGTGTACAGGCACTTGCTACGGGGCCGCCGCTATCGCGCCACTATCTGTGCGGGATCGGACAAACAAGCGAATACCTTCCACAGGCCAGATCAGCAATCGCAGCGCTGCTCCCAGTTTGTGTTCCGTTCCGGGTGGCAAGGGAAAATACACAGTGCAGCCACCATGTCGCGGTTTCTGCTGGATCTACTGTACCTTTCCTCAAAAGGGAGGGGTGTGGGGGAGGTGCTGCAACAAAAACTTCCTGGCACAGGGTATGGTTTTATTAGCCATGAGGCTTTCCAGTTAATCAGATCCCAGAAAAAGGCAAGTTTTCACTTTGGACTTTTTGATTTCAGGAGGAAGAGAGCGAGAGGAAGGGGAACGCCACAGCTAGACCTCAAGCACTTCCCTGGGACAATAAAACTCAGAGGGATCGCCAACCCGTGACCTCCCATGCGGACATGAAAGCAGAGGAGGGGGCGGCGGCCAGCGCACCGCACCTACTCGCGTGACTTCCCGCCGGAACGAGCGCTCCTTTCTGCAATATCAGATACGGGTATGAGCTCAAGCTGAGAAAAATAACACACACTGAATCAACAGCGTATCCATGTCCCATTTCCGATTCCCACACACGCTGTACATCAGGGTTGTATAGACGTTGGTGAGGCGGTTCAACTGCGAGCTGTCTACTTTGGATCGGGTGAGCAGACAAATAATGGGATATTCATGAGCATAACATCTGGGACATATTCATCAAAGTTCACATTACCTGATATGAATTTCAAGTTTGGTGTCACAGGCCCAAAGAACCCACACTTTGAAGTCAAATGTGATTCAATGGTCAAGTCAGGACTCCAGTAAACCTAAGAGGGATGTGATGTGCTGCTTTATGGCCAGCGCCACCCTCGGCAAAGTACCTGGAAAAACGAACGTCATCAAAGTAATGGAAAAATAAAATATAGCCCACTTTCCCTAATATAAATACACACATAATTCATCACTCTTGCTTTTGCTCATATCCACCTTTCAGTGCAGGTGATGATGTAATCCGAACCTACTGTATATCTTAAGACTATTGCTTTAAAATAATATTTTCAGAATACTCTCTTCTAGCCAGAATCATCGCACTAAGGGCTTCTCGGATTTGTAGGTTGGTGTAAATGGGGCATTTTAGAGAGCAAAAGGTACAAAAATCAAAAGTGAGGCTTCAGATGAATGGATAACTCAGCCGAAGTGTATTTTTCCACATACAGGCCAAAGTAATGGAAACACCTGAGACCTTTACTTTGATGTGTGAAACTAAAGTTGCTTCCTCAAATTTTCCATTCCACCTGAAATGGTGTGGCAGTTGCACATACATGAACAGTAAATGTAACTAATGAATCATTTAAAGTGGAACAGAAAGTTCAAATGAGTGGTCAATTTAAAATCCAATACAAAACATACATAATCAACAGATAAAATGTAATTGTCCATGTGTCTGAAGAAGCAATTACACTACTGTTCCAGGGCTTGACATTGGCACCCGCCCACCCGCCAAATGTGAGTAAAATTCGGCTGTGCCGGGTAGTAACTTGAGTCTCACTAGCCACATTGGCAGGCAGTTTATTCTTTGGTATGACAATATTTTTTTGTTGTAGTTTTCTCTAAAGGCATCTGATATAATAAATGCATTGCAATGTAATATTACGCGCATAAAACTCCCATGAGCACCTATATCAACATTCTGATACACCTTGTTTAGAATGGGCGTTAACGTCTCTGTTAGCAGTCCTGCGGTAAGAAGCTGTAAAGTTACTCTCAACTGAGACAGTAGTATGTGGTGGCATATAACTGGTGTTTCAGACCCTGCTGGTACTGTTGTAAATGAACATGCGGAACAAGATAAGAAGAAGGTAAGACAGTTTAATGCGAAATGGAAATTAGGGCGAGATTGGCTAGTTCATTGCAAAGAAAAAAACACCATGCACTGCCAGGACTGCAGGGAGTATGGAAACGAGCGAGCGAGGGGTCTTTCTTTTGTGATTGGCACCAAGTATTTTACACTGGAGACTATAAAAGACCACGAAAAGTCAAACACACACATTGGTATTATCAAGTCAAAACGGGTGAAGACGATGGGTTCAATCCAGGACAGCATAGCTTTTAAGTCCTTGGCTGTCATGAAGTCGGCTGAGCTGGAGAGGATGGAGCTGCTGTTCCGAAATGTCCACGCAATTGGAAAGAAGAGTCGACCATTCACAGACTATGTCTGAATGTGGGAGTAAGTAACTGAAGTGTTTTTTATTGTGGAAAAGCCCAGTGTTTTATTGTTAGCTAAGCAAGATCATACAACTGAGTTTATAATGCTAACGTTAGTTACTGTTGTGTTTTCTCTAGGTTGGATGAGAAAAAAGGCTTGAAAGTAGGTAGCACTTACAGGAACTCAAAACGTGCTCAAGAGTTCATGCATTTCATTGCTGAGGCAGAGAGACATAAGCTTAAGGAAGCTCTAGCTACCACAAAATTTCTTTCTGTTATGAGTGACAGTTCTACTGACAGCTCAGTAATGCAAGAGAAGTTGGTCTATTTGAGATTCGCAAAAGCAGGGAAAATGGATGTGTGTTTTGTGGGTGTCCAGGCAGTGGACAAACCTGATGCCACCCACATCACTGAGGCAATCACTTCATTAATGGAGACAGTCTCAGAAAAAGAAGATGGAACAGGGCAGTGGCTGGAGAAAGTTGTAGCTTGTGGGACTGATGGCACATCTGTGATGACCGGGGTTAAAAAAGGAGTTGTCACCCAATTGCGCCAGGACAGATAATATATTTTAGGGATACACTGCATGTCCCATAGTTTGGAGCTGGCCTTCTCAGATGCAATGACCCCCAAATTAGTATGGCTAAAAAAGTCGAAGTGTTATTGAGTGGCCTCTACACCTTCTATCACAAGAGCTGTGTTAATAGAGCAAACTTGAAGAAAGTATTTCAAAAAGTGTGCATGAAACATCTAATGCCAACAAGGATAGGGGGAACACAGGGGGGTCACATGTCTTGCAAGCCCTCGACAAATTCTTGAGAGGTTACAAGGGACTTGTGTAACACCTAAACCAGGTATGGTATAGCTTAAGTTAGGATGCCATTGGTAATAATATTTTGCTGACATATTTAATTATGACATTTGAATTGATATTTCATATCTACAGATATACTATACAGTAGTCATGTGTTTAGACTTGCATAAATAGTCAAAGTGTGCATTAAAATGTTTTAGTATTTGTATTAATGAATTGTATTAAAATGTTTTAAATGTAAAATTATTTTAAAATGTCAAATCAGATGCAGTCACTTGGAGGTGGGTGTGAAAAACAGTAAGCAAAGGCCAGAGGATTTCTTCATATCATGAAGGATGGAGAAGTCCTCAAGTTCTCCTGCTGCCTCCATGACTTGCTAAGTCAGCTCAGCAGCCTGTCATTAACCACACAGCGTTCCTCAGTTACTCTGGCTGAAGTGCATGACTGCCTGTCCTACCCTCGCCATCATTCTCAAATACAAATCCAGGTAAAATCACGAAATAGACTCTTTGACAAGCAGTTTTGTTATGCCAAATATTAAGTAACAATGTAATTCAATTTGTCATTTTCCTTTCTCTTTTTAATGTAGACCAGGACCTAGACTGAAAACAGTGCTGGGAACAAACTTGTATGAGGGCATCAGTCCGAGGCCATGTGATGAAAAATGTCTTCACCAGACCAAAGACCGTCTCATAAATCTGCTGTCAGAGACAATGCTCAACAGATTTGAAGATATGAACCACGGGATCCTGAGTGCCATGCGGCTCACTAACTTCTGCTATCAGCCAGAGGAGGACGTAAATGGTGGTGAGCTTGTTATTTTTTTATTTACAATTAAAAATGACTACACAAAACATTACTACACCAAAAGTTACTGATGTCTAAATGCCTAGCACGTCTTCTATATCCTTTATTCTTCTTGCAGATTTCGGTGATTCTGACATCCAGAATATACCAGAAAGGTGGTGTCCTACGAAACAAAGCATTTGTTACTATCCAGTGTAGTGTGTGTTTATTCAGATTTGTGATCGGTTGATTAGGGCCATAAAGATTAGGGCCAATTTGACTACAAAAAAATACATTTCTGTGTAATTTGTTGGGGTGAGAGAAAGAAAACGGTCAAAGTCTACTGAAAAATGTGTGTTGTAGAAAGAGTCTTTCAAATCATGGCTAAAGTGGCCAGAAATGAACAAAATATCAAGATTGTAATGATAAACACACAGCAGACTCATGAACAGACTTCAAAACTCTAACTCTCAGGGCAGTCTGTGTGACACTGTTCAGTGAAAAATAATCAGCCACACTTAAACATCAATGGTTTGGTAAGAGCTGGCGAGTTCGCGCCCCTCTTTATGGTTCAGCAGTAAAATGCAGCAAAGAGAAACAACAGAGGTGTTGGTTCGAATCCACACTGTAAGCAGATTTTATTAAACACAAAATGATTTTTGCCCTAAAGCCAGTGTACAGCCACCACACCATCAAACTTTAAATTTTCTCACAAATGTTATCGTTTTATCTGTTGTTTTAGAAGATGACCCCATTCACCTGTAGTGTCTTAAACCTCTACATTCCAGGTTGATATGTATCTTACGGCTTATTACTCTGGACTCTGAATCTACTCCGTAAGGCATGTTGTTCTGGGAGTTGATTAAACTGCCAGTGGCTCCTTACAGCATAAAGGGTTAATGCGCCCTGTCCAGATGTTGCTCTTAGTTGCAGATAAGGGTCCACACTTTGGAATCTGAGTCCCAGTTGCTACCCGTACATTTGCTCTGAGCACTCGGTGGGCCTCAGGCCAGTGCTGGTTGAAGGTCTCTCTGCAGATCCTCCACGGCGGAGGCCTCGCTGATAGAGAGCCAAGCGGGCCGAGTGGGAACAGATGGGCCGAACGTGGGGCACTGCTAGGATCAGGGGGAAGGACCACCATCAACGCCGCCGCTGCCCACCGCCCTGCACCCTCCCGGTCTGCTCCTCTCCTCCCACTCGTTAGCGTGATGCACAGGCCTAATGATGCCTCCCCGCAATTTGCACACACATATGGGCAGCACATCTACGGGCCTGCTCTGGGTCGCTGTGTTGGCCCCCACTGGCACCATTTACAAATAATTATAGCAAGGAGAAGGAGGTGTGGGGGGGGGGATAAAAGACATCCATCTGTGTACTAGCCCCATGCTAGCCCTTTGGGATGCGAAGCGTCTTGTGATCAGGACGAAATGCGGGAAGCCAAGCATAAAATAGACATAAATGATGTGGTTTGTTCGACATTAGCCAATCTGCTAGACCTCTTAGTGAGCAGCTGCAGGTTCCCTGTGGTGGATGGAGAAATCAGATGGGGGGCAGGTCTGTAGATGATGAAAGGGGTGTGGGGAAAAAACGCCTGCATGATAAAACACCAGCCTGGCCTGAGGGTCCGCCCTGAGAGGGTTCAGGGGCCAGTCCTCCCTTTCTGCGGAGGACACTACAGTCAACACTCTGGTCCTGCCTCTGGAGTCTAGGGTCCATATCAGCACCCCCAGGCTGAACACAAACCTCACGACTTTTCTCAGTGGTGCAGTGATCTTCCCCTGATGGTAAGACCAGCTGAGAACATCACTGTCTTTAGGAGAACAAATTCACACTCACATTATACACTCTCATCATACACTCTCATTATATACTCTCATTACACACTCACGTTATACACTCTCATTATACACTCTCATTATACACTCACGTTATACACTCATAATACACTCTCATTATACACTCTCATTATACACACTCATTATACACTCATGTTATACACTCTCATTATACACTCTCATTATACACTCACGTTATACACTCTTATAATACACTCTCATTATACACTCTCATTATACACACTCATTATACACTCTCATTATACACTCTCATTATACACTCCATTACACACTCTCATTATACACACTTATTACACACTCACGTTATACACTCTCATTATACACACTCATTATACATTCATGTTATACACTCTCATTATACACTCTCATTATACACTCTCATTATACAAACACGTTATACACTCATTATACACTCTTATTATACACTCTCATTATACACTCACATTATACACTCTCATTACACACTCATTATACACTCACGTTATACACTCTCATTAAACACTCTCATTATACACTCGTTATACACACTCATTATACACTCATTATACACTCACATTATACATTCTCTTTATGCACTTTCTTTATACACTCTCTTTATGCACTTTCTTTATACACTCTCTTTATACACTCTCGTTCTACACTCACGTTATATACTCTCATTATTCACTCTCATTATACACTCTCAATATACACTCACATTATACACTCTCATTATACACTCTCATCATACACTCTCATTATACACTCTCATCATACACTCTCATTATACACTCACGTTATACACTCATTAAACACTCTCATTATACACTCTCATTATACACCCACGTTATACACTCTCATTATACATTCTCATTATACACTCTCATTTCACACACTCATTATACAGTCACGTTATACACACTCATCAAACATTCGTTATACACTCACATTATACACTCTCATTTTACACTCTCGTTATACATTCTCATTATACACTCTCTTTATACACTCTCATTATACACCCTTGTTATACATTCTCATTATACACTTACGTTATACACTCTCGTTATACACACTCATTATACATTCACATTATACACTCTCATTATACACTCTCGTTATACACTCACATTATACACTCACGTTATACACTCTCATTATACACTCTCATTATAAACACTCATTATACACTCACGTTATACACACTCATTATACACTCTCGTTATACACTCACGTTATACACGCTCATTATACACTCACGTTATACACTCTCACTATATACTCTCATTATACACTCTCGTTATACACACTCATTATATACTCTCATTATACACTCTCATTATACATTCTCGTTATACACTCACGTTATACACTCTCATTATACACCCACATTATACACTCTCATTAAACACTCTCATTATACACACTCGATATACACTCGTTATACACTTTTATTATACACTCTCGTTATACACACTTGTTATACACTCACATTATATGCTCTCTTTATACGCTCTCATTATACAGTCTCATTACACACTCTCGTTATACACTCACGTTATGAGCTCTCATTATACACTCTCATTATACACTCACGTTATACAAACTCATTATATATTCTCATTATACACTCACATTATACACTCACATTATACACACTCATTATACATTCTCGTTATACACTCACGTTATACACTCTCATTATACACTTACATTATACACTCTCCTTATACACTCTCGTTATACACACTCATTATACACTCGTTATACACTCTCGTTATACACTCTCGTTATACACACTTGTTCTACACTCACATTATACACACTCATTATACACTCTCGTTATATATTCTCGTTATAAACTCACGTTATACACACTCATTATACACTCTCATTATACACTCATTATACACTCACGTTATACACACTCATTATACACTCTCATTATACACTCTCATTATACACACTTGTTATACACTCACATTATACGCTCTCATTATACGCTCTCATTATACACTCTCATTAAACACTCTCTTTATCCACTCTCATTATACACTCACGTTATACGCTCTCTTTATACACTCTCATTATACACTCATGTTATACACTCACGTTATACACTCTCATTATACACTCACATTATGCACTCACGTTAGGCACTCACGTTGTACACTCACGTTATACACTCATGTTATACACTCATGTTATACACTCTCATTATACACTCAAGTTATACACTTACGGTATACACTCTTTATACACTCTCATTACACACTCTCATTATACACTCACGTTATACACTCTCATTATACCCTCACATTATACACTCTCATTATACACTCTCGTTATACACACTCGTTATACACTCGTTATACACTCTCGTTATACACACTTGTTATACTCTCACATTATAAGCTCTCATTATACGCTCTCATTATACACTCTCATTATACACTCTCTTTATACACTCTCATTATACACTCTCGTTATACACACATTATATGCTCTCATTATACACTCTCATTATACATGCACGTTATACACTCTCATTATACACTCACATTATGCACTCACGTTATGCACTCACGTTGTACACTCACGTTATACACTCACTTTATACACTCACATTATGCACTCTCATTATACACTCTCATTATACACTCACATCATACACTCAAGTTATACACTCACGGTATACACTCATTATACACTCTCATTATACACTCTCGTTATACACTCAAGTTATGCACTCTCATTATACATTCTCATTATACACACTCATTATACACTCTCATACACTCTCATTATACACTCACGTTATGCACTCACGTTATGCACTCTCATTATACACACTCATTATACACTCTCATTATACACCCTCATTATACACTCACGTTATACACTCTCATTATACACTCTCATTATATACTCACATTAGACACTCACGTTATACACTCACGTTATACACTCTCATTATACAATCTCGTTATGCATGCTCATTATACACTCTCATTATACACTCTCATTATACACTCTCGTTATACACTCTTGTTATACACTCTCGTTATACACTCTCGTTATACACTCTCATTATACACTCTCATCATACACTCTCATACACTTAACTCACACAGGAGTGTTGTCTGAGTGTGATCTGATGGGGCCCTGGTGGATCTTCATCTCTTAATTTACTGTTATGAATATGTTTACATTTTCTTCTGAACTACACAGATTTCTGTTGCTCTGGATCAGAGCATTCGACAAATTCTGTAAATGTAAATGGAAGTGGGGCGGTAGTATCATGTTTTGTCTTCACCTTAACCCAAATTTAACTTAGAATCATCATTAACGTGAAGTTGCATGCTTGCCTGATCTCTCATCACATAGAGAGAGAATCTTACCAGGGAGTGAATTGCATATCTGGATATCAGATGTCCAGATAGCTGAGCTCATCTTGGGTTTAAGATTAATCTAAAGTCCAGTGTGGGAATGCAAAGACACGATCGATTATTGATACAAAAGATTAATATTCCATAGAGCTGGTGGGAGAAATTAGGATTATTGCTGCATACCTGTTCTGTAATAATTAATCCTCACCAGGGTCGCGGGTACCTGGAGCCTATCCAGGGTATAACAGCATAACAGAAATAAAACCATATAAATTACTGTATGCTATACAAATATATATATAAATAGACATGTATGTGTGTGTGTGTGTATGTGTGTGTGGGTGTGTGTGTGAGAGTGTGTGTGTGTGTGTGTATGTGTGTGTGTGTGTGTATGTGCGTGTGTGCGTGTGTGTATGTGTGTGTATGTGTGAGTGTGCCTGTGTGTGTGTGTATAAGTGTGTGTATATATGTGTGTGTGTTTGTGTGTGTTTTATTATGAGGTGCTAGAGCTGGAGGAGGAAAGTTCTGGGTGGCTTCATTAGAGTAAATGTTTAAAGTGATGCTGAGGAAGCGAAGAGGGAAAACAAGAGAACAAGAAGGACCAAACGACCAAGTCCAGTCAAATCTAGTAGGTGTTTGTTGTCCTTTCAGCTGTACACACAGTGAACAGGGCGGCGAGTGGAGTAGGCGGGAGGGACACTCGGTGTGGGAAGAGCGAGGGCAGGCGGGAGGGGGCAGGCGAGCGGGAGACTCGGTGTGGTCCGGTGACCGCGCCGCTGATTTAGAGGTTGTTGATCCGGCGCTGACTCCCCTCGGTGGAGGCCGGCTCTTCGCGTAAGTCACCACACTCAAAACGTCCTCATGTGTTTAGAGCCACTGAAGTGGAAATTGGGGCCTGCGCTCACTGCAGGAAAGAGCTACCGCCTCCCTGCCTCCCTCCCTCCCTGCCTCCTTTTGCCAGAGCCTTCCTAAACAGATGGCAGGACCTCATTAGACATGTCACAACTCCTGAGAACACCAAGAACACTCTCCGTGCTCTCAGATTCCCAGAGTGTGTGTGTGTATGAAACGCAGGGTCATTACAGCTACAGCGCTATCAGAGAGCAGAACGGTGGGACAGAACACTGCTCCCATATCGCCCAGGCAGGGTCAACTGGATGATGTTAAGGTCAAAGGTTATTTTAAAGGCACGCTGCCAGTTAAACGTTCACACTGGGTTTAAGAAGCGAGGGCAGAGATGTGTGCCCATGGACAAAGCGAGGGTGGAGATGTGTGCCTGTGGAAAATGCGAGGGCAGAGATGTGTGCCCGTGGAGAAAGTGAGGGTGGAGATGTGTGCCCGTGGAGAAAGCGAGGGTGGAGATGTGTGCCCGCAGAGAAAGCGAGAGTGGAGATGTGTGCCCACGGGGAAAAAGCAAGGGTGGAGATGTGTGCCTGTGGAGAAAGTGAGGGTGGAGATGTGTGCCCGTGGAGAAAGCGAGGGTGGAGATGTGTGCCCACAGAGAAAGCGAGGGCGGAGATGTGTGCTCACAGAGAAAGCGAGGGCGGAGATGTGTGCCCACAGAGAAAGCGAGGGTGGAGATGTGTGCCCACGGTGAAAGCGAGGGCGGAAATGTGTGCCCGTGGAGAAAGCAAGGGTGGAGATGTGTGCCCATGGAGAAAGCAAGGGTGGAGATGTGTGCCCACGGAGAAAGCGAGAGCGGAGATGTGTGCCCACAGAGAAAGCAAGGGCAGAGATGTGTGCCCATGGAGAAAGCGAGGGTGGAGATGTGTGCCCGCGGAAAAAGCGAAAGCAGAGATGTGTGCCCACAGAGAAAACGAGGGCGGAGATGTGTGCCTACAGAGAAAGCGAGGGCGGAGATGTGTGCCCACAGTGAAAGCGAGGGCAGAGATGTGTGCCCACGGAGAAAGCGAGGGCAGAGATGTGTGCCCGTGGAGAAAGCGCGGGTGGAGATGTGTGCCCACGGAGAAAGCGAGGGCGGAGATGTGTGCCCACGGAGAAAGCGAGGGCGGAGATGTGTGCCCGTGGAGAAAGCGAGGGCAGAGATGTGTGCCCACGGATAAAGCGAGGGCGGAGATGTGTGCCCACGGAGAAAGCAAGGGTGGAGATGTGTGCCCATGGAGAAAGCAAGGGTGGAGATGTGTGCCCACGGAGAAAGCGAGAGC
>JBBMFX010000141.1:340372-361405 GCA_037832545.1 Rhabdalestes septentrionalis
AAAATATATTTACACCTGATTATACTATTACTTGGCTATTTTTTATTATCAGTATTACAAACGTAGAGCTTTTTCAGTGCGCAGCGCACCAGACTGCGAGACGCCGAGTGAAGCACGTCTCACATATTGCTTCTGAGGATAACCGAGGAGAAATGAGATTCGGAGGTTCTGGCAACTTCCCAAAGAAGTGTCGATCTCTGGAAAAAAAAGTTCCCGTCCCGTAAGTGAGATGGCCGTACGCAGTGGCATAAGCGGTATTCACAGCTTAGATGTGTACCTAGTTAGCATTTTATCACCAGATGGCTAGCTAGCTATTAGGCTAACCCACAAGATAGTTCATGCCCCATTACCCTAAGGAAACGAGAGGGGGCGGTAGAGACCAATGTACCACAGTAAAGTCCATTGGGAAGCAAACCAATTTAAAAAGATCGCAGCCGGAAAATTATCGACCTCATTTTAATTATCGTGAAATTAACTGATTTATTGTTTATCGTGACAGGCCTACTCCAGATTCCATCCCCTCTAATTAGCTAATGTCTTATATATGGTCCACTTTCCTGAATCATAAAGAGTGGCCTTCAACCATTGCTGTGACAACTGCTAACATTGTTTTCTCCCAGTCAGTTCCAGGAGGGATGCTTCTTTTTGTAGGATTGCCTGAGCAACTAAGGATCAAAAAGTGCAGCACAACCATGTGAAAGTCAGTTACCAATGGCCGTTGGAGGAGAGGACATTAAAACTTTTTGTTCTTTATTCCTGACTCTCGTGTTCTTGCAAACCTCCTTAGTGAGGGAGAATGTAACATCCTCATCCTCATCTGGCTCGTCTACCCTCCTTTGGCTGCTGTAAGATTCCTGAACAAAATGGAACAATTTCCATCACTATAAGGAAATGAAGTCAACAGTCATTTTGTTCTTCTGCTCATTTAAACCCAATATGAGGCAGAAATGTATCGGACCCTGCCTGTCCTCCGTTATGGCCTAGCAGAAGTATCACAGGAGTGCCAGCCTCCAAGTTCCTGAGGGGGTTGCAAAAATGTGGTTAAACCGTCTTGGCTTTAGATGAGGGCACCACCTTTTGCCAGCATTTCAGTCAAGCAGACTTTCTCTCGGGACACGAGGTTGCCAGCAGCCTAACTCCGCTTATATTCTGCTAATGATGAATTGCGCAGGATTTGTTTTCATTCTGTAACAGACCTGAGACTGGCTTGTGTTTCTGATGGCCCAGTGTCATCGCTGGGGTGTACCTACTTGCTGATAGAATCACACGCAAAAGCTAATATTGCAGTTAATTTACCGCCATTCCTCGGTGGTCCGTGGCTGGAGATCATACGGCTCTGGAATTCCTGTCCTGACCTCCCTGGTGTTTGTTTTGAGATTCAGGTCAGTGCCTCAAGAGTCCAACATGTGGGTCAAGTGTTTTGAGGCAGTTCTAGGAAACAGAGACTGTGAGACCCTTCTCAAACCGGCACACACTCACTGCTGGCCACACTGCACTTGCTAGCTCAGAAGTAAAAATCTGCTCCACCCCATGGTGCAGATAAGTCATTATTTATCTGTCGACTTTCACAGCTCTGTCCCGCTCTAGTGGTCAGGCTGAAAGGCTCTCCAGGGTGATGATTCCAGTCTCTACAGATATCCAATGCTGTCCTCCGCAGCATTCCAGAGATGGTGCGTACCTCACGCTCACATTTGTGCTACTGGCCCGACCAGCTTGGATTAGTCCGACACAGCAGACAGAGCTGCTCTGACCGGTTTATGATCTGTGTGTTTTGGCCCGCTCGGGCCGTTGAACCACACAGTTAAATCAGGCAGTCAACAGAAGACCTCTCTTTACTTAATTCCTGTGAGATATCAGGGAGGAATGCCGCAGGACCAACATAAACTGACTCAATTCCATGCACGGCATATTTGTTTACTGGACGACTAATGCCCGGTTCATTGTGGTGCAAAAAAACGCAGCGCCTGCGGTCCGACCCGTCCCAGAATGCAGAAATCCTTATTTGAGAACGACTGTTTTCTTTTTTGTTTCTTGAAACACCTTCATTCACTCATTCTGAGCACATAAGCCTGGCATTCTGTTCATTCTTTTATTTTTGTTACAAAGGAAAGAGAGAGAAAGAGAGAATGCACAAGAAAAAGAGGAAAAAGCCAGAGCTGATTGCTTTGCCCAGGGACTGAAATGATACTGCCGCTTATTACAGCTGACTATGATGTGCGGACCACCAGAGTTGTGACAAGTGATGTAGCTGCCTCCGGGGTGAGACAAAGGTTTACCTATTACACAAGCAATTTCAGTGTTTTCTAAACATGTTGCCAAGACAGTGGGAGTTGGCAGTCCCCTCTTTGTTTAGTTTCTGCTCCTCTAACCCCCGCACCCCCACCCCCCCACCCCCCCAACTCGCAGATTTTTCACGGATTAAAAAACTGAGAGAAAGAGCGAGTGGGAGGGAGTTAGGGTGGGGGTGGGCCTGGGAGTGAGCGAGGGAGGTGGAGGCCGATGGCTTGAGGTTGATTGACTCCTGGACTTTTGTGCTCTCTATGAACTGCCAGAGAGCTAATAAATTCTTTCAGCCGCTCGACGCTGCGTTCACGGATATCCCCCAAAGATTACACCCACAAATCACTGGTGCTGCCGAGGCTGCAGGGAGGGCCGCACACAACCAGGACAGGGGTGGTCAGAAAGGAGGAGGGTGGGGGTTGCTGGGAGTCAAATGTTTTATAATCGTTTGTAATGCAGTAGTCAAGGAGAGGCAAAGGCGGGGGGGGGGTAGTGAAAAAAGCAAGAGGGCATGGGGTAACTGGCTCCCATATGGAGAGAGCAAGATAGAAAAGGGGAGAATAAGAAAAGAAGGGACAGAAAGGGACATGGGGGGCCTGGCTTTAGGCCTGGCCCTATGCTGGTTAAAAAAAGGACATAATTAACTTCTGGATTCTTTGTGCTCCCCATCTGACTTGCAGGGAGGAGATGAAAGGGGCTTGCTAAGCCTGGCATTCCACCCCAATTATAAGAAAAACGGAAAGCTCTACGTCTCCTATACCACCAACCAGGAGCGCTGGGCCATCGGACCTCACGACCACATTCTCCGGGTTGTGGAGTACACAGTGTCCAGGTAACAGCGAACACCAGATCACTCACATGGCCCTGTCGTCTCTGGCCAGGGGAGAGAATAATATAAGTTTAGACTCTCTAATGCTCATTTACCAGCAAATCACATAGATGCGGTTCCAGCTCTAGTCGTGAGGGGGTGTGCTGAAAATCTCACTTAAAGTTATGTAAAACTTTATAACTGTTATAGTAGCTGTATGTTCAGCTTCATTTTTCAAATGGCAATTTAAAATTTGGCAGTTTAAAGTGGGTGGGATATTATGGGGTAGTATTCTCATGTAGAGACTCATGTAGAGTGATGAGAGGGACGTATTTCACCTGTTATTTTCCTCCTTAAGAAAACAGAGATTTCCTCACAGGCGCTGAAAGACGAAACTCCGGCAGGATAAGAGTTTTCACACTTAAAGCGTCTAACACTGAAACTTCAGCGCCTGAAATGAGACGCACACAAGAGAACCCAAAATAATCAGTTAAACCTACGAGATGTTTCCTGTCGATCTTTCCAATAAAATGGAACAATTATGTTTGAGTATTTTGGCCAAAAATGCCATAATAATAAGTAAATAAGACTTATTGTAGATCTTGTTTTCTCTGAAGGAAAAATCCGAACCAGGCGGACGTCCGCATCAGCCGGGTCCTAATGTAAGTGGCGGAGCTCCACAGGAAGCATCTCGGAGGGCAGCTGCTGTTCGGGCCCGACGGGCTTCTGCACATCTTCTTGGGGGATGGCATGATCACCCTGGATGATATGGAGGAGATGGACGGTTTGAGGTGATTCATTACAGCACTTTTGCACACATTCAGTTCGGCCCAGTTTCCTGTAGGAAAAATGTGAAACTGATACATAGGCGACATATTTCTGGGCCTGCAGGCTAATTGGAGTTTATGCAGCTCGTCAGGAAATGATTTGGTAAAACAGGCCGAATATTTTCTGCTGAACTCTATCCACCCAAAACACTATTCTCAGGTCTTCTGTGTGGAAAGTGAATGTGGACTTTAGAATCTAAAGAAGTATAATCAGAAATAGCCTGTAATCAGCGTTCTGGGACACAGTCTGTTTAAACTGCGTTCCGCGCTGCTTCCTGTTCCGCAGTGACTTCACTGGGTCGGTGCTGAGGGTGGACGTGGACACGGAATGCTGCTCCACTCCCTACGTCATTCCCACAAACAACCCGTACTTCAACAGCACCAATCAACCACCTGAAATATTTGCTCACGGGCTGCACGATCCAGGCAGGTGGGTGACGCACAGACTAACTGCTTCTAACTGAAGTGTATCTCTGTAGGATGGGACAGCTTAGACAGCCGATCCAGTTTATCCATTGAATCTACATACTCAAGGTTTATGTATATATAGGTTAGGATTAGGTTATAAATATATTCAAGCTTTCTTCGTGTCCATACCTGGTGTTTCCAATAAGACAGGAAGAGTAGTGGTATAGTTCACCAGTAAAGGAACTGCCCACTGTTCACTCTCAGCAGTCCCCCCCGCCCCCGGTCTGAACACCCCACTGTCCTGTTCTAGGTGTGCAGTGGATAAACTCCGCATGGACACCAACGGGAGCCTGCTGATCATGTGCACGGACTCCACAGGGAGGAACTCAACGACAGGGAGGATCCTGCAGATCAGTAAAGGGAAAGACTTCGGTACGTCTACACAGTTCGATAGGACTGTAACTGTGTTTACTTTCATTCAGTGAAGGGCTAAATACCATTTTTTTAAGTTCGGGAGCAAAGGTGATAGACACAAAAAAGGTCCCAGGTGTAGACACAAAAAAAAAACTGACGCAATGACATATGTGTGTGTGTGTGTGTGTGTGTGTGTGTCTTGTGTATATACATGTATGGCCCTCTCGTCCTAAAAGCTGAAAGATATTTATACAATTTAGATATATATATATATATAAACTCTTAATACACTTTATTGTGTAGCTTCACTTTATCACCTGAGTGAAGCTTCTGACATTGGCAGTGTTTGGGGACAGTCCCTTATCAAATGTACCTCAGTGGTGCCACTGACAATCCTGGGATTCAAGCGCACACTCTTCCCTTTTTGGGGGCAAATCCCAAAACCAATTTAGCACCAACTTCCCCATAATTATATATTTACACACTAAAATAGACTAAGTATTACTCTAAAGGACCCTGATTCTGATATGATGTGTTTAAACGCTGCCCATACGTACTGAATGCGCTTTTCGTGGAACGTGCCGTTTGCCTTCCCTGAGAAGCCGCCTGCCGCCACGTTCAGGGATACGGCCGCAAATTCTTTCAGAATGTGAGAACATGTTCTTTGGGTCTCCTCCAACTGTGTCTGCAGAACATAGAGAAGCAGGAGGAAGGCTTTGTACAAATACTCGCCGTGATTCAAAAGGATTCCTGCCTGCGCAGCTCTGCCAGGGGAATGCGAGCCTGTGTCCATGAATATGATTTATCGCTGTCAAACACAATGAGCTTGTAGTCGCTGCTACAGCACAGCTAAAGCACGCCAACCAACACGCGGGTCCTTCTCTCAATGGGCGCAGGATAATCAATAGCAGAACTTCTCCAAAAATGCCGTTTTTGTTTATACAGGGATTATTTGGTTTGGATTGCTGTAGTACTGTCCCAATCCCCCCCACCCCCAACATCCCCCCAGCAAGACTAGCCCAACCCTAACACACAATCACACCAACACATTAATGCGTGTCCTGCTGAGTAAGCCGAATTACTGGGCCGTTTACACCATTAGAGCTCCCTGCCGAAGGAGCTCCTTTTATTAAACGGAGCCGTATACTTTTACAGGCGCTGACTGTATCGTTACAATATCGTCTGCTCCCAATGCTGCCATAACCTCTGTTGCCATACGCGAAGTCTCAAACACACACAATACACAAACGCTCGTTAGGATCTGGTACCTCTCTAGTCCTCTGCGGCCCGCAATCATTTTTCACAATGACGTGAACTTAATGGCGCACAAACTGGACGTTAATGAGGACATTTTGTGGAAATTAACACAGTCAGCTTGCCACTTAAATCAAGTTTACGTTGCTTTTAACGATCCCAGTCCTGGTTAATTAGAACCACACTCCACAAAGTCCTAATGGCCTCCTGACAGAACGCTCTCAAGGTCCATATACATTTAGCTTTCAGAGAAAGCAGTTCCTTTGCTTTCAGTGAGTTATTTCATATTGTTATATAAAAAATACAATAATTAAGCTGTTTAAGAGGTCCTAACACTGAGGACTAGCCGATATGATATTTTATATATTGCGATATATTTGTCACTGTATGCTTTTTTGAGAATATTATGATGTCATCAGTGCTTAAAAGAACACAAACCAGCTGCATGTTTTGAGTATAATTAGTCCGTTTGTACTGGCTTTGAACCGACTTAATAAAAGTCACGGAATTAATTGTTTAATTGCTTTCTGGTTTCTGGTTAAGAATTAATAGGTTAGTTTTTATTTGATATAGAGGATTTTTGTCTGTGAACCATTGGATAACATGTATTGTATGTACATGTTCTGGTAAATTTAGAAAACCAGTTTAGTGTGTGAAATTAAATTACATTTAGATGTTGGATATAATTTATTTTATGTATCTTTTTTAAATTATTTTTATTGATTCAGACTTGTTCAAACTCAGTTGGTCAGTTTGTATTAGATATCAAGCGGTTAAGTGTGTGATGCATTGTATAAACTTTCTGATGTTGAGTGGGCCACTACTTGTTCATCAAATATCAGAAAAAAAATCAGTATCACGCACCGCTAATTATAAAAATTTGAAACCTCCAAAAATGGAGCTCAAATGTCTGAAAGCTTTACTTAAAGTGACTCACTCTGCACTTTTCTTCTGTTTTAAATTGTAATGCGTTTTTTTTCCCATAGAAAATGAACCATCAATCTTCGACTTGGGGTCCTCTGATGGCGCCGTCCCAGTGGGCGGGTTCTTCTACAGGGGCTGTCAGTCAAGAAGGCTTTATGGAAGTTACGTGTTTGGGGACAAAAATGGGTATGTTATATTTACCACTTTTGCAGAAAACACACTTTTCCATGTCTGCAGAAAGAAAAACTTTTAATCGAACAGAGTAAGTCTGTACAGATCTTCCTTATCCTTTAGGTCTGATGTGATTGTAACCCAGCTTTGTGGAGTTAGCGCTAATCTTTACAATTACAAATGCCAACACACGTCTTTCCGGCGGTTCTGTCTGTGCCAATGTACACACGTTCGCCCGTTCCGCAGAGGAAGGGGGTTTTCTCTTCTTTTTTTCACTGAAAATTGAGAATAGGTTTCCTGCCATGTCATTTGACCTTGTTGTTCACACTTCAGGCGGGTTTGTGGGTCTGCGTCCAGTGTCAGTGTCCCCAGCTTCTTCAATAGGAAATTATCAGGTCAAACGACATGGCAGTGGACAGACTGCCCAGCAGTTCTGTTTGTAGATGCCTAATAACTCCTAAAAATGTTCACATCCTTCTAAAAAAGGTCCAGGTGTGTCCTGACCCAAGTGTAAAACTCACGCTCTGTTTCAGGAACCTCCGGATCCTCCAGAGGCCTGCAGAGGACCGGCCGTGGCAGGAGAAGCCGCTCTGTCTTGGAAGTAGCAGTTCATGTGGTTCCTCCTTGGTAGGCCACATCCTGGGGTTTGGCGAGGATGAACTAGGTCAGTGGGACTTCCCTTCACTCTCTCTTAACGAAACACACTCTGTTCTCAGGCCATATCATGACAATGATGTTGTTGAGCTTCATTTTGGCACTAGTTAGTGGAAAGGGTCTCCGTTATTAAATCGATTACTTCATGAAGAAGCCAACTTTCCTCACATAAAAAAAAAAAAATAGAATTTGATACATGAACATTGTTGACCATTCACTCCCCAGCCCATTCAGTTTGAATATGCTGGGATGTCACAAAAAACAGCATTATTTTACAGAAGTTTGGACACACCCATTCACGAGGCTGCCATAATAGGTGTTCCAGTCAAGGAGAGCGATGCTACCACATTGCCAATCAGAGAATACATTATTTAAATATATCTGGCACATGAACCTCCTGTTTAATTCTAAGGGATAAAGAGTTATGATGATAAAATGAATTATACTTTTTCTATAAATAATGAAATATTATATTTTAGGTAGATAAAATCAGTGTCGTAATTGGATCCCAAGCCTGAGAATGGCTAAAGAGGGGCGTGGCCTTGGGGCACTTCCTGTTACTACGCCAGAGGAGACAGAAGATGACTTCCAGGAAAAGAATCCGATTCGAGAAGACATCCGAATGATGCAGAACAGAGGCTGCCAGAGCGGGGGTCACCATGGAAAACCAATACCTCCTCCAACTCCCACTACAAAATACCTTTCCTCCTTGGCACATTCCACTAAGACCCGAAACTTCTTTCGCTTCCTGACAGATTACTTCCTCCTTCTGGCTGCTGACAAATGATATGACCAGGACTGGAAGGTCAGGATGATTTGTCAGCGTGTACGGTTTCCCTTTGCAGTCACTTCCTTCGACTAAACCGCACATTTAGCAACGCCACCGCTGGTACCGGCCCTCTCCTCCCTCCCTTGCTCTCCAGAATGGTCATGTATCTGGACCACATGCCAAATTGGATGATGAAGTTCCTCCATGTCAGAACTCGGGGGTCAGGTTTCAGGGCGTGCTGGAAATCAGGCCTCCGAGTTGTTCCCGGTTTTGAGTTCGGAGCAGGCCTGTGTTCCGTCATGCCCTAAGATCCCTGGGCTGAGTATCACAGGGAACACGAACTCCTCGTTCCAGGCGCCCAGAACAAGCACACCAGGCCTGGATCCCTTCGCCTGCCAAACCTGGGGGAGATAGCGCTTGGTGCTGATGTGCGGGGGATTGGTTTTGTGCTGGGCTGCAGTCCCTCTGACACATGTTTACAATCTTCACTCGCAAAACGCTGCGCTACAAGCTTGCTGCTCATTACATTACTCACACAGTGCCAGTCATGAGGATCTGCTCGCTCCCCCCCACCCCCTTTCCAAACATCCACACGTCATGAGATCCTGTGCAGTGCTAGAGGAGGTGGCAGGGAAGGGCCATGCAGAATTACTGAATGTAGATTCGGCTTCTTATGTTGACACCACACCTTCTCACCTTCTTCTCAATTCTTTTCTTCTCACTAGGTGAGGTCTACATCTTAGCCTCCAGCAAAAGTCTGGCCATGCAGTCACACAGCGGGAGGCTCTATAAACTGGTGGACCCTAAAAGGTACTGTGAGAACCTCTTCTGCTTCTTCAGATCCACCACCCTTTGTTTATTTCCAACCCTATGCTTTGTAGCACCAAATTGATTTTGCACCTTAAGTACTACGCTTGAGCCTTGGAGGGTCTGGACTGTATTGCGCTTGATCCAGACAGTTCAGAGGGAAACTGATGGAAACTTCAGCAGGAAGTTAAACATTTCATGTGGTGTTTCAGTTTCAGTTTGTGTTTTTGATGTGCGGGGAGCTTCTGATGTTGCACAAAATCTTACCTTTCGACTTGACAAAAAATATTCAGTTTACATTAGACGTGCTTTTGTTGTCCTGGTATAAAAAATAAATGGAAAAATTGGGACCCTCAGATTCAAACTGATGCTAATGTAATTCCTTCACTCTAAATGTATCCTGAATTGAAATTGATCCTGAACTGAAATGTATCCTGAATTGAAATGTATCCTGAATCCTGAATTTAATTACTTACCAAAACCTGCGGGTGGTCATACAATCCTAAATTACATTCCAACAGAAAAGAAAATTGGCTCATACATTTTAGACAGCTAAGGATTACTAGTGTATATTTTAACTGAAACTGCGCTGCCGGACAGAAGAGCGCATTCAGGCACTGCTGTGGTAGAGCAGCATAAGAAGATTAAAACTTCAGCATCATTCCAGCATTAATTCCTGTGTCTCTGCTTCTGGGGTACGACACAGTCCTGGCTAATGTCAGCACCATAACCAGCAACAGCGCTGGAGGACACATTATTAATCTCTTTCTGTCTTGTGATACAAGCCTTTGGCTTTCTTCCCTGCCCGATCCTCTGGGTGGCAAGTTTAAGTGGAGTGGATTTTCTGGCAATAAGGGTTTGGAATTAGTGCGGACTTTCTAAATTCTTGCTTTCTAAATACATTACTCTCTCTCTCTTTTCTGTCTCTCTCGCTCTCTCTCTTTCTCTCTTGCTCTCTCTCTCGCTTGCACGCACACATGCAGGGACTGTACCCCTTTAAACAAATCATCACACAACTGCCGGCCTCAGCCAACACAAACCTCGGCCATAATTGGAGAGTAAGCATACCATTTCCAAATGTTAGTGTAACGTGTTTCTAACACCAACACTGTCAGGGCAGTTCAGGCGTCACCGGTTAACTGGGACGCATGTGTGGTCCGCTGGGATATTTTCCGGGCTTTGACGAGACTCGCACCTGTCGTCAGCAGCGCCAGTGTTTTCCTTAAGGCGGCGGAGTGCGTTCCTGAGTGGGTGAGACGAGTCCACCCAGGACTCTCACCCTCACAGCCGAGTCTGAGGTTCACTCTCGGCGATAAACGTGAACAGATTCCGATTGTTAGTGCGTGCATCGGCAGTATAGCAGAACGCTCCACATGTGTTTCTCCCCATTAAAACCCTTCCCTCCACTCTGACAGACTTTATAAAATACGCCGATCATGTCAAGCCAAGTACATATGAAAGACATTTCATCCATCGGGAACACACCGAATCGACAAATTCCCACAGAACCAGAGCCAAGCCGAGACACGGGCGCTCTCGCAGCTCAGCAGACGCAGCCAGATCAGTCAGATCTCTAATTCAAACCAATCGCGTGTTCAGCTTTTTTCTCCTCTCTTTCTCCTTCTGCCTTTCCTCCTCGCTGGGGTTTGGACTGCGGAGTTTAATGTAGCAGGTGAAATTTCGCCATCTGGGCACCTCAACCCCAAAACAGGCTCCGCTGTGTTTTCCTTTTTGTGGGAATAGAATCAGAATCCGTGCCTCTCTAATTATTCCTAGGCGATGACAGTGCCACCCAAGTCTTAACTTAATTAATTATGCAACAGATGTTTCCCCGGGCCTCCCTGCCCAGGCCCCTCGGACTCCTTTTTATTTATGTTTTCTGGCATCGGCGCATTTTTCCGAGGAACAATTCTTTCCACCATCGATTGGGGTTGTTTAGTCTGCAGGGCCCACAGTGCGGGGTGTGCTGTTTTACACACCCTGTCAGGCGGCGGGATCTCGTTACCAAACCCAGGAGATGGGGATAACACCCATGACCTCGCTTGCTCCATCATGAAGGGTGGTCTTGCGCCGAGGTACCTGAGACCCTCGGGCCGTGCGGCATCAGGGCGCTGGAGTGTGAGTGTGTTTTAATCGCCCGAGGAATCGGAGGCCACAGCATGTTTTGATTTGGATCCACCAGTCAGTAGAAGTACTGCAGGCCTCCGAAATTTTGGGGGATTGGATTTTGGGGGGGTGCAGTCGCATCAAGTCAAATGTCTGAGATGTTTCGATAAACATGTCGCGCCGGGGTGACTGCACACATCCACATTTGTTTGTCAGTGCGCTTACGTTGAATAATAAATAGGCGCAGCACGCTGAAACATATACATCTGAGGATCCCATGTGGACAGCGGAGCATTGTGGGATTGTTTATTGGCCGGTGGCAACGACAGAGAAGATGGAACGGTCGAAAAACAGTCAGGGTCTCACACGGATCGGTTTCAGTTCAGTTGGAGTTTTATGCTGAAGGACAGCTGCAAGCCAAAATGTCAGATTCACGAATAATTAATGACGTCGTAGAAACTTCAGAGCAACGTTTCAGTCTGACTGGTCTTATTTCTCTCAGTACATCCAAAAACTAATTCCACAAAGATGCCACATGTAAACTGCCAGTATCCAGCCAGTCTGAAACTCAGTACTAGGGCTGTTACGATACATCAGAATATCTTGATACTGCAATACAAAGAACTGGCAATGGAATATACATATATTAATTATAATATCTGATATAATTTCATTATTTAGATTAAAGATGTTTGTCACATGCTGTTACACATGTACATCACACAGAGAAACATTACCCTAAATCAGTCCTGATAATTTGGGCTGAATTTGACCAATATACACAAATTTTATAAATATACACAAATATAAACAACAAAAATTGTCTTAAAGTATCCTATCTATTTCCAGTAAAGAATAAATAGAATATGAGCAAACTGGACAATGTGCAAAAGGTAATTGGTCGCAATGTCTGATTGGTTTTATAGTAAAAATTTGTTAAATAGGTGCCAGTTACCAACCAGTCATACATCAGCCCCCCCAGCCCTCATACCCCCAATGTCAGTAAATTGTGCCAGAAATGTTTTTCCTAATTCAGATCTCATTCTAAATAAAGTGTCCGAATATTAAACCGTTTTCAGCCTCACTTAGGTGAATTATAGAGAGAGAGTCTGACCCTGGCCTGTATCGCTGGCTGGCAGTGGAGGGGTGTGCCAGAACGTTCGGGGTTTGTTTGTGGAACGAGCCGGAACCGGATCTTCGCTGGACACGGCACATACTTTAGTGGAGACAGCTCCTCTATAGAGATCAAGGAAAATCATTAGAATCGTTTGTAAATAAAACTTAACACACATCGTCCAGTGCTCCGCTCCCTACTCACAGTCCATTCTGTTTAAAGTGTTGAAGCCAAAACGGTGAAAAGAAGGTTCTTTAGTTCCTGAATCCAGGAAATGGAGCCGGGAAGCAGCCACTCCTCTCCTGAAGAAAAAACTCCTGCTGTTCAGCCAGCTACCTGCGGGGTGCGGGGTCTCATAAACTTTAACGGCATTTAGCAGACGCCTTTATCCAAAGTTCCCTAACTACAGGGGCCAGTCTCCCTGGAGCAACTTGGGATTGAGGGTCTTGCTCAGGGACCCAGTGGTAGTGCTGAAGGTAGGATTTGAACCCATGAACTCTTGGTCCAGAAGCAAGTATCTCACCCACTGAGCTACCTCCACCCCATACTATAACCCCTACGCCAAGTGAAGAAGGGCAGCCAGCAACAGGGAGTAGTGTGTGGGGATGGTGCCTGGCCAACTATAACTCAATGGTGCCACTGGCAGTCCTGGGATTTGAACCCATAGCCGTCTGACTGCAGGGGCAACCCCCTAACCACTAGGCCATCAGCTGCTCCACTACACTGATGTGCCGCGGAGAGTGGCGAGATTTAGGGGAGAAATAAAAAATTAAAGCTTCTGTGAATTGTGGTTTATAGCAACAGAACATATGAGCATAACTCCTTGATTCACACACACCCACACACACCCTCACACTTCTCTTTCTCAATCCCATACACAGACAAACACACACACACACACACAAATGCGCACACACACATTTGTGAGATTTGTGGCTTCCAAAACCTGATCGAATCATTTGTTATTACTGCATGGTTTCAGCAATTTTGCTGGACTGACCCACAGTGGAATAAAGACTTATTATCTTTATTATATTATGTTCATGATCACTACAGTAATGGCACTGAGAATGTAAAGTATAAGAAGTCACTACATTGTTGTATCCTAGTCTTCTACTTCTAGATCCCTCAGTAAACGGGTCGCACTGCCCTGACTATTTGCTTGCATTTTATTGTATAACCCTCCACACAGGACTGATACTGCTATTCAGTAAAAGACTGTAGCATGAAACATAGTCTTTATCACATTTTTAACCTTTATTATGATATTCGATTTAGAAAATGCACTGAAGTCTTAATTATGATAATGCAGTTAGAAATTTGTCCAAGGAAATTCAAAAGGAAATCTAAGTGACGATTCAAGCCCTCGGTTTAATGTACAAATATTGACCTCCATTGGCGGAAACCTGTTGTGTGGTTGACTGTATTGGGGGAGACTATGTTCCTGTTTCTGTGCATGCAGTGTGTGTAACCCCAGGGTAGAGCAGACGCTGGAGTTTGGGCTCTCGGACCCGGGAGGCTGAAACAGAGCCGGAGGAACAAAGGCAGGCAGCTGAGCCTCCTTTCAGCAGCGGCAGGCTCCGCACTGAACTAATACGGGCCTCCTTTAATTTATCAGTCTGTGTTTTATGCATGTGGCCTCCCGGAGTCGATACATTCCCACAGTGCCTGTTGACCCAGCTGCTTTTGTCAAGGGCCAGAGCAGCAGGTGCTGTTTTCACGGCCACCCTGCCAGTAATGCAAACTGTTAGTAGCTGCACTGACCCCCGCGTCATTAACAGTGTTAGTCCAATCCTCCGGGGAGCAACTCCCTCCTCTCTCTCTCTCTCTCTCTCTCTCTCCCTCTCCCTCTCTCTCTCTCTCTGCCTCTCTTTCTCTCTCCCTCTCTCTGTCTCTCTCTCTTTCTCTCTCTCTCTGTCACTCTCTCATATTCTCTCTCTCTGTCTCTCTCTCTCTGTCTCTCTCACTCTCTCCCTCTCTCTCTGTCTCTCTCCCTCTCTCTCTACCTCTCTCTCCCTATCTCTCTCTCTATCTCTTCCACCCTCCATCTCTGTTTCGCTCTCTCCCTCTTTTTTTGTTTCAACAACATACAGCCTGTCACAACAGCACAAAAAAGAGCCGAGTATGGAGGAGAGAAAGGAGGCATGGGAACTGCCCCCCCACCCCATCACCCCCAGTACAGCCTGCCAGAACCTCCTTGTTACCACCCTAACTCCTACCATCACTCACTGGGGCTGTCAGGGCGACCCAGAGTTTCTCCATCTCTGTCTCTCTTTCACTGCCTCTCTTTCTCTCTTTCTCTCTCTTTATCTCTCTCTTTCTCTCTTTCCCTCTCTCTCTCTCTTTCTCTCTCACGCACATGAATGTATATAAACATATTTTTGGAAGAACTTGCCTTACTGCAGGAATGTTTGATGTTTTACTGATAAATATCAGTAAAAAGTTGATCTGACAGTCTGAACTGTAAATGTGGCCTAAACCCCTGAAGTTATGACAGTTATAAAGTGTGTGAGTCGTGCCGCAGTGTTTACGCAGCAGTTTATGTGGCCCGAGAACTCGACAGAATGTAAAATGATGAAAATGGGCTGAGTGGTGGCCCCTCCCTGTGCTTTCCCAGGCACCACTCCTGGGGAGACACACAGGATGTGAACTCACTAAGTGCTCTCCAGGCCGTTCTCCATACAGTTCCTACTTCAGCGGAGTCCAATTACAGTGCGTGTGTCTGTGTGCGCCTGTTGGGTATGTCAACAGCCCCGCTGCCCTGAAGAGATTGCCCGGCTCATTAGCCCCACCAGGCTTTAGGATGTTTGAGGAGCTGAAACTCTCACAGTTTCATCAGCAGCCACTCAGTGCGACGGCGAACTTTCACATTCGAGCCCCTTTACACACAAAACACTATTGTGTCCGCTTCCAGATGTTGCCATGCCAAAAATGTGGCCTCATCCGTCATATGAAGGCTCGTTTGCTACTAATTGTGATTTTGCTTTTGGTGTCGTTGCATGAGTTTCATCTCTTTTGGGAGAGAGGTGCAGTGTTTCTGGATATCAGGTCTATATCAGCATGATGAATACGGATGTGCAAGAGAGAAAGAAGTAGGGGAGAGAGAGAGAGAGAGAGACAGAGAGAGAGGGAGAGAGAGAGGTATCAGATGGTAACTACAAATAATGCCAGGCCAATACCATGACACACAAGAAAAAAATCACTATTTACTGTATTAATTTTATTTGTATTTATTCTATAATTTTAGTGGATTGTCCCACCTGCACTAATGTAAACAAACAGGTCTCTGAAGTCCATCTGATATCATTCATCCATCCATTTGTCCTTTGGTCATTTGTTTGGTCAGTTGTCCATATGATCTTTATATGGACAGTGTAATGTACCTTGGGAGGCCACAACCTCACCAAACCCAAACATTAGCCAATCTTAAAGGGGACATTTATCCAAAACTGACTTTTTGCATCCTTTTGTTTTCCGTTTGTGCTCCTATAAACTCTCCAAGCGCAAAAAATAAACATCCACCCGTTTTCTGTGAGTCAGTTGAAAGATGTTGGTATCGGGAATCAGGAGATTCTATGAGCCGTACGGTCACTCCCCTATTGCGATGTCAGAACAGGGAAATTTACATAGAACTGCCACTCACCTGTGAAGCCCCACCCATTAGAGTAGTTCCTCCATCTCTGTCTGCTGGTTTTACAAGCAGGTATAAGACGCTGCGCCCTATGGCTACAGGCAAAGGCAAGTCACCATGAAGCGTTGAGTTCATCTGGCTCTGGGTCTGACTCAGTCCGGCATAGAGGGCTGATAGAGACTCCTTGCTAAATAGTCAGCGTAAGCTTGTTATGGGTGGGGCGAGGCCAGCAACAGCTTATTTGCATAAAAGTGACAGGGCCCTTAAACGGCTCATTTTGAACAGGACTGATACTGTCAGGAATAAAGCTTCATATGAGAGTGGTTTAGTGTATAGAACTTCATGAACATGTTATGTAGCCCACAGACCGATTGTAACTAAAGTGAGTTTTGCTTTAATTTGTCCCCTTGAAAAGAAGTGACAGTGAGATGTGTGTTATTCCCGCAGGCCCCAGGTCCCGAAGGAGTGCAGGCGGCCCGTGGAGGCTCCCGAGATGTTAAGCAGCTTGTGTTCACGGGAGTGCAAGAATGGCCACTGCACACCGACCGGCAAGTGTTGCTGCCACAGTGGCTGGGAGGGTCCCTTCTGCATACGAGGTATTCATTCACACCTAAATATGCAAATACACTAAATGTTTTATTGATACTGGTGTTAATTTCCCACTTACAGGGTACATGGTCCTGTTTACCTGTAGCGCTGTACTGTTTAGACCAGGGCTGGCGAAAAGCATTTTACAGCCAGCACATTTTACTGCAGTATAAAAATATATAAATTCAGTATTTTAGGTGATTTTCTGGATACACTACACATATACTACATATTCCTACTTTCTATAGCATTCTAATTATAGAAATGAGGGTGAAATGGTCCCCTGGCATACATGTATTTAGCCCATTCACCTGAGTGAGGATGTGGGCTGGGAGCAGTATGGGGACGGGATGATGCACAGTGCCACCACTCAGTGGTGGCACTGATTCAAACCCATGACCTTCTGATTGCACATATTCACCAGGCCACCAGCTTCCATTACCTGAAAAACATATTCAATATATGTACAGTAACTGTTGGATGTAAATGAATTTAAGCTGTGGTTTCTGGTGGTTTCTGGTGCAGCGCTAAATTGTGCTTCATTTCTTCCACTTCTAGCCAAGTGTGAACCTGCTTGTCGCAACGGGGGCGTTTGCATCGAACCCAACAAGTGTTTCTGTAAAGAAGGCTTCTCTGGAGCCCAGTGTGAGAAGGGAGAACGCGGTGTACAGGAGGGCAGAGACAAGGACGGCATCCTGGACCACATCATTGACATGACGTCTTACCTGCTGGATCTCACCAGTTACATCGTATAAAAGGCCGGGGGAGAGAAGCCAGACTGGACTTTCAGGATGCGTTCAAGGGTTTTCCCTCAGATCAGCCCCAACACCCCCCCACCCCAAACCTCCAACTGCATCCCAGCATCTGAACCACCACCACTGCCCCCCCACTGGGAAACCATTCGAGCTCAGTTCATATTAGTAATTGCTGCATTAAAACCAGTTGCTCAGGCAAATACCACACAAATCCCAACCCAGAATCATTCTCATATTCCCTAGTCTACATTTTTTTTTATTTTTAAACAATTATCCCAAACTGCAGTAGCATTGGTTATAGATTTATACAGAGTGTAGCCAGAGCTTCTCCAGGCGCCACCCCATATACCCCCAACACCACAGCTGTTCTCGCGCCTTTACTGTCCCGAATCTCACCACCCTGCGTCTACTCTGGTAAGGTCCAAAGTATAGATTACCAGTGAAATGGACCCCAATCACTGGACTCACCAGCTGAGCTCACTGTGGAGCTTCCTCCCTTTTGGGACTGCCGTGTACAACCAAGGTGCGAAACTCATGGACACAACTCTAGAAAACAAGAGACTTGCAACAGCTGTAATACGCTCCACTTCAGGAAACCTGGACAGTCTGCTGGACTGAAATGAAGCGGTGGAGGGAGGATCCATCGTCTCTGACCAAAGGGTTCACCTATAACCAGCCTGGCCTCACACAGAATGGACAGAACTTTACTGAACACACTCTTGGTCGGTTATTGTACACCAGGGATCCACACCAAGGGTAGAAAAACAGATCGCTGAGTCTGAAGGTCTGAGGAGCGATGCTAACAGTATGGTAGAGAGGTTTTACACTCACACTCACCCAACCCTGTGCTATGGGCTCACTCAGACGGGACCTGATGCCAGTCGACCTGCAGTTTGTCAAAGATCCTGGGACGAGTCGGGGGGGTCAAACCTGAACTGGTTGTGTTCACTTTGTATTTTATATAAAGAAAATATGTTGAGTTGCAAAATCAAGAATGTTTTGACAGTCACTTTTATTCCATTTTTTACACTGTTACTTTCAGAGATTTTTTTTACTTTTGTTTTGTTTTTTGTTTTTTTTCCAAACTGGTACGCTGAGATTTCCCGCGAGCTGTAACTGCGTAGCCTCGGGGCGTCAGCCATGCTAATTTCCAGTATTCGTCATGACCATGCACGCTGCTTTCAGTACAAATAATGTATTATTAGTACATGTCATTATCCTTATGTATCGATTTTGTTCCTGTTTAAATCCCAGCACAGAAACAAGCTGGTTTCTTACGAATCGTATTTAACAAAAACGTTTTGAGCTAATCACACTGCCACACAAACAAAGTGTTTTATTATTATTGCTCTTATTATTGTTATTATTATTATTAATAAGTAATAAGTCACAGTCAGTCATTCGGTCCTTTCCGTGGTCCTTTTTAATCACTGAATGGAGTTCAGTTAACGTTTTCAAAAGGGAACAAGCATAGTGTTGTACATTTCTCATAGTTCTGTACTAAGATAAGTACTACTTAGCTTTGCAAAATAATATAGTATTACTATTGTTTTGATAGAGGAGGGTTTATTTTTTTAAGCGTAATAATATATGGCAGAGGAGTGTTAATAGAAAGGGGTTTTGCATTAAGCCTATGACTTAATTCATATTGTATATTTCATATTCATATTGTATAACACAGTTCCCAAATGACACGCTAAAGCATCTCATTTCCCATAGACATGTCAAAAGCGGGTTTATCAGGAACCTTCTCGGTCTGAGATCATGGAACACTCCAGTTTAATCAGTTCAGGTACAGTAAATTATTAAAATACCCTGATTTGATTTGGTCTGGTGTATTAGAGGGGTATGGGGGCGGAGACATAGATGCTTGGTCGACCGAGGAGGGGCGGTGACAAAGATGCATTACCTTTGTTGACGGAGGGTGGGGTGTTACATTAGAATGTTGTTTTCCTAAATTAATTATTTGGGGTGTTTCAGTAACACCGAGGGGTGGGGGCGTGGTCAGTGCCAACAGCATCCTTACTTCCCAAAATTATGGGCCTGGCATGCAGAGTTATTATCTTCATAAATCAGGATAAGAATCATTTTAGTGGTGAATTAACAGCTTTAATGGAATTAACCAAACTTGATCACCCACTCTCCACCTCCAAACCGACCAACACTTTATTCCATATGGGGCGAAATTCTCGCCTCCACAACACAACTGTCGAAGGTTCTGCAATCCGAATGCAGTCGCTGTGCTACTGTACCACTGCTGCACTCGAACTAATCGTGAATTCTGCTACCACATATTGCAGAGTGGAGCCCTTACTAGTCCTCCAGGAATTCCTTCACATCCACTCATCTTCCTGGTCAAACGTATGTCCCCCAGTATCAGGACGCGACAGATTTTGGTCTCCTTTATAATTGGTCAGGCTTCCTTTCCTCTCTCAGCGCTGCAGAGCGCCACATTCCCTTCGAGAAACCATGCTAGTGGTGATATCTGTCTTCCATATGAAACTGACTGTTCAGTACGTGTAAGGACTCTATGCTGTAAGTCTGTAATATTAGCACTTAATGTGAAACTTGCATCGGAGCTGCTGGGAAGGTGTTGTGTGAATAGAGTAACCCTTTTTTTGTTTTTGTTTTTTTGGGGGGGTTGTTTTAATTTTGTTTTATTTCATTATTTAAGTAGTTACACCATAAAGTTATTTAAGTTGTCTACAATGTTTGTACTGTTTCTTGTGAAGAATTTGATCATGTATTGTAAATAAAGCTAGGGCGGTCTCAGTCACCCCCCCCCCAAGAAATATCATTATGTTTATTAAAGTGTATAGCATGTCTGAAACTCTGGTGCTCAATTTTTTTGTTTGTTGTTGTTGGGGTTTTTGCTCCAAGACAACTTTCACCTGCAGAACACTCCGTACCTCGTGTTCCTGAACGGAATGATATAACACTTTATTTTATGAACACGCATTCAGAGCCTTGGCTGCGTCTGCACAGGGTCGGGCTCTGATTGGCTGGAACGGTGTAGTAGGTATAACTGGAGAGGTCCCGCACTGTCCGGCACCCTGAAACATTTCAGCGTCCCACAAAAATAAGAGGAGAACATTTCTTAGGACAAATAAAGCATCGCTCCACAGAGCTGCCGCCAGGTTCTGTTGTGGTCCAGTTCTGGGAAGTTTCTCGTTTCTTGTACGTCACCGGACGAATTTCCAGAAAAGTTTCCCATACACACCACCACCCCCCCACCCCTCCGCCAAGGTAGAGTGAACAGAGAGACGTTGAGAAGATTCCAAGCAGGCCAGCGTGGCTGCAGGCCCAACATTTCCCACAGGGGCCCTCGGAGCCAAAGCCCCGAACTCTAAATGCTGACGCTAATAGAGGTGCCCTGTATGCACTGGCATTACGGTGTACAGGCCAGAACCAGCAGTGGCCTCATTCCAGCAGGAGTCCATAGACACATGTACACACATTTACATTTAGCAGACACCTTTTATCCAAAGCGACTTCCATTCCCTAACTACAGGGGACAGTCTCC
>JBBMFX010000141.1:404423-425996 GCA_037832545.1 Rhabdalestes septentrionalis
ACACAGTCATACAACAGAAAGAATGTGTTGAATCTCACATACAAATACATTAATTTTGTAATTTAATAGTATACTTTCATTATATATAGCTAGTCACTCCTCAACCCTGCATACATTTTGTTCCAACATATAGATTATAATCAAATTCTTGGATTAAATTACTCCCTCAATGTTTGATTAGTTTTGTTCAAAAATATATTTTCATTTCAAAGTAATCAAATAACACAAAGTCGTTATTCCAATGCAAAACTCATTGAGCAACACTGTTGCATCTAATTCTCAATAGCTCCTCAAATGACCTTTTAGGCCTGATTTTATTTTCCATGTTGCTGTTATTACAGGTGTTAAATCTATAAACGTTTGTAATCTGAAGTTGTCAGGGACTTCTGAAACTTAAAGTCCACTGTTGACCATCAAATTGTGTAGAAAAGAAGCTTTCAAACAAATTTTGTGTTCCACAAAATTACAAATCCACTAAATCAAACTTAATTATGTGTTCTGTGACGAGAGCTTTTAACAGTCATTGCTGGGGGGAAACATTTCCTGTTAATGTAATCTGTATAAGTAGTTCAAACTAATATCATTTATAGAATATGTACTGAAATCATATCTGACATATATTGTAAAGATTCATTGTGAAACACTTCACTTATGTATATGAATTTGTTTTGAATTGCAATTCTGCTTCCTTTAATTCAATTTCGAATTGTAATTCTAGATCCTGTTTTTGACATCAATTCAAATTCAATTCAAATTCAAAAATTGAATTGGAATTTAGGAGTCCTTCTGAATTCAATTCTGAATTGTGCATAAGCCTGCTAGACGTTTTCCTCTCCAAATGGTTTCTCTGCTTTTCACCCTCTGAGTGCTGGGAGAGACTCCAGGACACCTTGGTTCAGATGATGGATAAATATTCTACAGTATCTTTATCTTTTCTGAAGTTTTATCGTGGTTTTATTCCTCGTATTATCTCGGATAACTCTGTGATTTTGGGCCGTCCTGGATAAAAGGTGACCCGAATAAAACGAGTATGAGAGAATTCTGTGGTTCTTAGTGGTGGTCCTGTCTGTCTCTGCGAGGGACGTCTCTACAATCAAATATATCATGGGACAAAATTCTGGCAGTGTGAGGAATGACACATTGAGTTTGTCTGAAATCGGGAACCTAGGTGAGTGCACCTGAATGTAGTGCATAGAGAAAAAACCGAGCGTTTCCTCCTGTAGTGAACCTGATGTGGTGAAGTGATGTCTGAAATAAAAACTCTAACATATCACACACAGCGGAATGAGGGACTAAGATTTTATCGCGATTCTCCAGAGCGCCAAAATACTTGCCGGTTATACCGCAGTATACATCAGAAATACTTTTATTAACGTTAATTTTATACGAAACGTAAATTTTTATACGGCCGACATTACTCAACTCTGAAAACTGAAAGTCCCCCCCTTCCGCTACGTGGTCAATTGGTGTCTGTTTAGTTCGCAGATGGAATCGTTTTCTGGCCATCCAGGTACTTTCAGAGTTTTAGCTCGGTTGTCAGTGTGAACGCACTGTGCACTAAAATCGTGCACTAAATGTGTGCATGTGCAGAACCACTTGCTGTTGTTACCGAAAATGGTGGAGGTGGTCACCCCGAGTGTCTCTTTAAATGTTTTATTATTTGCGGAAAAGCATAGAGACTCACTTAGACTGCTTATCTAACTGATTCAAGATCGGGACGGGTGGAGATTTCACACAAATGTTCTGAATCAGCACAGACAAGAACTCTTGACTTGTTTACATTTCTGTTCCAGCTAAAATTAGACACGTTATCTCAGCTAGAGTGCGATTTCGGACACACCGACTGATTTATCATCCTACGACACATACAAACCTGTACACAGGCCTTGGGCCACCCCTCAGTTCTTCATAGTTTGTTTCTAAAGAGACTTGTATGTTTTTAATGTGGTCTGTTTACTGACAAACCTGGGATTAGTTTTGGAATTCATTTTTTCTTTCTTTTGTTTGTTTGACATAATTTACAAACTGCAGCCGTTCTGAACACTGACTGTAAAATTCATGAAGAATGGACAAATAGAAATTGTGTAAAAGGCATTTGCTGAACTTTCATTATAAATAAAGAATAACTGTCCAACCTCGGTGATCCTACAATTTTGGAGAATTGTTTGTGTCGACAGCCACATCCTACCTGCTAGACTGATCAGGAAAACATTTTGTTCTTGTTCAAGTCAGTATCTGTCTGTCTGATCACACAATTATTGTAATTGAGGATATATTTGATCGAGTTGGCAATGTTTTTAGCTGAATTTGACCCACTAAGTTAAGGGCTATGATGCTCTACAGCCGTAAAATCAAGGTTTTCCATGCATAACACAATCTCATCAGCATCCCACCAATCTAATATGAGTTATTCCAATTTTATGAAAAAAGAAGCAGCCACTTCCTGTAGGCTACAGTCTAGCATCACCCTGTCCTGGCCGCTGTTGCTTTGTATTATAGGAGGCTGACGGGTGCAGCATCATTAACTGAGGACCAGGTCTTGGTCATTCATCTCCAGAAGAGGGTTTCATCATTGAGAATAAGGTTCATCAGAACAAGAAAACCTACTTTGAGTAGAACCGTTCTCACCAAATGCTGTTCTACTCAAATTCTTCAGTCGGGCTGATCAGGCCTTTTATACTGGAGCGGCTGATTTACTGTGTCCATTAGGGGGAAATATAAGAAATAGAAAAAAATACTTCATTTGTTTACATTTTTTGGACAATAAGGAAAATAAACAACTTCTTAAACACTGGTAAGAGAGTCATGGACTGAAATGAACAACTAAAACATATGATAATCTAAAATATGATAATCTACATACAGTACTTTATATATCATCCGTTTTATTCAAAAACCCTTTAGAATCTTTTATTATTTTGTGATCTAGACTGTATCCTGATCTGTTGAGCCACCTCCCCAATCCCATTTATGCCCCCGTTGCTCAGGACCCCTGTTCACCAGTTCAGGCATCTGTTCAACCAGCCTAGCATTAGCAGGAGCATGGTGGAAGCTCTGGTGGAGTTACAGGAGTGAATTTCCCTGATAATCGTTAGACAAACTCCTTGGAATAATGAGGGATTCAAAAGGTTCTAACAGTGTTAAAATAAATGTAGACTTACTCCCAGGCAACGTCATTACAATGCACCGGACCAACGTACTTGCAGGATTTTATGGGTGATGCAATTTTCATACTTCCGAATGTAGGTAGCAGGTTTGGACACCTCAGTGTACAACATTAGCCTTTTTTCTCATAGAGCAAAAACACTTAGAGCCAGCCACTTCAGGACACACTACTTTTTGAGGCCTATAATAGGCTCGGGTCCTTCTTTGATGTAGAGAGGAGCAAGGAGCATTAGATGTTTTGCCATTGTTTTTCAGTGGAACCACTGTTGATGGTGCTCATTGGCTACAAGAATCACATCAACTGGTGTGATTAAGTGGTGCTGTTTCTAATTGCCTAGACCTGGGTTTCTGAACCACTGGGCCGCAAATCTAAAATCAAGACACTGGTCCACAATCAGCTATCTAATATCATCTAACCTGGCCGAGTGGGCCAATGGCCCCAACAGTGCAGAACCACTTGTAGGAAATATCTGGTTCTCCAATCTGCCTACTTGTCCCCTACTCAGAACCAGGCCGATTTTAGCGAAAGTGGTGGAGGTAGTGACCCGGAGTGTGTCTCTTTAAATGTTTTATTATTTGCAGAAAAGCATAAAGACTCAGTTAGACTGCTTATCAAACTGAATCAAGATCAGGACGGGTGGAGATTTCACACATATGTTCTGAATCAGCACCGACACGAACTCTTTACATTGTTTACATTTCTGTTCCTGCTAAAATTAGACAAAATTATCTCAGCTCGTGTTCTAACATGTTTCACTGTGGGTTCTGCATAGAGTGCATCAGAATCTGATTAACACAACAAACTTCTAGAGAACATCACTGTCGCTTCTTAACCTCTAACAGTGATGTGACCAGTAAATGATAAAACACACAGATGTCTGTTACACTCTCTGCATGTTTTACCTGCCAGCAGTATATAATTAAAAAAATATCACAAAATAACATAGAAGGTATGCAGAAACCTTCTCTCTGTTCTGACTGCCTTGCTTGTGTCAGTGTGTTGACTCCACCCACCCCCTCTTCAGCACTGCAGCCCATTTAACACCTGATGCAGCCAATCAGCCCTGATTACCTGAAGCAGGTGTGTTAGATCTTGAAGCCCGAGAACAGCACTGGAATCTCCAGAAGCAAGCTTGGTGGTTTCTGGTTTTGATCAAGCTGATGTTTGTAACTTTGGCGTGTTCGTCAAATAAAATCAGGGTTTTTTTGGCAGTGTACTAAGAGGGTTGTTAAACTGATGGCCTAAACTTTATGTTCCTTTCATAATCCCAGTGAATGCCTTGGTCAAGTTTTTTTTTTAAAGATGATGAGCTTGTTAAAAATGTTTAAATGATGACATTTGACCATGGACCAGCCGACACACCGAGTGTTTGGAGAGTAATTTTTCCTTTGCGTTTTCATTCCTGAAGATGTTCCCCTCTGCGGCGCTCTTCTCGGCGACAGATTGCCCCCTTCACCCTCGGGGGCTCTGTGTGCGACCCTACTGTCTGTTCAAGCACTCCAGAGAGGATGGGTCACGTCTGTCTGTTTGCTCTGGGACAGGTGAGCTAGGATTATCTTCAAATTGTCTCTCAAATTCAGGAAATCCAAATGATGCCTGACTGCCGGGCTTTGTCCGTGTGGAGCGACGTGTTGGGTTTGTGAAGAGGCTTTAATCTGAGATTTGTTTGTTGTAGCATGGGTTGCCAAGCAAAGTCTGTTTTGAGAAATTCAATGATTTTAAACAGCACAAAGTGAATGTTTTGATGTTTTTCGTTAAGTGGACATTTCTCATGTCAATTAAAATTATGCAGGTCGTGGGCACCACTGTGCCACCCAGAGAGCGTTCCACCTCCAAGAGCAGAGCTGCACTTGTCTCTCAGAGCTGGAAAGGATCAAAAAACAAATAGAAGCGGTCAGGAATGAAGTGGAGAAAGAACAAAAGCGATTATCCCAGTACCAGTCAGAGCAGGTCGAGGTCACCAGTACTTGCTCGGATACGTATTTGAAAGCCACATCAACAGTACCTAAAAATGAACACCGGCCGAAAGCTAAAAAGGCGGCGGCTGGTTCTCGGTCTTCTGGTTGCAAATATGTGGTTGATCATACCCGACCCAAAACTGATCTGGAATATGACCCTTGTTCGAATTTCTCTTCCGACCTTCGATCTGGCAACTCAAAAGAGAAGATGAAACTGGCCGTTAAACCAGAAGACTGTCCTCCCAGCTTCAGGGATTCTGATGATGATGTTCTTATCATTGATGCTCCTCCTCTGGAGAAAAGGCACGGCAGACCCCAGAAACAAAGCTTACCAATAAACCAAGACCTTGTATGTGTGAAAAATGAGATGGAACAACAAAGAGTGTTAAAGAAATGTGCAGATGTTGACATGGCCGAATCTCAAGAAGTACCAGGTTTGGAAAAGAATGAGAAGTTTCAGCTCCTGAAGAAGGGCAGCGCTGGCATCAGTAACCAGCTGGATTCACCCAAGAGAAACTCAGTGATGGATATTCCACCCCAGCAAATTGAGACAGGAAACCAAAGGCACTTCAAGTTTCAAAGAGTTAAAGTAATTTCTGAAGGGAGAAACTGTCTTGGAAATGGGCCTCCTGAAATTGAGCAGAGATCCTCTGTTCAGTACATGATGGTCAGTGAGTCGATCAAGAGAACGCTGGTCACTGAGGTACAAAATGATGTAAAGAGCTTGAGGCAAATCTCAAATGGAACCAAGAGTGGCAAACTCAAAGAGATCTCAATGTGCCAAACGACTGTAACAGAGGATTCACTGGGACTTGGTGACATTGCTGGGCCTTCCTTGATGGCAAATATTCCAGATTCTGTAGACAGTACCCACAACACTGAAAATGTCCTGGATGAGATTTCCCTGTGTCTCAAGCACCTGAGAAGTGAAAGTGAGAACATCACCTGCCCTCCGGATGTTGAGAAATTTGTGCCTGTGAACACCTCCTCAGCACTCAGTTGCTCAACAAAGATGCAAGATCTCTTTCCACAGTCTGCAAAAATCATTGGGCAGAAGATGAGTGTTGGGAGAACAGGGCTTGAGGTTCCCAAAAATTGCCTCTCAAGTTCTGCTCAGAAAGTTGAGACCCTTTCCCACAAGTGTCCATCACCGGCTCCACAAGAAATAATGAGTCAGGTTTACCTCCCCACAACTTTTCCAGCACTGATTAAGGATCCTGGGGCCGGTCAGAACACTGTGACCTCCACAGAAACATGCTGGCCACCTGCACAAACAGTTCCATCTGAACCTGCTGCTCAGAACATGCCTGTATTTATTTCTGGATCTGGCACTGTAGGTGCGGCTACTGCACAGTCAATAAAGATGCACAACCTGACAGACACATCAATAGATTCAACTCCAGGTCAGGTTAATCAGAAGCCACATTCGTCTGTTATGGGTGCAAACTGTGGGCTGGGACGTCCTTCACAGGTTTCCTCACCTGGTGGAGGGAGTGCGGCAGATAACGAAGTCATAGAAATTTTGTCCAGCTCCTCAGAGGAGCTCAATTACTCTGACTTGGACCTTTCGGATACGGATCCGATGGAAGAGTGCTATAAAATCTTCATGGAAGCAAATGGTTCCCAAGCCCAAAGTGATGCGCCAGTAAGTAGATGGGAATGCGATGGGGTTGATTTGAATAGAGTTGTGGAAGATGACTCTGAAACCTTTTTACAGGAAGAGGTCCTGAAGCTGCCAGGGGCTGAGGAGTTGGTCAAGCCACCTCCAGCTCAGAAGAAAAGAGTTGCCCATGTGGCGAAGTTTGAGGTAAGATAATGGGGTAGCATTTATGTGGTCATGATTTTGAGGGAGGGTTAAAACAAAAGAATGTTAAGACGCAGATCAGAGCTGTCATCATTTTGAACTATTTGTTGTAACATTTATCCTCGAGCCAGTCTTCCTGGGGCTGCTTTACAAAAACTGGTGATTTTTATAGCTCCAGTACACCTGAACTTAGATGATTGAGGTCTCTAGAACTTTGATGGCCTGATTCAGGTGAGGTTGGAACTGGGACGGAGCAAAGCTATGGGTCCCAGAGGACAGTGGCAAGGAACTGTTACTCAACGAGTTATCTCATGATCACTCAGCAGGTCAGCAAGAGCAAAGCTCAGGTTATCGTGCCTCTGAGAGATGGAGCCCCTCTGCACCCGGCACCCCCCCGGACTCAGCAGTGTCAGAAGAGAGCGACAGCACTCACCACCTCAGTGAAAGGATGCCATTCTTTTGTTGTAGCCAATGCACCAAAAAGAGTCTTAACACCTGCGGTCATTCCTCCAAGCCCTGTTCCAGGTGGTGAGTCATCTTATTTCAGCTGTGATAACCAAATCCCATTTTAGGATATCTTTAACATGCAATTCGGTTGTAGAAATTTGTGAATTTCTTAATATCATGCACTCTTATTACACCTAAGGCATTTCACCCAAATGAAGGGTTTGGGTTTACCTCTAGGATCCATAATTTTCAGTGATTTTGTTGACCAAGGCCCCTTTTGAAAGTGCAAAATATCCAAATAAAAGTTATTTGTAAGAATTCCTTTATTGCTGCCATTATGATGTGAGTTGACTATTTGGGTGATTTTCCTATGCTGAATTTAAAAAAAAAAAAACCTTGTAAAATTTTAGATTATGTTCCTGAGATGGTATAAATTGTTTTGATCGTTGGATGTGCATTCTCTTGTGTTCAGCGTTCAAATGCGATTTTTAGAAAAAATATTTAATGAATTCTTTTAGTAGCAGCGACTCTTATGATTGCATTTTTTCGTCTGTTAGATACCCCTTGCTTGTGCTTAGGTGTGTTTTAGTTGGTTGATCCTCACAGTAAATGTGATCTGTTGCTGAGTTAAAGATGGTTTTATTTGTAGCGTATGTAAACATCGTCCCCGTGGGCACGGCCCTGCGTCTGGGCTCGAACCTGCATCTGATCGTTCCAGAGGGGAACTGTGCCTTGCCCATCACACTGATTCCCGCTGCTGTCCCTGTAACGCGTCCCCTTCATCAGCCTTTTCAGACCCTGCAGCCGGTCCAGCCACACAACTACACGCCCGCTAAGGTCAGTTGAGCATTTCTAGTGACTTCTCATTATTCTCAAAGGGGAATATTTGGCATTTTAAAGTGCTGCTAGATTATTTCCTTATTGTTTCGACAGTCAATTCCCACCAAGCGCAAAGCGAAAGCACGTGCCGACGTGGGAGTGAAGGTTCCCCATGACGTGCGGCAGCGATACGTGAACCTGTTTGTGGAGGAGTTCCTGAAATCCTCGGCCACTGTGCAGGACGCTTTTGAGAAGGTTTGCTTGCAAAGTCTTAGAAGTACACAGCCTGCATTCTCAGTTTTGGTGCGACCCCCTGTGTGTGTTCTGCTCTGTCCCAGGCCCTGGCCGAGGAGAAGACCGTGTTTGACCGCAGCATCAATAAATTAAAGTATCAAAGCGTAGCGGTCAATGCACTCAAGAGACTTAAAAACCAAAATGCTGCTCCTGTCAAACGTACGTAAATTCGGTGCATAGTGGAGTAAATACTGCTTTTTTTTTTTTCTTTTTAAACCACAAATTGCTGGGAGGGCACTCTTCAGGTGACCTTTCGTGCCGTGTGCCGGTCAGTTGCTCACCGGGTCGCTGGCCCTGTTTTTGCTGTACAGTTTCCAGTGAGAGGGATGCACAGGCGTCTAGAGGAAATGTGCCACTCAATACTCGAGCACTCCTGGGAAACGGTAAGAGCACCATTAGCTTTCATTTCAGGGTCATGTTAAAGTGTTCATCCTCTTGGTATTAATATCAATTTGATTCATTATGTACAAATGTGCAATGCAGTGTGCTGTAGGAAGGGTAGTGCATTTAGTATTCTGTATACGATGCAGGAGGGAGAAGAGTCCAGACCTTTTTGCTAGACAGGCCTTAGCTGTGTTTTTGTTATTGAACTGACAAAAGGTTGCTTATAGAGGTCACAGGATTACAATATCAGAACGATCAGAAAGGCCTTGCACTAAATCTGAATCGCATCCCATGGCAACTGCAGTACTGTGCACATTTCTGACCTAGTTGATGCAAAAATTGTCAAACTGTCAAACTACCTTTCTTGATATTTTAAGTTGAATCAATTAAAGGAATGGGAACAAATGTTTTATTGTAACCAGCCTCAAAGTGCCTAGATAAACACTCAGCACCACCAGTATACTGATCACTGCCCCATCTTCTGGAACCACCTGCTCCTGGTTCTTCACTGGTTCAGGACTTCAGTTAGAAGGTTATTAAGACACAGTGACCTACGAATGTTCAAACAGAACAAACACAACAGGCCTTTTCAAACTTGAATGCGAGTCTTTGACCGTCCTTCAGGAACCCTGGAGATCTATTCCTCAAGATTAGATTAAAAATACAAGAGTGTCTATTTTTGGAAGTAAATATTAAAATGAAGCGTTCCTCAAGACTATGTGAAATATAAAAGTGGTCTTCCAGAGTTCTGTATTTAACTGCGCACAGGCCTGATCCTGGGTGAGTGTGAGCTGTCTCTCTTGCAGTGATTTTTATAAATGCTGTTTAAGAACCAGTTTCTTTGCTAGTCACTGGAACATTTGATTGTGAATTCTCAGCTGTGGTCCTCTAGGACTGGACTTCACTTCATTTCTCTTAAAGCAGGGCTGGTCAAATCTGTCCTGAATAAAAGGCGTTCAGAGTAGTTTGGTGATTTCCCTGCCCTGCTCCTGGTTTAACTCAATTTTAGTGGGTGTCTTCCAGGACTGAAATTCCCAGTCTGTCTGGATGATGACCCTTCCAGGGTTGGACTAGGGCATCGCCACCTTAAAGGGCGCTTATCATAGAAAGTTAGAGAAAATGTGATTATACAGTATGTGAACACTGTTAAGCCTCTAGTCTTTGCTTTCTTTGTACTGAAATAATCTGGATAATCCAGTTTTTAACTGACTGTGCTTTAGCCACCGCTGCATAAATTCTGCTCATATTACCTCTTAACTCCCGCTATTTGTTTCAGCACAGACTCTCTTATAAATGAAGCTGCTAAGTTTCATTGAGAGATGTTAGTTTAAAAGGTACAGGAATAGGACTTTTTATCCATTTGGGTAAAACAGGTTGTTCAGAAATGTCTGTGCTGCACAAACTCGCACATCAGCTTGGAACACAGCGCATGGAAGATGTGGGTTGGGAATCTGAGCTGCTTGTAGTTAACTGGGGCTTGATGGTATGAATGTGAGGTAATTTTTGTCTCCACTGCCTCTAGGTGATGTTGCACTGTATGACCAGCTTCAGGAGCACGTCCTGACTGAAGCCATGCTGAGAGAGAACAACTTCCCCTGCAAACACCCGACCAGAGCCGGCTTTGCCATCCAATATGGTGAAACCAAGAAGGGCAGTAATGATGGTGGGTCCTTTATATTAATGCAGATCAGAGGAATCGTGGCATCTGCTTCTGGAGGTGTGCCCAGTTTTGACGTGTCCAGTTGTAACGTGCCGCATCTGGGTTTCATATTCCGAGGCTGTTTAAGACTTGGTCAGATCGGTAGTTGGATTAGTTTTGGAACTCCACTCTGCATGACGGTCCACTCCGGGATCCATAATCTGAAAACTGCCTTTTACATCTTCAGCTCAGGTTTGACTCCAGAGTGTTTTTGGACACACTTTTGGAAATCTTGAGTCCCAGAAGCAGTGCAGCGCTTCCTGACTGATTTTCTGAGAGATTCTTATCTTGCATGATGTATAATTGGTGTGTAAATAAAAAAACAATGTCGATTAACCCAAATGGAAACCGGCTCCAGCTTTCAGGAGGATTTGCTGCCGCTGCGGAACCACTTACTCCGTCAACCAGGCGGGGAAACACACCCGCACAGAAGAGTGCAACTACCACTATGGGAGGGTCATAGAGAATCGAGGTGGGGAGAGTTACAGGTCATGCTTCCTTTATTTGATGCATGGTTCATCTCAACTCTCTCTCTCTCTCTCTCTCTCTCTCTTTCTGTCTCTGTCTCTCAGTGCCTGGAGGGGTGGAGACCATGTACACCTGCTGTGAGAATGCTGTGGGTGCACCCGGATGCACCGTGTTTAAGGTACTCTGCAGAAATGCAGGAGGGTTTAGCGGCAAACTTTTGTGAACTTGAGGAAATATAGTTGATTTATAAAGAGCTTTTACAGACGGACGTCACAAAGTCCTGAACAATAACATTCCCTAACAGCTGTAAAATTTGTAAAAACATTTTAAGTTTAAGCTAATTGTACTGTAAACCCCCAAAACTCCTCTAATTTGTGATGTGGTAAATAATGTGGTCTCTTCAGGTGGAGTCTGGAGTGACCCGCTGGGTAAAGCCCACCCTCAACAGCAACTGAGAACCTTCTCATTTAAATTTTAATAAAAAACAGTCGCGTTTCTGTGAGGCCAGAACTCTCTGTTAAACCCACTCGGCGGCCACGCCCTCGCTCACCCGGCGGCCACACCCTCACCCACCTTTTTATTAATGGAAATGTAGCTGAATTTATATTGTGAAATTTGTAAACTATATGGTTAATAATGTTGCACCCAAATGCATACATTCCGTTTTACGTGAATTTCTGGGGGGTTCTACAAATAAATGAGTTGGGTTTTTAAAAAACAAACCAAAAACACAAACAATTGAAGCTGCGAATTCATGGTGGTTTACTGTACCATGCGTGTGATGAGACTGGGAGAGTCTTAGCTGGTAGGTAAAGTTTGACATTAACTTGTTGGGTGGAGGCAACAGTGGTGCTATTTCCGCCTTTTCTGTTAATGAGGTTCATCATTCAATGGCACCAGGGAACTCTTTGTGTTGTAGCTCCATGTCCATGATGAAGTTAGTCTCCAGGGGTTTGTGAGCAGCACCCCCCAGACCTACCCAGGCTGCCCTGGCATTTACGCCATAGACACTGTGATGGTGAGTTACTGTATTATCGACCTTCTGGAAATACATATGGCCCAAATGGATGATGGCATATAGAAGGCGATGTTTATGTTCTTGGATTCATCTGAGTCATCCCCCCCCCTCCTCCCCCCCCCTTTTAGTGCTACACCACTCAGGGTCTGGAGCTGGTCCGGGTCACCGTGGTCAACAGCAGTCTGCAGGTCATCTATGACACATTTGTTAAACCCAGCAATGAGGTCATTGACTACAACACCAGGTACAGGTTTGATGTGTCTCGACTGCTAGCTGTAAAAGGCGGGAATGAGAAGAGTGATTGGATGGGTGCTCCTCACCCCACTCAGGTTCTCGGGGGTCAGTGAGGATGACGTGAAAAGTAGCAGTTCGTCTTTACCGGACGTGCAGGCGGTGCTTCTGAGCTTCATCAGCGCGGACTCCGTTCTGGTCGGACACGGTTTGGAGAATGACCTGTGTGCTCTGAAAGTGAGTTGTGTCTGTTTGTGTGTCCTGGTCAACCTTTCTTGCTGTCTCTCAGTCTTGGGCAAAATCATTGATGGAAAAATCTGGGATGCTGAACCAAACAGGACTCCCTGTAGCAGGGGAGTCTATCGCCGGTCCTGGAGTATCAGAGTCCAGCACAGTTTGACGGTCCTCCTACTCACACATTCACTAAACATGAGGATTACCTGGAGAGGTAAACCAGGAGTTTCTGAGCAGGGAAATCACCAAAACCTGTTGGACCACCAACCTCCAGGACTGGAGTTCCACACCCCAGGTATTCTAGGTGCAAGACTAACTAGAATCCTGTTCCCCAACTCTGGTCCTGGATGCTCAGGATTTTTTTGTGCTTTCCCTGCTCCCAACAAACCTTATTGGACTATTCAGTGCACTTACGGGGTGTAGCCATGTTGTTGCAGGAAAGGAACTATAATGTGCCAGAACAGTTTGCTTCCATGACCGAAGTTGGGAAGTGCTGGTCTATAGGGGAATCATATCTTAATATCTCAATTTTAAATATTTGCATCCTCTACAAAGATAGTTAACTTATTTTCATATGCCATATTTGCATATATTGTGTACGTTTGATATTAATTAAATGTAATTTGACTGTGGTGTCAACTTTGCAATATAACTGTTGTGCTGTCAGTTAGGACTTGCTGCATTAGATCATGACTTTGAATAATGATGGTAACTATGAATTATGGGTGTATGATGAGGTTTCTATTGATTCCAACAGATTCCACCCATGTTCTAGGTTATCCTCCATACAGGGTACGTTATCTTAGAGGATTGCCCTGACATTTTTGGGACTGTGTACACTCCTCTAACCTCAAAACAGAAGTGAATGTGAACAGCAGGTTGTTCTCCCAGTTGTGAGATTTGTGAAATCCCTGAATTTCCTTTCAGCTTCTCCACAGCAGGGTGGTCGACACGTCCGTGGCATTCCCCCACCGTCTGGGTCCGCCGCACAAGCGGGAACTCACCAGCCTGACGGCGGAGCACCTCCGGAGGATCATCCAAGAGAGCGGTACGTTCAGCCAATTAAATCATTTGCTCCGTTAAACCCGTCTTTAATGGAGCGTGGGACTGAGGCCTGTTCAAACCAAGAGCCGCAGTTTCCCGTGTGTATATGAAGAAATCTCGTCATTGTAGGATTTTCTTTACCTGTTTCTAATTGTCATAATTAAGGATTTTTAAAAATATATATTAATTCTCAACCAGGGGTTGCCCTGTAGTAGCATATGGTACTTGAACATTATGATCAAATTCACAATATTATCAAAAAGCTATGATACATTTATAAATGGTATGTGGAGACAAATATAATTTCACTGACACTTCCAATTTTTGCATATCCCAGAAGTGAATGTAGAGTTTAGAGTCTTGGCCAAGGGCTTTTATTGGTGTAGTGTTTTTTGAAAGATAGGAATTGAAACCCACACCCCTGCTTGGATATTAGCATTGTTCTCCACTTCTTCTGCAACCACACTAGCAGTGTGATATATTAACATAGGCCGATTGAGTACAATGCCTTGCACTGTTTATACCACAGCATAATAACAGTAGTGCACTGTAGGTGAAAATAGTATGATGCATTGTGCACTACTGGTAGCAGTATCATTTGACCCTTATCAAAGTGTGTCATTACCAGTATCATTACGGTACTTACTGTAGTTCTAACATTAGCATAGTGCTAGCATTAGCATAAGGCTAGCATTAGCGTTGCCCAGGGGCTTTTATTGGTGTATGTAGAGTTGAGAAGGGTAGAATGACACTGCTCCCAGTAGAGCACAATGAATCATACTATACTCACCTATTGTGCACTACTGTTAATATGCTGTAATATAAACTATGCAAGGCATTGTACTGGTATCATTGTAGTACTTACCAGTGTCATTCCACCCTTATCACCCTTATCAAATCTTTGTTGAAAGTGGGGGTGAGGAAACTCTGAATTGCAAGTCAAGGCCTTGCCTGTTTTGTGTGTGGTTTGAGTTGAAATGAACTTTTGGAGAGTTCACTGTAAGGGGCCATAATATACAGTAAATCAAAAACTATTACACACACACACAGTGGACCTGGCACCAGTTTGTTAACCACCACCAGGTACTGTTCCTGCATGCTGGATCTGGAGAATGAGGGCAAAAAGCCCATAAATCTACTGTATTTCTATAAAATATATATTGTGTTTATATGTACTGTTTGTATCCTGGAGGTGCATGCATCAGCCCTAGGAACCCCCCCCCATTGGTTCACCCCACTCCACCCACATGACTCTTCCAATAAGGAGCTGGTTAATGAGATGAAGGAGGTGTTCTAGATGAGATAATGTACGAAGGGTGTCCCTGGGATTGGTGATACCAGGCAGGCTGTTTGAGTGTGATTGCCTAGATTCACGTGTTTGTCTCAGTGAAGTGATAGTTTATTTATTTATTTAAAGATAAATCGGACCTGAGCTCCCCATCAGCAGATGTGTATGTTGTATCAGACATGGGGAGTGGGGGTGCAGCTCGTCTCTGATCCGTTTTCTCTCCACTGAATCGATGGCGTAATTGTGGGCTGAGTTTGAAGTGTGTCCACTTTGATAAAATGATCAGGTCTTATGTTTGTGTTTCTCCTTCGTGTCTCAGTGCAGGGCCGTGACTCCAGGGAGGACGCTGTGGCCTGTATGGAGCTCATGCTCTGGAAGGTGAAGGAGGACGCTAAAGGGAAACGATGGTGACCGTCTTCATGAAGCCTATCACTGTTGTCCTCATGTTCAAAAAATTGTAGAGCGGCTTCAGAGCTCTGCTCCTTCGTTTGCTAGAAATCTTCATATGTTGCTTGTCTTGGGGACGGTTGGCCTCGTAAGCATGTAAATAGTGAATTCTGATCAGATTTCTTCATCTATGATTTTATTTTTCTACCTTTTGTTGATTTTTTTTTTGGAAAAGCCAATGTCTTTGTACTCTGTTGATTTAAATAAAATAAGATGTGGGGGGCGGGGGGGCATGTGCACTATGGGATAGAAACACTTATGGACTCTGAGGGCAACTGGTAGTAAACGCACTGCAGTGATCCCTGTGTTGTGACACTTATTTGAAATATCTGCAGTACTTCTGTGCGTGCCGGCACCAGCTGTGCTATTAGCTCGTTAACTAATTTGCTGATTGATTAATTGGTTTCAAAGCCTGAGTCGTTGCAGCGAAGCCAATATCTGACCCTGGCCTAGTTTTGAGAGAGTTTTGCTTGGTGCTGATACCCACTTTCGCGTTCTCTCTGTTTCATTCTCTCTTTAACGTTTGCAGTTTATTAGGTTTTTAGCTAAACCCTCAACTGTAAATTGAATGCAGACACTCCTGGGTGTAAGTTAGGAGCGCCTTAGAGGAAAATTTGTGTTAGTTTAAAGGTTCATTTGATCCAGTTTTGAAAAGATCTGCTTAATTCAAAAATACTGTTTGGTTACTGTGCTCAGAGTCTTCCATGGACCATTCACCCGGGACTGTATTAATGTTCATGGCCAAATCTTCGCTCTGAAATATCTAGAATATAAAATATCTTGCATATTAACTTACAGGAGTGATTGAAGTGAGAAACCCTTCATTAAATACTTGGAATGCATGCTTCCTATTACAACTTAGTTTTCTCCAGAATGGTGTGTTTCAGGTCTTAATGACTTTAGTATAAACCTTTTGAAAACTTGGACTCATTTAAAGGCATGGTGTCCAATTCTCAAAACTCAACTACATTTTTGGGGGTAGCTGGTGCCCTAGTGAGTAGGATACCTGCCTCTGCACCAAAGGGCATGGGTTCGAATCCTACAATTAGTATCACATCATTGGGCTCCTGAGCAAGACCCTTAACCACAATTTGCTCCAGGGACACTTCCCACTGTAGGTAGGGAATGGAAGTCGCTTCGATAAAAGCCTCTGCTAAATGCTGTAAATGTGATTAATTTAAATGTTTAGTTCATTTCCATGTTACTAATTACAAGTCTGAAGAGAATAGGCTATTTATAAATATACTTAGATTTTTGGGTTCTCTGCATGTTCCTACCAAAACTTTAATTATAAACTAGTTTTCATTTACACAGTTCAGGAATAATGCGACACTGAGCGAGAGGCAGAGCCACACTAAAGCAGGCCATGTTAATACAGCAGCTGATCTGAATCTTTTGTTCTGTTTTGCTGCCGGGGTCATGCGGCGTGCAGGTGGAGGTCTTCTGAGAAGATGTTCTTTTTTTTTCTGCAGTAAAACAGGTCGACAGCTCGAGTTGCTTGTGTGAAGCCCAGTACACTGAGATCAGCTCCCCTGATGGTGGAATGGCATCAACAGGGGAGTTGGGTCTGGTTTGAAAAGGTCTGGTGTGGTCGCAGGATTTCATTCAGCACAGCAGAAGCTCCCAGGATGGACTGTTTGGAGACTGGGACTAAACGACTTGACGATTGGAATCAGAATAACCTACCTGCCTGCCCCCCCCCAGTTCTTTGCAGATAAGGGACCCGAGGCATAAGAGATTAAGTTCCCTGGATTAACACCTTGGCCAGAGTGACTGTCCACCATTCCAACTGGAGCTGCTTGTAGCTGCCACAAGTGATGCCAGATGATTAGTGAAGAAACGGATGCTACTACTCTGTGATCGCTGATCTACTGCATGTGTCCTAAGGGGCCAGGGTTTCATGATCAATTGCTTGAAATTTGAGGCCAACTGATTGAATGAGAGAGATCTGGTGAGCTCCTGACTGGAATGAAAACTGCAGTCCCTTTGGAGCGACTAAATCAGGCATCACCACATGGCGGACCGGATCCGGATCCGGACCGAGTGCTGGTTCTCTCCGGACCCGTGAACAGTCTGATATTCAGGAGATTTCATGGGCCGTTATTGTGGACGGTGTCTGTAGACAGGGAGCGCTGCTGTTCCAGTTACTACGAAAACAGCTTCACTCGTTATTTTACTAGTGATGGGAAGTTTTGTCTCTTTACAGAGAGCTGGCTCCTGTGGCCTCATATTTTAACGTAAAGCCGCTTTCAGATTTAAAGGCAACTTCAGACCGAATGAGGCACTTCTGAAAAATCAGTGAGTCGTGCTCGACGCGCCGCACTTGCCGCAGGGCTCAGCGTGAGAAATGGGCGTGGCTTTCTAAACTCTCCTGTTTTGTTGTTGTCTCGGTCCGCGGTCAGGCACCAGCTCTGTTAGAACTAAGAAAGAATCGCCTGTGGGTGCATGTTTCCCCTTATTTACTCTTAAAATCTGCATAAGAAGACTTTTTTTGACATTCACTGTTAAAGGAAATTCCTCCCACTGTTGGTAATCTCATTTTGATGCGTTGAAATGTAAAATGTAAATTGTGGACACCATATGAAAATGTGGACATTGGGGAAGGCTATAAAAGACCAGATGGACTTCAGTCTACTGGGACGACATTTTTATAATTGGACCTCAGTGGCTTTTAACAGAATACTCCTGAACTAAATGTATCCAGGTTTCCATTTCAATCGAGCAGGAACCCACTTGATTCTTCTTGTTCATCCAATTAGTCTTCTCCTGCTTTGCTGGAATGAAAACCTACAGCCAGTCCCTTCCAGACCAAATTGGACACCCCTGAGCTGAGCCATGATGGGCCTCCGCTTGTTCACCCACCTGAACTTTGTGGTGCTGCTACCGCTTATCTCCTGGAGGCGTACAGGACCCGGATCTGTTCACGATACCTTCCCTCTGCTCCCCTCAGCCTGGAATCTTTACACAGAACTGTAACAGCCATGTCCTACTGGTGTCTGTGTTCTCCTGCCAGACCAGAGTTCCCACTGTTGCTGTTTTCCCTGAAGCGCTCGCCATGGCAGCTCCCACTCTGGAAGGACTTCATGTCCCAGCTTGGGGGCTGAATGAGGCTGGAGCGTTTTCAGTTGGCTGTGACAGCTGGGCCAGATCTGTAGAGGCTGGACTGAGAGGCTGGACAGTCTGGGAGACTATCTGGTATGTGAAATCCTCGACTGTACAGTTTATAATGGTGCTGTGTTCAGTTTTTTCCACCACAGTGGTTTTCAAACCAGTCCTTATGGCCTCTTCTGGGATACTTGAAGGTGTTTTAATCAAGAAGGCACTATTATATAAAATCAGTCATAATCCAGTTATGAGTACGATTAGAGAATTCTTCTAGTAAATGTGGTTACAGTGCAAAAATTCAGCGTATTTTAAGATTTTCTGGCTTTTTGTAGAAACGAAAGGTTACATTTATGAGTGCAGGTGATGTGGAGGTGGAGATATCTGGTTCTGAATGTGGAAAAAAATCTAAATTTAACGAAGGGTCTCAGAAATACAACCCAGTGGGATCTGAGGCCGCAAGCTGTATTTGTATGAATGTTATGGAGCCAAGAAAACAAGTATGGTTATATATTTATATGGATGTAATTGAAATAATTTAGATTCCTCAGGAGATGAGCTCTTCAGTGATTAGTCTCCTGTGATTGTGTAGAATGTGGTTGGAGCTTTGGAAACAGCTGGACATGCAGATAAAAATATATTCCTGTTTCTGTTCATCATTTCTTTAGCTGCTGAAGAGAAGACATGCCTGACCCCCCTCCCCAAACATTCTCTACTGTGCAATTTATTTTCAGTGAGACCAAATAAAGCCCAGTGTTCCAGTGAGTCACCAATAACAGTTTAATGCGTATGAAGACCGAATTGGACTGAAATGACGGCTGTTCGTTTAGGGTCGCGTGATGAGCTCTGCTGCCTCCTGATCTGAGCGGAGCAGTCCCTCTGGTTGGGTCTGGATTAAGATTTGGTTCTGGATCAGGTCTGGCTCCTTGAGAGGCCGTGTGAGGTGAGATCAGCACCATTTCCCATTGATCCTTCTGGAACCAGGACCCTGCTGGAGTTCAGGCCCGTTCTACTCACTCTGCCGGTTTGACAGGTGTGTGTGTGTGTGTGGGGGGGGGCTGCTGTGCCAGCCTCTGTGGGTGCGAGGGGGGGGTAGCGTGGGCACGGGCAGAACAGTGGTCGGACATGGCCGGGAGCGGTGCCAGGGCACTGCTGGTTCTGTCCGTATGGGCTCATGCTGGACAAGCTGTGTGAATGTGGCCCATTTGGCAGATGGGCACGCCTCAGCAGCAGCGGGCCACTGTACCAGCGGCCAGACACACACACACACACACACACACACTTCACTTGGCACTGTCGAAGGAAGCCAGGTGTCTCCCCTTGAGCCAAGAGTGTGTATGTCTGGGGGTGTGTGTATGCGATGGAGCTTTCTCTGTGATTAGCGCACGGATAACATTTTCATTTGATGTCATAATATGAACTGGAATATGAAGCGTGTGACTGAGTGGGACTGTGTAGTGGTGTAAGTGGGCCATTTCCAGTCTGGCAGTGTTGGCACACTTGGCGCCCCATGGCGGTTTCAGGGCGAGAGGCTCTGGATTCCACATGCAGCCAACAGAGCTAACGCCGGCCTGGCGCTCTGCAGAACCGAAAGACATTAAGATATATGTTTTTCCTTTTAATTCCTTTGACCCGCTCCCCTGTCAAATAAGAATTAATGACTTGGTTCCCAGTGTTTTAATTGGAAGACAAATGAGCATGCAGCGCTCCTCTAATTGATCGAAGGCAGGAATTCGGTTGAACTAATCGAGTGGCATGGCGAAAAATTAGTCAAGCTCAACTACTCCGGATTCTTAAAAAAACTCAATGGATGTTAATTGCGCTTGTGTTGCAGTGGATCTTTTTAAATAATGTTGCATGAATCTTATTTAACTTTTACAACAAAGATTTGGAAGAATTTTTACTTTTTGTTCGAGTTCTCCTAAACAATGAAAGTTGTATTAAACAATTAAACTTGTCCCATTTCAATGTTTTTTATTAAACTTGCCATCCTGTTCTGAACACATCCCACCCCCAGGGGCAGCGGTCCAGATTTCCCAGTGAAAACCCATCCTCAGCTGGATTAGCCACAGTGAGCTAACTAGCCATTCATACAGACTCTGAAGGGGCAGAAAGGCGTCGTATGAAATTCCACTGGGGTTTGAGGGGGAAACACGTCAGGCCACAGAGATTTCTGCTGATTATATTGACCTGCGTTGATACTCGTTCTCTCACCCCTCCCAAAAATCCCTTATTAAGCACTCACTCGAGCTAATAAAGCAAATAAATGCCCTTTAAATGGGGAAATGGGCCAAGTACTGAAACTGTCTGGACAAGTTTGCAGAAAGATTACCATTTAAATCTTAATCCAGCCCTGGTTTAGGCCTCCACCGATGACTCGGTCTGACTCAGTTTGCCCTCTTGCCCGTCTGTGGGCATCACAGACTCGCTGGAAATCTTTACTAATGCCATTGTTCATAGTGGTGGTGAATGGAACCAGATGTGTGAGAGATTTAAAGACTCTAAAAGCTCCCTCACTGAAAGTTATGGGATGAAATGGTCATGAATACAATCTTTTAGGACTGTCTTTGAATAAGCTTTGGCATAAAACATGTTTTTAAATCTGTTCATGGTGGAAGGGCAGATGTGGGGCGAACACTAGATAAATATCATTACAGAGAACTGGTTCACATCTCCACCACTGCATAGGAACTGGTACAGAGTTGTTCAACACTGAATCATTTTACATCTAAACACTTTTCAATTAGTTTTTACAGTGCGACAAATAAGCTATGAATGAATTAAGCTTGAATTCCTCACTAAATGTACTTGATCTATGAAACATATTTACTCTGTACAATGATTTGGCGTCTGTGTGAGACTGAGCATCATTACTGACGTGCATATTGTTTACACTGTCCCTGTATTTTGATGGTAAGAACAAAACAACTGGATATTCACAACCAAGGGATTAGACCTTCCTTCTTAAAATGACGTTTACTGTAACTTCCCCATTAATGCTTATTTTCCTGCTTTTAGGAGGGAGCTGGAGACACAATGCTGCCACCTGTTGTCCCTGGACAACATCTACACTACAGTCCTGTATCCTGTGGAAAAGAAGTGGAGTCGATTCCCATCAGTACTTTAGAACAGTCCTGCTGTCGGAGCTCTGAGGCGCCTGGAGACGTTTC
>JBBMFX010000141.1:486418-496949 GCA_037832545.1 Rhabdalestes septentrionalis
CTGACTGTGTTGACTCTGACTGAGTCTCCTGACTCTGACTGTGCTGACTCTGACTGTGCTGATTCTGACTGTCCTGACTCTGACTGTCCTGACTCTGAGTGCCCTGACTCTGACTGTGCGGACTCTGACTGTCCTGACTCTGACTGTGTTGACTCTGACTGAGTCTCCTGACTCTGACTGTGCTGACTCTGACTGTGCTGATTCTGACTGTCCTGATTCTGACTGTCCTGACTCTGAGTGTCCTGACTCAGACTGTGCTGACTCTGACTGTCCTGACTCTGACTGTGCTGACTCTGACTGTGCTGACTCTGACTGTGCTGACTTTGACTGTCCTGACTGTAACTCTCCTGACTCTGACTGTCCTGATTCTGACTCTCCTGACTCTGACTGAGTCTCCTGACTCTGGCTGTGCTGACTCTGACTGTCCTGACTCTAACTCCCCTGACTCTGAATGTCCTGACTCTAACTCCCCTGACTCTGACTGTCCTGACTCTGACTGAGTCTCCTGACTCTGACTGTCCTGACTTTGACTCTCCTGACTCTGACTGTCCTGAATCTGACTGTCCTGACTCTGACTGTCCTGACTCTGACTCTCCTGACTCTGACTGTCCTGACTCTGACTGTCCTGACTCTGACTCTCCTGACTCTGACTCTCCTGACTCTAAACTCTCCTGACTCTGACTGTCCAGACTCTGACTGTGCTGAGGGAGGGTGCGGCTCCTCGGGGACCGCCCCAGTTGATTGGCAGTCCGGGGGCGGAGTGTATCGTGCGCCCCTTGAGGCCCCTGCTCACTCCGACTCCAGGCGGGGGGGGGGGATAGCCTCAGCCGGAAGAGGTCACACTCTGGAGCTGAGGGCGCTAATCATTTCCAATTACGGATTCCTTTTTAATTATGAATTATGCATGAATTTTTAATTAATCTAATGTTCCGAAGGTTTTTCCTTTTTTTTCCCCCCGCCATGCCAAGATCTCAATCTAATTACTCTGCATTAAGTGGGCCGGCGTCGGCCCCACCGCTGACCTCACGGCCGAACCCCGGGAAGGCAGCGCGCATCAATCTGGCTGTTGACTCACAGTAACCCGACACCTCCATTACCACACCGTCCAACTCGCCCAAACTTTGGGTGTGTGGAACGCGGATCTGTAAATGCTTTTAGTAAACTCAGGGTGCAGAGCAGCAGTCAGGCCTCGCCGGCCTCAGACCCCACCGCCTGCGATTGTCCGTCATTAAGTCACGACCCAAAAGCACTTTAACGTAAGTAAGAGTGAGTTTAGAAGGTTTCTGACTTTCTTTGGCTGATATTTTACCGCACGTACACGACCAATCAAAGTTGTCGGCACACACTTACTGTATTTAGGAGACTCGCGTATTCTAGCAAATAGATTTACAGTATTTTCACCATTGGAGTTCCTTTATTAGTCAGTATTGACCTACAAATAGTCTCTAATGTGGATCATCACATCGTCAGTGTGTGATATTTAATGGGATGTACCAGTTAAACAGTGGATTTAAAGTAAAAGAATTTGAGTCGGCCGTGCACTGTTACGTGTTACAAAGGAAATTTGACATTTTTATTTACGGTAGATTCCTTGCTCATGAAAATAAATGGATAAACGGTCAAAACCTGAAGTGTGCAAAACATTTAGACTGCTAGCGTGCCAGTTCCTCGGCTCTTTTCTGTCTTGGAGACAGTAAAGACACTTTTAATACAATTAGTGTCACATTACTTTTGGAGGCTATGTGGAGGGACGATATCAAACCGAGGCAGAATGCTGTGTGTGTGTCTGTGTGTGTTTTTCGATAGAAATTCGATAGAAAGCCTGTGAGCTGCAGTTCAGCGCTGGCTACCGGTGACAGATCTCAGACGCGAGCGGGACGTGCCTTTCAACAGCAAACACAGGCGATCCAGGTTCTGAAAACTCCTAAAAATAAAAAGCGTTTGAGGGAGAAGAACACTCCCGCAGAGGCGGGTCGAGAACTTCACTGGAACTTCTCAGCTCATTCAGCATTGGAACTGAAGCTTGGTGGACCCCATGCGTCTATGTCTGGGATATTTCTGGTCAAAAGTAAAATGTTAAAGCTTGAAAATAGTAAGTGTGAGCAGCTACAAAGTCCTAGTGGTGTCAAAAGTGAAACAATGAAGTTAAAGCCATCGGAATTTAGGATTTATTTTTACTAATGATTTAACTGGGGTCTCCCAGGGCGTACGACTGATGTTGGATTTATCCTCAGGGTTTGTGAGATCAGTTCCTGGTGGTGCTACAACCTTCCATGGATGGAAGTCCAAGGCAGTTACTGGCTAATTGTCTTTGCTCTATCTGAGTGTGTAGGATGACCTTCTCTCTCCAGACACTACTTTAGACATCAGCCCCCGACTTTACTTAAGGATTTCTTTGTTATATCCTCACACTGATATGAAGTTCTGTAACTTGGATGGTAACTTGCTCTAGGCTGGACGCTACTTTAAACCCATAAATATAAAATTTCTTGACAATATTTTTGATACCGATCGATTGTACCGATTGTATTTATTGATACAACATGTGTTGATGTGTGACTGACAGCTCATAGGCTACCAATCAGCTGATAATCCGCTCCCCCGCCCAGGGTGAGAATGAGGTCGTGAAATATTCAGCAGACCGCTGATCTAGAGTAAAGAGTACTCGTGTCCTACCGGAGAGTTTCATGAGCAGGTCGGTGGCCGTCTTGGTGGTGATGTCGGGGCTGAAGAGCGAGGCGGCGGTGGTGCCGGGGCCGTGCCCGGGGCCGGGGCCCGGCGGGCTGGTCTTGAGTCCTGGTAGATCCAGGGAGCCGCTGCTGCTGCTGCCAGGGCGCTCCCTGCTGAGCGGGGCGAAGGGCGAGGTCACAGCCATGTCCTGAGGCTCCTCTTTGATCTGCATGTGGTCGGAGGGCTCGCCGGGAGATGCCAGGAGGCGCCCGTCGGCCTGGGAGAGGGCGGGCGACGGCGAGGCATCCGTGGCCATGGCCTGGTCCCCAGCGGCGCCGGAGTCGCCCAGCAGGGAGCCCTCACCCTCCTCCGTGTCGGTGGAGGGCTCGTCCTTCACCTTGAACTCCTTGAGGTCTGGCCGGGGGAAGTGCTGGTGGCAGCGCATGTGCAGCTTCAGGCTGAAGTGGCGCGAGGACGTGAACGGGCACAGCTCGCACTGGAACGTCTCGCCACGGTCCTGGTGCTGGTGCACCTGCGGAGGGAGGCCGGGGTTACATTCACTCCGGAACAAGCTGGACCTGCATCTGGCCCAAACAGGATCCAGCGCCCTTTTACATTAAAAGAACTAATTAAAATATCTTTTTACACAAATCATAAACGAGTTACATCTGGTTCAAGACATTAATTCAAAATGGGTTTTTTTGTGGAGGGACTGTTTTGCTTCCTTTTTCTCCAAATCCATAATTATTCCTCAATAATAAAACTATTCTGTCTACAAACTAATGACAGCAGCCAGAGCTGTTACTACTTTACTTCCAGCTGATGTGAATCTCCTTAAAGACAGAATTCTAGTAGTGGGGTGCTGGGTGCTGGTGGGTCTCAGCAGAGCACAGTTTGGTGATTCCCCAGTTTAAACCCATCAGGTCCATCTCAGATGTATTAGTGTGTTTAACTAACACATCATTTATTCGGTGGCAAGACTGGGCCAGACCATTAAAATTTTTTTGAAAAGCTTGTACAGCATTTAAAATAATAGTTCTCTCCTGTAACTACGACTGCACTTGCCATGTTGGCATTCACTCTAACTGTAAAACATTCAGCACATTCACAACACAGAGAAACTGAAGACTCATCACTGGTCCTGGGACTGCCTGCTTTAACCGAGTCTATAATGGATCCACAGCATCGCTGAGGGAGCTCTGCTGGTGCTGTGCTCGGGAACAGCCAGTTCCAGAGTCTTCTGCTTATTTTGCACCTCTTAGATTTATTGGCCATTCCACTCCTCTCAAATTAGCATAGTTTGTTGGGCTTCACTCATAACAGTAAAACCTTCTGTTCCGACTTAAGTGTTTCATTTCACTGCACTGTAGAGTACGGCTGGGCAATTAATCGAAAGGTGATCGAAATCAACATTCAGAACCTATAATCAATCAAAATTTCCCATGTCTATTATTTCAATTATTTCCTTTTTAAAAACACTACCGTGTGTGGAGTCACTATTTTTAATAAAAGAAAAACATTGAAAATAATTCATTTTATTTCCAAAAGTGCAAGTTTTTTTTCCAAAAGCTATTTATTTTTTCAATCGTTCAATTTATTGATGTTCAATAAATAATCCTAGATAAAAGATAGTGTGTTTCCATTTAAAATCACGTAATGCACCCTTCATTTGAAAAGCTCTCACTTGTAATATGTGAGCATATTTACTGTACAAAACTTGTAAGTGAACTATGAAAGCAAAATAAATAAATAAATAAATCAGTGAAATAATCATTCATTAATCATAATCGAGTTCAATTAAAAGAGATTTTGATTTTAGGTTAAATCGACCAGCCCTACTGTAGAGTAAACCTGTAGGAATAATATTCAGATTCTGTACACTCACAGTACACTCATGTGCCATTCATTCTCTTTAATATAATTTTTGTCGTGTTTTGTAGTTTTGTCAGGGTTTGTAGGTTTCCCTCTGTAAGAGAGAGCAACTTCCTGCTGTCCTGCGTGAAGGTATAGCACGTTACACTTAATATGGCACTTAAACCTAATGCAATGTTCCCCAATCATTACTAATGTGCTTTTTAAATGTGCATAATTAAATCAGATTTACTTGTGTTTCCTGTAGATTCGGCACAGTCTCACCACTGAAGACTCGAAACTCATTACTGGTGGTCCTGGGATTTTATAAATTGCAGTATTTGGGATGTCAGTATTTCGGGGGGTCCTGAATACAAATATTTGTTTAATGTAATTGTCTGAATAGCGTATTCGTAAAAAAACACATTATTTGTGCCTTCCTGAATACCATATTTGGGTTCGGCTCCACCCCTAATATACACACACACTACCAGTCAAACGGTTTTCCACACTACAGGCATTTCCACTAATATTTTTAAATTCATGAACTGCAGATTTAAAAAATATATATTTTACTCATTATAAAGCTGCTCATGGCAAAGTTAAATTCTTTAAATGCACTCGTTAACTGTTATATCCCACTGGCTGTCATTTGTCTGTGATCCACGTTATAAGTAGAATTATATTATATTTTAGGTAGTTTTCATAGGTCAGTAGTGATTAATAAAAAATAGCACTCTAATGGTGATCATTCATGAATTTGTTCATTTTCTGTAACCACTGAAGCCAAACTAGGGTCACAGGGTACCACGGAGTCTGTCTCGGGGTCTACAGGCACAAAGCAGGGGGCGCCAGCCCACAGCAGGGCACTAATGGGGAATACCTTTATTTTCCACAAAGATCATTACATGTATTATTAGGGAATATTAACTAAGAGGCGATTGTAGAAAAGCTGAGTGTGAGCCAGAGTTTTGACTGGTAGTGTACACACGTTTAATTATTCTATATTTGATTGGATTTATTAATATAGCACTTTTGGATGGCATCCAGAGGGCGGAGGTTGAAGCAGCGGGGGGGGTTTGTCCTCACCTTCATGTGGGACTTGAGATTGTCTTTGCGAGCACAGCGGAAAGGACACAGGGGACACTGGTGGCTTTTTAAACCGGTGTGAATCACCATGTGTCGCTTCCAGTAGCTCTTTCTTTTGATGACCAGGCCGCACACCGGACACTGGAAGGGCTTCCCGCCGTCCTCGGGTGAACCTGCGAGAGTGGGCAGAGCAGGAAAATATAGATATTACACACCATCATCTTTACGGTTCCCACACAGACGTTTCCCGCCCGACACTAAAAGGCCCCTGAGGATTAGCTCTTAGTCACTGAGCTTCGGGAAGTGGCTGTCAGCATCCTCAAGTCCATCAGTGTGTGTTCAACATTAATTATCATTGTAAACAGAAGCACTCCTAAACCGGAACAACACAAACAGCAGGACGTTAAATATCTCTGCCTTACGGAGGAGAGCCGTCACCTTTACCGTGCTCCCCTGACCACGCCGGGCCTCAATCACGCCGATCAATGGCAAAGTCACATAGGGAGCCAAACGGCAGGATGTTTTTAGGGAGCTGATTATTGTTGTTGGCTCCATATCCGGTGTCCATTAGGCCTTAATTGGTCTTATTAGAAGCTGGCATGATTGCATTAGAAATTCTACGAGGCCGTGTCAGGATGGCTTCATAAGTATTCCAGTCATGTTCCTTGAAAAACATCTGGTAATCAGTGTTTGGTGAAATTACTGCGCTCAGCCATTCATTGACCTGGGGTGTAAAACTTCGAGACTGCCTATTTGCGACAATAAACCACCATCTGTGGCCCAACCTTTCGCGGAGGGGAGATCACCGTGGAAACTGCTCGTGAAGCAGAAAGACTCTGAAGGTCCAAAGGGACGACAGCCAGCCACGGCCTTCACCGCCATCCTGCCCATTACGCAAAAACTTAAGGATTCGGTATCAGGAGGATGAAGACTGGCAGTCGAGCTCGAGACGTGCTGAGATATTACAAACCTGGTGTTAACCTGAGCAGCATGGACCTGTGCCAGCAGTGAAACTAATGGTAAACTGTCACACTATAACCTCTACTGCAGGGGTATTCAGTTAAAATACACAGAGGTCCAGTTATTACATTTCATCCAAGATGAAGGTCCAAACATTTTGTGTCTTATAACCTTCCTTTATGTCCACATTTTCATATGGTTTCCACAAAAGGCAATGAACTGAGTGCACAAAACGCATTTCATTGTAAACTATTCATTTTTTTCCTCAGGTTGGGACAGGTTTTGGGTCATTGTCTATGCATAGATTTGCGGGTTGGGCGGGGCGGTTTGGATCTCCTGATGGGGCGGTTAGGGGCGAGTGTTAAAAAAAGCTGACCCGCGAAAAACAAATACAGGTGATAATAAAGTAAGAGCCATTTAAGAGCTGAAAGAGCCGGTTCTTCTTTGGGAGCCATCCCAGAAGAGCTGAACTTCGCATCACTAATAAACTAGTGAGTGAATCTACTGTCGAATTAACTGGAATAGCTGCGCCTGCAGTCAACCGCCATGACCATCCAAAATAATGCTCTATGAAAATGACTTAATCTGGTGAATTTACCTCACTAGTCACGGGTCCGGACAGAACCATCACTTGGTCTGTATTCGGACCGAGGACCGCCGTTTGGTGATGCCTGCTCTACTGGGTTATATGCAATCACATGCAAATTAACATTGAGAACAAAAATTAACTAAATACTTTTATGCCTCAGAATCAAACGGAGAAAAATACAGGATCCTTGAGCATTTAGGATAGTCTCCACCCACAAGTGGGTGGGGAAAACCCGCAGAGGGAGGGGGTCCAGAGAGCGGCAGAGCGGCGGTGCAGCAGGAGCGAGAGCAGCAAATGTGTTGAATGTAGATCTGTCACGATTAACCGGTTTCACGATTAACCGCAATTTAAAATGTGACGATTAATTACTGGTAAAGGCTCCTCAGCACTGTGTTTCTGTCTGTTCTGTTAAAAGCGTTGATCCCAACAGGGCTATCAGCAGACTGGCAGGACTCGCCTGGACAGAACATTCAGACAGTGATGCCTCACTCGACCGTACTAAACACTGGCAGAGGGAAACAATGTAACTCGCTTTATTTCCACCAATGAAGTGAAGTCGCCGTATGGGAGTTTTCGGATACCCCAACAATACAGAGGTACAAATTCAAGACCATGGGGCTTCTGTGTTTTTTTAAATATGGTAAGTAAATAAAAGGTAAAAACTTCTAAAGATTGTGATTGTCACGCTACACTGTGTGAAATTAATCCATGTGAAATAATCGTGATAATGGTGAAAACGTGATTATTTCCCAGATGATAATCGTGCCGTCAAAATCGATAATCGTGACACCCCTAGTTAAGTGTAGGAGAACAAACACCAGATTTAACTCCACATTTTTGTTGAAATCAGGATTTACTAATTAACTTTTATTAATACACACTAAGATCTATGGGTTAACCAAGGCGCTTCTCCTGCAGTTAAACACATTTCACTCCCTCCTTCTGTTTCACATCCCTCAACAGCCAAAGTGTTTATGACCTTACAATCGAAGGCATTACTGACATCAGGATCCACACCACCAGGACTGAACCGCATGGACAGAGTATCAGTACTGCAATTCTTCTGCTATATTCTGTGACTGCAAAGCCTCACGAGACATTAAAGGGCGCATGTCATCAATATTCTGTAATTAAAATGGCTTGAAGTATGTAACTATTGTAACGTCTTCACAACATTCACTCCCAAATCCATACAGTCCATCTATGGAAACTTTTCAAACCACAACTTTTGTGAAGAAAACATGTAGAATTTGGGCTGTACATGTAGAACATCAGTCTGTCAGTGTCTTTAAAAGACAAAAAACAACTGTTGGATTTCTCGAACAGAGATGTGGCTCTATTTGTGGCCACCCTGCGAAAAAAACACTGAGATTGGTCAGAGGCATATTTGCATATTGGCAAACTTAAGCAATATCAGTCATGCATTGGCCAAAATGATTAAAAGGTAGTGTCCTGTGCAGCATTATTCACTAATCATTTCAAATAATAAAAAAAACCCCACAGAAACACACATAACCATGTGATAAAAGACATATGACAAAAAACACAAATTTGCATATTCTGGCCGTCAGTGATATCAGGCAGCGAATGAGGGGCGATGAGTCCCGGAGTACACGCCTCAGGTCTGAGGCAGATTTAGGCAAAGAAAAATAGTTTTGGGCGACTTCGACCCTGCGGTGTAACCGGGCCAAGTTCAGCTCACTGTTGTGTGTGGGGAGGCTGGTGGGGGCTGGGGGGGGCTGCAGGAGGGTCGGGGGGGTGGGGTGGGGGTGTGCTCCGGAGTGGAAACTGTGATGCCTCTGAAGAGCCTGACCTAAATTCCGGGGGAATCTGCTGAGATGGACTCGGAGCGCTCGCTTGGCCTGTGTGTGTGCAAAGAGCATGCACACAAAAACACACACATACACACACACACTACCGGCCTCCGCTTGGCAGTCGGCACATCCGAGAGGGAGAGCAACCGGTCTGGGAACGTGCCGGCGATTCCAGCAAACCCCCACCGAGCTAACAGACCTTTCCCAGAGTCCACAGCCAACCTCTCTCTCACACACACACACACACACACACACACACACACACAAATACAAACACACACACACCTTAACGCATGACCCTGTTGCCATAGCCACTTCAGCTAACACTCACTCTTTGCTTCCAGCATGTCCAAAGCCTCAGGTGCAGTCACACACACTCAGAAAAGGGTATTCCACGTTTCTACATTTCTGCAGAGTTCAGTTCTGGTGAAACTTTCTCTGGGGATCGAACAGGACAAAGCGAGATGGTTAGCTGTGGAGATTTCTCTACAGCAGAGGTAAATGAAACCGGGAGTAATTTTTTACAAGTCCGGTCGTTTGAGTTCCTCTCCAAACCTACTAGTTAACCCGAGAGCTTATATGTGATGGTGATAGTAAAATTGTGATAAATCTGAAGAAAACATTTTATTTGTGGTCACTACACCCCACAAGTAATGTTTCGGCTTTTTAAACAATGTTTCAGACAACCGGCAATGCATTTGTAAAATTTCAGGTAATAAGTTTCTGTGGGACAGTTTTTAAAAGTATTTAACACATCAGACATCTGGTTCCATTGATCAACACTGTGACTTCTGACATTATAGGTGTTGATTTAATTATGCAGTATTATTATTTATTTTTAAATGGTGGAATTCCTGTCACACACCCGTCAGGTGATGCAGAGGGTTCACCGAAAATGAGCGCGTCACTAGTTACATAAACAGGAAACAGGTACATCCAGGTTGCTCATACACTAAGTGCCTTTGTCTTGCCAGCGTACTCAACTCTGGATTCAGGTGAGCACTCGCTACCTGGTGTGTGTGAATGTGAACATTGATTCTGGTGCGAATCCTAAATCTGTCTTAGTGCGTCCGCAGAACAAAGTGATTCTACCAACCCTCTCGCTTCTGTCCGTTCTGGGTTCATGCTACATGGCCGAACACCTAGTTCAGTAAGTTGTTCATCACCTAATCATTCCACTGCAGAATTCTCGCAGACTGCACTGTCCCACTCTTCCCAGTTCTGTAGCTAAAACTGGAGCAGCGCAGGTGGTAATGAGAATCAGAACTGTCGACCCACAGTTTAGCAGCACAAACATGCACATCTTGCACAGACAAGCGGTTTTACACGCTCAACAACTCGCCTACTGGATCTCTTAGTACCCTTAGCATTGGTACTTGTGAATATACAAAATCCGTTATACTCATAACCTACTTATAATTAGCATCTAGTGGTTGCAATCAGGACTCCAGAGCCTCAGCGGGTCACAGTTGTCCGCTCACTTCATGTTTTTCTCCCAAAATGAAGGAAAGTGACAAATAAAAGAAGCGCCGGAGTGTTTACATGCACCTGCCGTGGA
>JBBMFX010000141.1:559592-593248 GCA_037832545.1 Rhabdalestes septentrionalis
AACTGGAACGGAGATTGTGATCCAGACCTTCTCGTCCAACATCAGTGTCTGACCTCATAAATGCTACAGAATGAATGAACACAAATTCCCCAAAATATGGATTCTGTTATAGCTGCAAAAAGTGACCAACTCCAGATTAAAATCTATGGAATTGAATGCAATGTCATTAAAGTCCTTGTTGGTGTAATGCTCTGGCATCCCAATACTTTTGTCCACAATGTATAAGTTAACCATATGATCATTGGCACTCTTAGTAAATTTGAATTAATAGAGTTCATTAAAATGGTTGTGTGGAAAATTAGCTCAATTTCACTTAAACAAACTGAAAAAAATGGACCCAAGCCAAAATAACTGTACTGACTGCTGTGTTTTCACACATTAGGCTGTTTTGTTTAGTTATTTCTACTCAATAGCCTGCTCAACCAATCAGAGTCAGCTGGACACAGAACCAGGTGTTTCATATCACCATCTGCAACCTAACATCACACTCTCCTGCTGCTACAGAAATACTGCACAGTTTCTCTCTGCTCAAACCCACCTATTATCACCCAAAACCTGAAAACGGTTTAAGGATGAATTTATGGAAAAGATTTGGGTGACAACTGACTTCTAGTGTTACCAGTATTAGCCTCGTAGGTCCAGTTTTCGGTTAAATAAGCAAACTTTTAAAGGCCGAACCTGTCCTGACTGATTGACTACATGTGGAAGGAGTTGGAAATCGTGTAAACTTGGTTTTGCTTCAGACCGTTTCTTTTATCACCAGTTTGTTTATTTGAGCAGAAAATCTTCGACACAATTTGAATCGGGGACCCCTGCTGTAGAAAATGTTGAAAACAGAAGGAAGGTCCCCGTCTCCAGGCAGAGACTGGACAATCTTACTATTTGGGTTCCTACTGTGGATGTCATAAAAATATAAATATTTACACTTTTGTATATTTTACATACAGATATGTATATTTGCATAATACAGCTACACACGTTATACTTCTACACTAATATTTATACTAATTTTTTATACGGTACATCTTAGACTGTATTTTGAGAATTTCTATTTTCTATATTTTACTTTATATTTACCCTGTTCTACTGCTTTTTTCCCAATTTTGCTGCTCTTAATTTTTGTTCTGTCACTTTCTGCAATACTGAGCAAATTTCCCACCTGTGTGGCTAATAAAGGTTAATCTTATCTTATCTCACTCCACTCTGACCGTGTGTGTTTGTGTGTGTGTTGGGGTTTAGACAGAATGGGGTTGTGTAGATCCATTCCACGAGGCCTGGAGAACCTGTGTTTTTTATGTGTCTGTTAGGGAGGTGTTTGGGGGGGGCAGCTGGACGTCAACCTCTCAGGCCGGGACTGCACAACCTCTCCCAGACTTCAGTGCTGTCCACACAAAGCTCTTTTCTTTCATCTTGGAGAGGCTTGGTGGATTTTCTCCAAATTGCAGAGAACACTTGTGCCCTGGACTTGCCCTTGATCTCGCCTCTCTCTCTCCCTCTCTCTCTCTCTTTCCCCTTTACACATACACTCGCTCCCATACACACAGTGTGTAGGGTTGGTTCATAGGTCATGAGTAAGCATAGCAAAGTCTAGATGTATTTCAGTCACACTCGCGCTGGTAGAGTCCGCAGAGGATCTATCCATGTGTCTCATTAGCTTCAATTAGCTTCAGGAGGAGTAACACTATACCGCAGTGACAGGCCTGATTAATAATTTACCATGAGCTGTTGACTTTAATATTATACTTCTGCACAAAAGCTTATGTAAATAACACCGACTGAACTTCATCTGAAAGTTTACCAATGATTATTTTCTTTAGTGTGCGGGTTATTTTTATGATGTGGTCAGGATTAATGGGACGTTTCAGCTCGCCCTCTTTAAAGAGTCCATATTCTACATCCTCTAAACAAATAGACTGTTTAAAGAAAGGCAATGGTTCCATTTAGAACTAATAATAGGTTCATAGTTCTTAATTAAATGGTCCTCTTCTATTTACAGAATTTTTCGGTGTATTTTCAATTCAAAGGACCGTTTTATAATATTGTAACTGAACGCCACAGATAACATTAATAACATACACTAATTAACCATAACTAGACCCTTCCAGCCTCGTTTCGTCCTTTGGAATAAGGATTTCAAGGATTAGTGTTTTTTTGTTACTGTGCCTTTAAGGTTGATTTATGCAAATAGCTGTTGTTCTGATAGGTCCCATTTCATGCCTTATTCAAAAATCAGCCTAGACAGAAATGGGCTTCATTGTAAATGAGTGACCTAAACCGCAGCAGCCCAAATGGCCAGTCCTGTGTAAATGTGATCATATTTGTGACATCACAGCCATGAGGAATTTAAAACAAACTTACTTCATTTCCATATATACACCGCATGCATTTAACGACTTTTTAAATAGTTATTGAGTGTGTGAAACTATTTTTATGAAACAAAAATGAAGGACGGTTTAGTTTTCCCTGACATGGGCCCTTTAAGATGAAGATTTAAGAATGATATACTGCACTGCATGTGCTTGAGTAATGTGGCTCCACATCTCCCACATTCACACGATCCCATTTCAAACAGACATAAGGCCTCTATACAAATTCGCATCAGACACATATTTGACACAGGGCTAGAGGCCACAGCCGGAGACTTGGAATCGCATTTTGGCTGCAGTCCACAACCAGCCGTGCTATCTGTGCTCAGTTATAGGGCAGGCAGGGATGGATCGGAGTGCTAGAAGAGGCGACTGAAGCTCCGCTGTTCATTTTTTTTAACAAGGCGACCCCCACCCATCACCACCACCACCACCACCACCACCGTCATTTCTAAGCTATTACCTCCATCCAGTGTGGGGATTAGGGAGGGGGAGGCGGGAAAAGGGGGGAGAGGCGGGAAAGGGGTGGGGGCGGATAGGAGGGAGAAAAAGTACACGCCAGCAGCCAATCTGGTTTTCATTTGAAAACTCCCTCGAGGTTTTTCCATTATATCCACCCCCCTCCATATCCAGGCTGACCCCGGAGAGAAAGCCCTCGCCCGCGAAGGTCAGCTCAGTCTAGACTCTCCCCTCCATCCCTCCTTACAACATGGCTTCCCTCTGTCTTCTTCCAAGTAAATGCCTGCAGCGTCTGAGGGATGCCCCCCCCACTTGGCTCGTACTGACCCCCTCCCTTCAATTCTAACCCCACTATAGCTTCGGCTGTAATCTTTTCATTTCGCCTCCCCTCCCTCTCAGGTCTTCGGGGGCTCGGAAAGGTGAAGCAGGTTGTGCCAGCGAATCAACTGTGCCACTGTCCATCTGAGCACCCTCCTGTATCTCCAAGGCAGGCCCGAAAAAAACAGTCCCATCTGGCCTCGCCGGGCAGCTATTACTGTTGAGTTACCGCTTTCACACCGGTCAGCGCTCGGGGCGCGCTTCCAAGGCTGGCTCGCAGCGCACCGCAGAGGTTTTGTTCCATTTTTTTTTCCCAAATCAGTTTTGCATTTGCCCACCAACCCCCATCGACGTCAAGAAGCACCCGAGCGGCCGATCGCTTTATTCATTTCATCATGAAAGAAAATGCAGAAGCTGTAGACCAGTGCTGCCCCAGAAGGACAGGTCAATAAGGTTAAAATGTCTTCAGAGACAGTGGGGAAGCATTCTCACTCCCTCTCCAGGCAACTGGCACAATAGCGGCGTGAGAGAGAGAAAACTCGTGAAACCCAAGATGTGTCTCCATTGTGTTTTCATTCAGTATCACTTAACAAGCCAGGCTGTTGGCTCCCTTCCAATAAAGTCAAGAATGAGCTGCAGTACACCAAGAAGGTCAATATTGTGTGTGTGCGCGAGTGTGTGCATGTGTGTGTGTGTATCATGCAGCTCGCAACATCACGACAGCAGCGCGCACTACCACTCCATTATTAGCGGCTCCTGCAGGATCTTCTGGAAGCGAATGTTAGCTTTGATTACGGAAAGGCCTTAAAGCCAAGCATCTCTTTCGAAACCCCCCTCCGGACAAGGACCGAGGGAAGCGACGAGGGGAGGAAAAAAATTGCTCATTGAATATTCATTAACCTATGCCTAGGTGTGCACGCGGTTCTTAACCACACTTGTTTATGACTTAAGGACTTGTAGCGCTGACCTTAGTTTAACACGGCGCCAGATACCAAATTAACCTCTAGCCTCCGCAGGGCTCGCCATGCCCCGCTAACAAGCAAACTGTCTGGATGCGCCAGACGTGCTTTATGATTCTGCCTCTCAGGTTCTTGCCTCGCTCTGCAACACACACTCCTCTCCGGCCTTGCTCACTGCTCTCCTTTTTTATTTTTCATTCTCCACCAGCATCCATCTCTCCAAAACTCTTGAAGCTCCTGGCCATTTTTCTGGATGCTTGAATAAGTTGGAAGAACACTTAGAGAAGCTAAAACTACTAATGAATCCTCAAAACCACGATCCACGTGACTGTTTTGGACTAAAGCAAAAGTTGGATCAAATATGTTAATGTGGCTAACAGTGAATGGAATCCTCAGTTAGCATGACATAATGATGCTAATGCCCACCTGTAAAGATCCTGAAGCTCCGACCCTCCTCTTGCCCACTTGAGTAAGTCAGCAGAATAGGTCCTTACAAGTGTGGGCTACATGAATATTTTGGACTACAGCAATAGCCAGAGAAAACCTGCTAACATGGCTAACAGTGAATGGAAGCCACATTTAGCCAGATATCATTTGCATAATGCTAATGCCCACCTTCCTCTGCGTATTGTAGAGCTCCCAACACACCTGATCCAACTAATCAGCTAATTAACAGGCCTTTCATAGGTTCAGGTAGGTGTGCAAGAGTAAGGAGAACACCTGTGCAGGGCAGGGGGTCCTCCGGGGCCACCGGGGGCGGGGGGGTTGGGACCACAGCACAAGATTCGATGCTGACCAGATGGGGCTACGACTTTTTGTGGCCAGCCGCTTAAAAATGACTTTTTAAAAATGTATTCACTTATTAATTTTCTTTCTTAGCTTTATTCTTAAAATATACAGACTATACTCATAAATACATCTAAAGAAAACTAAAATAATCTGCAGACTCTCCTGACTGATTTGTGGATAAAATAATTGTATGTGTTCAGAAGCTTCCTAAGTTAAGATATTCTGTTTAACCTGTTTATTCTCCCTTTGTCTGCATTTTAAAGAAAGGTCTTGGACATACAGTTGCATGCAAAAGTTTTGGCACCCCATTATGCATTATGTATTATATACTAGGCATTTTCATTTTGATTTAAAACTAATATCTTTATTTTTCTTTTGTGTTCTGCTACCATAACAATATGTTTAAGCATTATTTACAACATGATGAGCAGTGTTTGTAAAAGACTATTCTACCTTCCTCTTCTTCTTGTTTAATTGCTTACTTACTTGCCCTAAATTTCACATCAGGGTTCTTTGTCTGAAAGTCGGCTTGTGATCCTTTGCAGTTCGCAGATAAATAAGCTGCACTTGCATCATCCAGACACATAAAACACAGCTGAGGGAAAGAGAACTTCAAAGTCACTCACTAGTCGGAAATTCCAGTTCATTAATTAATAATAGAAGATGAATGATAAATATGTATATTTACAGGTATATGTACACTATTAGTCAAAAGTGTGGACACACCTTCTCATGTAATGATTGCTTTTGCTTTATTATTGATTAATCTGGAAAACATCTCCTACTGCTCTGATGCAGCTTTACACTCTCAGCATTTTCCCTGGAATCCTGGAATGGAGTTTAATTAACAGGAGTTTCTTCATCAGGAGTTCATTAGTGGAGTTTCTTTCCTTCTTAATGTGTTTGGATCATCAGTTGTGATGGTCGGGTCGGTACACAGCTAGTGATCCCGTTCCACTATGGTTCTACTGCACATTATGGCTAGAACCACTTAAGTAAGGAAAAACACAACAACAGTCCATCATTACCGCATTACAGAACAGAGTGTGGTCTGTTCAACTATCTATCTGTGGTGTGCAAGAATAGCACCGTTTTATTAACAGTACACCAACAACTTGGAATTCCTTGCATTTTACCTTTACCTTATATTTGTGTGTTTAATTTGTTGGATTTGATCATTTTTATTCATTTGTTACCATGTTGTCATTTTTACATTTGTCATCTCTTTTACTTTTTGTCTTCCAAAAATCTTTTACAATGTGGTTTCTTTCAATACATTTGTTGAATATAATTAAAGGCTGAAATTGTGAAAAACTGGAACTGACTCAGCGTCCACAAACACTTCCATCCAAAATGTTCGAGCTTTACTTTGATTAATTCTTCTCTGTGTTTCAGTCTATTTATTTGTCTAATTATATTCATACTCAACAAATGATGACAACACATTTCTAAAGACACATGATTTATCCTTCGCCTAAAACGCAGAAGCCTTAAGGTCGCACGGCGGCTTCCGTAGTTCATGTATTAATCTCGGCACCTGATTGGCTGAGCACCGTCAACACCGAGACGTGCAGAAAACGTTGGAGCCGCTAAGCTAAGCTAAGCTAAGTCGAGGTAAGTATAAAGTGTTTTTTTACGGGTTTAAAACCATTGATAACAGTTTTTTTAACTGCACACCAAATTTTACTGCACACAATGTGCATGTTAGACAATAAGAAAAGCATCTTTTTTCCAAGTTTTTTTCTCGTGCTTGTGAATGAAGCTGTAAAGCTAATTGCAATTTTAATGTGTGTGTTTACATTAGAAACATTACAGTTTAAGCCTTTTGTTTTTTAAGATAGAAGAGGACTTTGCAATGGTCTTATTTCATATCCAATTTTAGTCTTGGCGCTGTAACCTGAAAAGATTTGTTTGGAATGGTGGTGAATGGAACCAGATCCCAGAAGGGGTTGATGTTAATATATCATATTACATTTTAAATGAAATTGTTAAATATATTTCTAACAGATCCCTGAGTTTCTTGGGACTGTATTAAGTAAGTTCTTGCCTGAGATGTATTTAAAAAACATATTCATGGCAGAGTAGGTCTAGCTGCCTGGCAGTGTAAGGAAAAATCATACACAAGAAAATACTGGTTGTCATTATTAGATTATATATAAAACCCAAGACTCATATTGGTTCAATGGCTATCAGTGCGACACACGGCAGTTTGTGTTCCAACACAGTCAGTTGTTTACTTGGAAGGATGTTACTGTGGGTGCTGCTGACAGTAAGAATATTTCTGTGCTGAGAAATGTGTGTCAGCATGAGTGAAATGCTGGGATTTGGGAAGTGGCTTTGAAACACTGCAGCCTTGCAGCTGTCTAGCCTGTTAGTTTTGACTGCATTTCTCACCCACTCTCCCTGATAGTCAAAATGAGTCTCCGGAAGCAGACCCCCAGTGACTTCCTGAAGCAGATCATTGGAAGGCCCGTTGTGGTGAAACTGAATTCTGGAGTGGACTACAGAGGTAAAACTGTGCCATTGTTTGGATAATATAGCCAGTTAAGTGGCACAAAACATGCAAGGGTTCACCCTTATGACCTTTGATCATCTTGGGGATGAGAGGTTCCCTGCCTTGTAATTTCATGGCATGATTAAGTATTGTAAATGCATTCTGTTAACAGAATATGGATGTTTTATATTTTTTCATCATGAGTGCTGTCATTGTTCATTAATTATTCAAAATCAGTTGTAGGTTTTTTATGTAACTTCTTTATCCCTCACAAATAAACAGTCTACTTTTGTTACTGTGGCTGATATAAGTTGGAAAGTTGTAAGTGAATTCTAATAGGCTGGCCATATTTTGACTAATTCATACAAGAAATAAAGCAACATCAACGATTCAACCTAAACAACACCTGGCAAAGACAAGTCAATAGTTAAGATAAAAATAATGAAGGGATGTTTTTTTTATTTTATTATTATTTTATTGATATATACACATACATTTTAGAGGTCACATACATTTTAGTAATAAAATTCAACCAATGTTTTGATACAGCCCATTTAGCTGTAAAATGTGCCATTTCCTTTCTGGGGGAAACAGCCGTGCATATGCTGAGGGTCCCCCTGCTCACCATGTTCACTTTGTAAAAAATATTGAGTTCATTGAGTTGATGGTCAACTGTGGCCATCTGCTCCTGTCCACGTTTGGTGCACATTTATTTCATGAACTGCTGCAGTTTGATTTATAGGGATTTCTCCACAGGTGTTCTTGCTTGCCTAGATGGGTACATGAACATTGCTGTGGAACAGACAGAGGAGTATGTCAATGGCCAGCTGAAGAATAAGTATGGAGATGCATTTCTCAGAGGAAACAATGGTGAGTTTTTTTTAAACGCTTTTGGACCTGTCAGGCCTGACACTGATTTACTCATTTACCCACTTTTGAACTAATGAGCAGTAATGAGTAACAGCAGTAAGGAATTGGAGCCCAAGACCACATGAAATCAAGTTGAAATTATCGTTCTTTTTCCATGTAGTATGCATGAGCATTCTTATCTATGATCTGAAAATCCAGTCCTGCTTTTACTTCATGTACATACACAACACACTGATACTTGCAGCCCTGGCATGCTGCTTCAATATAAAATGTTTAAACCCAGAGGTTCACACAATATTATAATTATTTAATAATGGAAATATTTATAATATATATATAAATCATAATATATTTATGACTGATTTTTCTCCTTATTTACCTTTTTATATATTGTCCCATCCCGTTTGGCAAATTAGCACAAACAGTCACATTTAAGATGTGAAAGGTGCATAAGGGTGGGGGAAATTATAAATCGGTCCCAAATCCAGTTTGATAAATTACAAACGCTATAAGATCTTTAGAAGTACAGCCTTCGAAGAGGCTTGTTTAATTACACCTTCCATTTTTGCTCTTATAGCTAATATAGCTGTGTGGGTCAATCTTGATCTTTTATGTAACTCGATATTTTCCTCTAGTGTAGGAGATGAAAAAGCTTACAAATGTCTTAATGAAAGCCTGTTGGTTTGGGTCAGGTTACAGTCACACCCATAGGTTGACATTAGCCAAACAAGGACATGATATTGTAAACAGTTGGTTAGATTAGATTGGCCCGATTATGACTTCTATGTGCCTGTATTGGCCACACACTTTACTTTTCGAGAGATCTAGACATTTGAAATGCTTAGATCGTTCCACTGGCTTTCACACACACAGGCTTGGTGACATTTTGTAGCACATTCTTCACAAACACCCATGTGGTTAAAGCTTTTTGAGGTGAGTGACAAAAAGCGAAAGGGCTGCGCTTTGCGGGGAGGAAGAGAGGTCCCTCGTGGGGCTGTGCGATTTAGCCTAAAAACTCGATTAATTGAACATTTTAACTCAATTACGATTAATGAATGATTATTTTATTTATTATTTACTCATTTTTGCCTTCATAATTCACTGAAAAGTTTTGTACAGTAAATATGCTTCACATATTACAAGTGAGAGATTTCTGGATGAAGGGAGCATTACTTGATTTTATAATAATTGAAGGAAACACCCTATCTACTATCTACGATTATTTGTTGAACATCATTGTTGAACAACTAAAATTAGAGCACACAGTGACTGAAACGAACAGTCACTTTGTTCTTATAAAAATAAATAACTTGCACTTTTGGAAACAAAATAAATTATTTTAAATGTTTTTCTTATTAAAAATAGCAACTCCACACAGGTACTGCTTTTAAAGGGAAAGTCATTGAAATAATCGACCTGGAAATTTTTGATCGATTATAGGCTCTGAATGTCGATTTCAATTACTTTTCGATTAATTGCCCAGCCCTAGTCCCTCATGTTTAATATGTAGTCAGAAAAGGACGTCACTTAAACGGAGAGGGAATATACTGAGCAGCAGGAAACTCATGCATGGATAAACTCAAGTGCGTCATGGTGGTGGCGTTTATCGTTGCAAAACCGAGCCACGCATGAGCATGTCAATGAGATTGCAACCAGACTTGTCACTTATACGACTCAAACAATATAGTCTGGTAAAGACTAATTTAAGTGTAGTTAGGCTCTTAGTTAATGATGTTTGGACTTCCAACAGCTGGGAAGAAACAGACAAGGTACTATCCTGATTAACCTCACATTGATGGAGGATAAATGATGATGCGAGGTGACGGGGAATTGAACACTCACCGAGTTAATTATCTGCCTGTTACTCTCACTGGAGGCTTTTTCTTTGAAAGCCTCTGATATTTTCAGTGTACCCTGTACTGGTTAGTGAATTTAGTAACTTATTTTTTGTTGCATTTTTATTGAATGTAACGCATGCAGTCTGGACTTTATGATCTCTTTTCTCCCATAATTAATGTATTCTCTCTTTCTGTTCTGCAGTGTTATACATCAGTACCCAGAAGAGGAAGATGTAGAAGAGCTCCTGAGTTATGTGACACATTTAAGATGTTGGTATTATGTTTTAGTTGACTGGTAATACACTGAGGTTTTGTTTTTTTTAGTGACTTTTTGTAAAAAAAAATTTCTTTTATGCACATATGGTGCAATAAATTCATTTTTTCTCCCCATTTGGTGTTTCTGCTTACAATTGCATTGATTTATGATTATATGGAATGAGTAAGCAGGGCTTTAATTTCATTGGATATGACACTAAGCTCAACATCTTGTGTGTGAATGTCTTAGCTGATAGCTAGGATTGCGTTATTTCTGTGTGGTTTTTGTGCTTACTTCATTTGTCGAGAGTTTTGACACATCAGTTCGCTTTTGAAGCTGTGGAAAATGTGATTAAGTGTAAGCTACACATGTCACAATTACTTTAACTGGTTGAAGTCATATTAAAATCAAAATGACCCTTTTTAAATATTTAATTGTGTCTTTGGTTTACACAGTGGTTGAAGGTTTGGTTTGACTTTTTTTTGTTGTTGCAAAAATCTGATCCAAAATGTGATCCAATCTTCATCCGACTCAACAGACGGAGAAACTGAAAACACAAAGTCATCTGACATTAAATGTTTTTGTGGACTTCTGCTCTAAGTAACTTTTGACACCTTGAGCTGCAATTCATACAAATGCTTCTACTGATCACCAGTAACTTTGGCTCATTCCTCCTCACATAACTTAGTTGGGTTTTCCCACATTTGACTTAGCCTGAGAGCTGGAATTGAAGTATTCTGAAAGGCAACAATTATTTAAAAACTTTCTGTAGACTAACAGTTATGTTTAGAGTCATAACTGCCATACTGATCATCTGTTATATACACTGTTACATAAATGTTGCTGATACAATCCCAAATAAACTGTTCGGTCAAATTATGACAAGTTGTCCTGGCCGTAAACAGCAGCCCTATACCGTGATACTGCCGCCACCATGTTTCACATTTGGGATGCTTTACCTGTGCTGGAACTTTTTATTTGTAATCTTATCAGTCCACAGACCATGCTTTCAGTAATCATCTGGCCCATTCAGGTGGACTTCAGTCATCTGGCCCATTCAGGTGGACTTTAGGAAGCTTTAAAGGGGAAACAATATTCTCTGAGTTAAGTGCCTTCCACTTTGATCTCCTCCCAAATGCATGATTTTTGTCTAAAAGTGGATTTGTGTAGGTCATTAGATACTAACCTGGGATTCTTCGTGATTACCCAGAAGTGTATAAATTTTTTTCTCTTGGAGTGATTTTTGTTGGAAGGCCACTCCTGGGAAGATTGTATTTCTATTAGTACGCTTTCTGCCTGGCAGTGGAATAGCGAAGGCCAGACTCTTCATAAATTGTTCTGTAACCTCTTCCAGCCTGATAAGAATTGACAGATGTTTTTCTGAGATCCTCAGAAGGTGTTTGTTCACTAATATGCGGTGAAGACCAGACTTTTGAAGTCAAGCCTCAGTTTGATGATTTAAAATCAGGTTTACACACACACCTTATTTTCATGCAGTTGATTGAACTTTTTGACACTAATAGTCTCACTAAGTTTTCCTTTGTTTCACATTTTTGCAAAGGTGTTTAAGAAAATGTTTTCAATAATCCAAATGTACTGAGATTTCATTCCTTCTAAAGTGGCATTTTGGTTCTTGAGGATGTTCTTAACTTTCCCATTTCACCACCCCAACCCCAAATATTGGAAAAAACACCCATCAGGTTCTAATATTTAGCTCAACGAACCCCACACGGATATAGAGAAGAAAAACAAAATAAACATAGATGAGAAAAACATAAAACGAGAAGAAATGTTATAATACATGAGAATATAGATTTTGTTCCTGTTAAGGTTTCACACATTGACCTTTTTGGTTTCATAATCAGGTGACAGGCTGTCAGTTCCTGCTAAGGAAAGCTGGAAGCGAAGGCGTGCAGGTCAGTGTGAGCTGTGTACCTGGTGACCCATCTTCATGATGATATTTTGCAGTTTTTAGTACTTATTTGAATACCTTCTATCATTTAAGACTACTGCATGTCATTTTTGTCCTGTTCCTTTCATCCAGAAGTAGCCTTTTACACACACACACACCGTTCCAGGCCGTGCAAGTGCAGTGGGTCCACGGCAGGTTTCGACACCTCTCGCTTTCTTAAGTGTGTCCAGTAATTTAGCAAATGAGCCCGAGCGCTGCGTCAGTTCATTAGACTAAGATAAGGAAACCCAATAAACATATGATTCATTAGGCTCCTAATGAGCTGTTTTGGATGCTCGGGTTTTTTCTCGGGGTGGAAGGGTTTGCTAGGGACCCTTGTTTCTTCTCCTCAGCCTGTGGCTGCATACGTGTGCTCTCTGCCCTCTGAAACAGAGACAAAAGCCTGCCAAGGTCAGGCCCGAACGCGGGATGAAGGACAGAGTATTGATTAAACTCGGTCTGTAACAGGAGAGAGAGAGAAAGGAAAAGAGAGAGAGAGAGCTTTCGGGATCGTTATGGCGACCGTGGCAAATGTTTTTCCTACTGTAATCAAAGACCCAACCCCCCCCCCACCACCACCTTCCCTCCACCTCCCTCCTCACTTTGCTTCCCGTTGCTGGAAGCCTAATTAGCACTGTTTGCAGTAATGGCCCAATGGGCAAATGGACTCCGTCTTATTAGGGGCGCCGTGATGACCCTGTGGCGCGGCCTGCAGTGCCTTTAGTGGCCGTCTCGGATACGATCAGCTGTCCTCGCGCATTCGCATTCCCCTTTTTCATTTCCATGCCACAATTAATTACACGGTCAAGCTCTGCGATCCTGCGTCTCCTCTTTGTGGCGCTGACATTTTGTTCTGAATCAGCTTTTGTTGTTATTTCGTTTTAATTGAGCGCTGTTTCAGGTGTGAATAGATTTTTGTTTGGTTTTGCGCTGTAAAGCTCTTGTGCTGTAACAGCCAGCAGAGCGTGTGCAGAGTGCATTCAAGTTTAAAGTCTGCAGCTCCACCGGCAGGTAGGAACATGTAACTGCACCTTTTTTTTTTTACATGACCAGGGGTTGACCCACATGCCCCCACTGCAGTGGAGCATATTGTATAACCATTAACCCTGTTTCTGATGCAGCCTGGATTTGGGACATTCTGAGAAGGAACAAAAGAGCCTTGGTATTTACTGGGTATACACAGATCAGGCATTAAAATCCATTCTCTAATATTGTGTAGGTCTTCCCTTCACCTTCGTATGGGTTCACCAAGATCTGTGAAGGTTTCCTGTGATATCTTATACCAAAGCCTGTGAGTTGTGAATCAGACCAGATTACCCAGAACATCCCGCATGTCTTAGGCTGGATTGAGATCTGGGGAATTTTGCAGGCCACCTTGAACTCAAATCGTTCCTGAACAATGTTTGCATTGTGGGGGTGCATTATCCAGCAGAATGAGCCCACAGGCATAAGGGAACACTGTCGCCATGAAGGTTGTGGTCTGCAACAATAGCAGCATTTACATGGACACTTTTTTCTATCTGATTAAATGGAATTTGTAGACCTGGGCCACTTTTCTGGTACAGAAAAAGAGGAAATGCTCCGCCTGAACCTCTGAGGCTTCTTTCTTCTCGTTTATCCTCCGTCGTGGGTCAGAAGTGTTTTAATGTGAGAGAAGCTTCACTCTGCGTCTCGCGCTCTTGTGCGCTGCAGTGCTCAAAAAGTTCTACGTTTCTAAAACTGATAATGATGAGAAATAGAAAAATAATATGTATAATCAGAGGCAAATATATTTTATTTAAATGAGAAGAGTCTAGATATACAGACAGATCTTTAGAGGTGCTGAGAGTGGGTTTATACAGTCTGGTTCTAACAATGAGAAATGCAACACAGGCTACTTCAGATCACGCCATGCTAACGGCTAGTGGTGATTCTGCACAGTGCTGATGTTTCTGTTTCTGATTTTACACTCATTCAAATCTCTCCACCATACTGAACTGCTTTCACATATCCAGTAAAACTTAGTGTCAGCCAGTTTTTGTTTTTATTTCATTCACTGCTGCTCCTAAGGTAAATTTACTCAGCTGAGGTAAACTGGCTGGTAGCTACCGGCCTCGAGCTCACACACATGCTGAGGAAGAAGGAAAGTGTTGTAGTAATCGGTTCTAATACTAGAAAGTGTTCTAATAATCAGTTCTAATAATAGAAAGTGTTCTAATAATCGGTTCTAACAATAAAAAGTATTCTAATAATCGGTTCTAACAATAGAATGTGTTCTAATAATCGGTTCTAATAATAGAAAGTGTTCTAATAATTGGTTCTACTAATAGAATGTGTTCTAATAATCAGTTGCAATAATAGAATGTGTTCTAATAATCTGTTTTAATAATAGAAAGTATTCTAATAATTGGTTCTAATAATAGAATGTGTTCTAATAATCAGTTCTAATAATAGAAAGTGTTCTAATAATCGGTTATAACAATAGAAAGTATTCTAATAATCGGTTCTAACAATAGAATGTGTTCTAATAATCTGTTCTAATAATAGAAAGTGTTCTAATAATTGGTTCTACTAATAGAATGTGTCCTACTAATCAGTTGCAATAATAGAATGTGTTCTAATACTCTGTTTTAATAATAGAATGTGGTCTAATAATCTGTTTTAATAATAGAAAGTATTCTAATAATTGGTTCTAATAATAGAATGTGTTCTAATAATCGGTTTTAATAATAGAAAGTGTTTGCCTGTTGACATGAGTTTCCTCGATCGATTGGATTAAACAAAAGATCTAAACCACCTCTTTTAATCGGACTGAAAATTTGAGCAGATTCAGGGGAATCTGATTACATGAGCCTTTTACATGGGATATTTTTAATCAATTTCAATATTTATTGGAAAAAAGTGTCCATGTCACTGTCTATAGTTTAGGTAGATGTATCGTGTCAAAGTAACATCTATTTGAATGCAGAACTGAAGTTTCCAAGCAGAACATTGCCCAGAGTATCACACTGCCTCTGCTGCCTCACCCTCTTCCCATAGAGAATCCTGGTCTGCCTCTTCTCCAGGCATGTCAGGCACACACACCCAGCCATCAACATGATGTAAAAGAAACCATGAATCATCAGACCAGGCTTCCTTGGTCCACCTCTGATACCCACATGGCTGCTGTCAATCACAGTCATAATTTACTTCCTCAGAAGTTTGTGCTACAGAAGCTCCTCCATCAGATCGAACCAGACGGGCTAACCTTTGTTCCCCTCACACATCAGTGAGTTTTGGGAACCTACATTCCTGTCTACAGAGGTGCTAACAGAACATTGAGAACATCCCACATCAGGTCTAGCCATCATAGTTTGGATCATGTCAAAGTAGCTTCAGTCCTTACGCTCATACACTTTTCCTGCATCCAACAACTTCAGAACATCAACCAGCTTAAGATCTCCAACCTCTTGACAAGAGCCAACAAGATCATCAGTATCGTTCTCCTCCCTTGTTGTAGCTGATTACTGGAGTAAAGTGTTATTTAGAGGGTTTGACTAGGAAAATAACAGGTGTAATTTTGTTCAAATGAAGAATATGACATTTTTCCAAATTTCTCCATAACTCAATAACTGATAATATTAAACTTATAAACATAAGCTCAAAGTGTGAGACCTACAGCAAAACTCATAACTGAACCAACCAGTGAATCTACCCCTGTCTTCGGAGTGTTTAAATGTATCTCATAGAATGGCAGAATAATGGTAAATCAGGAAAAATAAATTTTTTGAGGACCAGTGTTACTGACATTGCCCTGAATTTACCATTGTTTTTAAAATGTGTCCCAAACTTCTCTCAAAATCATAATTAATCGCTGTCGCGCTGACTGTTATATAAACGTACGTTTAGAAAAAAAATCATGGATTTATCCTTTAGCTTGTAGATTATTTAATACTTAATATACTTTAATACTAAAAACATTTAATGCTTATATTGACTTAATACTAATTACTTAAAACTATACGGTATTTCGAATGTAAATCCAAACAAAATGATGTGAAATTGTTCTATGGAAATGGATTATGGAGGAATATCTTTGGTCTCTACACAACGGGACGTCTTAGGCCCGTCCTGGGAAAACGGTGCCTTCCCTTCTCAGAGGAAATAAAATATTCTTCTCCAGATCCTCGGCATCAACAGACTTCGCTTCTATTTACATAGCAAAGCCAGCAGAAGGAGTGTGTGTGCGCATGTGTGTCCATACAGGGTAAAGCCCTGGATTGCCCTGTGTGTGAACTTGAACCGGCATGACCTGGAGATGATGTAAATGAAAAAGATCACCTTTCACTCGCTCGTGCTGCCCACCGGGTCTGGGCCGCGGAATCTTCTCCCTCATAGCTCTTTCCCTTTCCATTAGCTATGTAAACAAATGATGAAAACGGCAATAAGTCACACATACTGCGATATGAAAGTGCTCCGAGTCTGTTGTGCTGCATTGCCATATGTCAGTTCTTCATAAGCTCAAAGAGAGAGAGAGAGAGAGAGAGAGAGAGAGAGAGAGAGAGGAGAGAGAAAAAACATCAGAGCAGTCAGGCCAAAAGCGAAGTCCACCTCAGAAGCTATTGCTGACCAGCATTCTACCACCTTTGGGTGCTTAATTTAGATTGCGGTACTGTCACCCTTGGCCTGGAATGTACCCCCTGACCTTCCTATCTGAAAGGAGCTATTCTGGACTCGGATGAGGGGCGTGATGATTTATCTAAAGTACACGCTGAACCTGCCTGGCTGGAAGAAGAGCCATTAGTTTGGAGGAAAAGACGCCTTGCAGCGACGTTTTACCTTGACGGACACCCTTTACCCACGCAGACCTCTTGTGGTGGCTGTAAATTGAACCAGACCAGTGCGGTGGTGCTGCGTTAACTTGGGGGATTATGCTGGAGAGGGTTTAACAAGTGAAGACTGAATGCCAGCCTTGTGTGTGTTTGGAGTAACAAGCTGTAATCACTGAGGTTTTGTCACCGAAGCAGAATTTAACTTTTACCTTCTACTGATACAAGCACTCAGTACCAAAGCTCCCTGGGCACCGTGTTCACGGCTGCCTGCTGCTTCACTCGGTGAACAGGTTTAAATACAGAGGAAGAATTTCACACCATTCACACTCTGTGCTGTTTTCACGTTTGATAAAAATTGTCATTTTACACTTAACCAAGCAAATGTTTTTTAGAACAAACCCAGAAACCAGTGTTTGATTTCTGATTACCTCTGCCTGTCTGTCTATTATTTATTTATTTGTTTTAGTCATCTCCATTTCCACCCACCAGCTAGGACTGACCCTGTCGTAACAGACACCCATGTTGACTTAAGTCACGCTGAGTGTTGGTGGGTGGGGTGGGGGGTGTGGGGGGCAGGACCACCCTTCCCACTCAGATAAAGTCGATTGTGCGCTGTTGGAGTCCAGGCCATGGATCCAGATCAAACTCACTTCCTATAAATAGGGCCTGTGCTTAGACAGTTGGGATTTTCAGGGTCCCTGACTAATGGTTTTAATGACTGACTAGCCTTAGAAGGCACTGTTTTATTATATATTTATATATTTATTTATTTATTTATTTATTATTATTATTATTTTGATTGATTGATTGATTGTAAGAAGAAGTTGTCAAATGTTGTAACATTCGATTTTCGTGTTCTATCAGATAGGAAGTTTCCCAGAATACTGAGAAATCAAGTTTACACAATCTTCCATGTTCTCCCTGAACTTGGAGTTTTCAGTTTATAACTTCAGCTATAAGGCTAAAGTTGCTAACAAACACTAGAAATTCAATCATGTACAAGAATGTTTTGAACGTGTTATAAAATGTTACAAGCGGTGGCATTACAGATTAACAGCAAGTTAATGTACAAATAAAGTTGTTTCTCCCAACCACATTGTTGCTGTAATGTTTAATATTATCACAGCCGTCCATGACTCAGGGGTGTAAAACGGCAATAGACCTCTATGGGTGTAAAGCTAGGCTGGATGTAGCAGTTAATGCAGCAATGTTGATGTGGCAGTGTTAATATGCATTAATGAATATGTTCGTATGGTGAAATCAATATGCTTTCATTAATGTGTATAATATTCCATATTCAGTGTACCGCTCCAGTGTTTAGACCATTTTATCATCCTGAAGAAATTTAAGAGTTTGTACCCAAACAAATGTTTATTTAGCTCATGCATATACATTTGTTTCTGATGGCTCCTCACGTTGCTTGAGGAAAAACGAGTCAGTTGTTGCATTTAAAGGGTGAATTCCACCTATTTGTGGCATCTATTATATAATTGGTATAATTGATATGTAAACAAAGTCGTCTGGTTTGGTGTGAAACAGAACACTGTAGTAAAACAGTAAGTGAGCACAGTTGAGTCTGAACTGTTCACAGTGGCGGTGAATGGAACCAGAAGAGTATAATGCCTCACTGAAAGTTAATACACAAAGTGGTTATGAATAAGATATGGTTTTAACATGGTTTTGAAGAATGTTTGGTCTTTTTAACCCCCATTTATGGCAGAGTGGTACATGCGAGCTATTTTAAATAGTCACCAAAGAGCACATTTTTATCATACAGTATTTGGACAGTAAACAAAATGGCTATATTTGCATGGTGGATGTTGTTACCCCTGGTTCATTTCACCACTACTTTAAAGAAAGACAGTATATTTAGTACAACTATACTGCATTTCTGCAGAGAAAATGCAAAGTGTGCTTGCTCAAAAATGCAGCTGTTGACTGATCATTCAAAGCAACTGCCTTTCATGCCTTAGCAGCCACCCAGAAACAGCTCGACCACAATATTTCTGCCCATATTGTTCAGTTTATACCGGTGTGTGAGCGTGTGAGTGTGTGAGTGTGTGTGTGTGTGTGTGTGTGTGTGTGTGTGTGTGTGTGTGAGTGGCCTGAGGTTTCATGTGAAGTTCCATAAGGTTCGGTCACTGTATGGAGCCTGAAAGTCTCTCCTTCTGAAACTGCATTCATTTCAATGGGGTTCAAAATGAATGGAAGTGAATGGGAAAAAAGGGATAAGTGAAAGAAAAGGAAAAGATGAGTGCAGGTCATCACCGACCGTGTTTGTTTTTCAGGGATGTTGGCCTGAGTAGGACTATCTGAAAGTTGAGGATTTAGGGGGGTGCCAATACTTTTGCAAATCGGTTTCACTGGAAAAACATGAATAATGCACAAATAACAGAACGCATCAAATAGCTGCTAACAAGCCAATAACTTCAGATCGGCCCGACGTGTCAGAGCTGGAATGGTGTCTCTATCTCGAAAGCTCTGGGAGGAGTAGGGGGGCAAAAAAACGGTGAAAGGAAGAAGAAGAAGAAGAAGAAGAAGAAAACTTCAAAAGAACAATAGTGTGCTTGAGCAAGCACACTAATGAACCATTTCACACTGAATTCAAATTAGTGTCTGCCAAAACTGTACAATAGGTGGAATCCAACTTCATCGTGTCTTAATCGAAATAAAAGCAACGCATTATTTGTATTCACGACCGTCTGACCTAATTCGTTTTCTACAGGTTCCATGTTTTTATTCATTTGCAAGTAAATGACCACCAGTGGAAGTCGGACCAAGAAACCAAAGCGCCGAAGACCTGGGAGAGCTGTGTGTGTCCGGTGGTGAGCGCCGCTGATGTTCCAGACCTTCTTGAGCATCTTTTTTAGATTTTGTTTATCATATTCATTATCAGACACCCCACCCCCCCGTCCGCCAGTCTGCCTGATTTACTGGGTGAAGTGTAAGCACTGCTGCGCTATAACTTAGCGCTCTCCTGAGGCTCGGGGATGGGGAGTGCCCATAAAACACACTAAAAAGGAAAAATCTGAGACAGCCTGTATTGTTTAAGTCGCTCATGAATTAAAAACGCTGGCCCGCGAGTGGAAAACACATCCAAACATTGAGATGTGAGGCTTGAATGGAGCCACACATCACGGCGCCGTGTTGTTTAAGGCAGCGAGGGGCTGGTGCTTCCAGCAGGTAAATCCGTTCTGCAGGCCCATCTCTCTCACACATCAGAAACAGACTAAACCCTGCACTCAAGCAATTAGCCCCTTCACAGCATCATTCTGACTGCCAATTTGTCTGCCATAGAACATAATGCAGAGTGTAGCTGGCAGACGCCCAACATGCTAATGGGATTGCCAGAGCGTTTTTGTTTCTCGGCGAGTAGCTGCGGCCGGCGCGCGCCGTCAGCTCGCTGTTAGGCCGGCGTAATTGAGTGTGTTCTGTTGCTCGTGCCATTAGGAATAACTGGCCACCTCTGGCCTCGCTTAAATCCCCGCCATTCTGTATCTTTATGGTGACACCGGTTCAGCGAGGACTCCGGGGCGGAGGGGGCACGGGCTGGATGCACAGGCTGGGTATTGGGGGCTCGTTTTTAAAAGAATCTTTTACTGCTGGCTTTTAGTCTCCTGGTTTTCTGGCTCTGATTGACACCTGTTTTAATAAAACTGTCTGCTCTACCAACTTATCAAAGCTGATGAGGATGCAGAGCGCCAGCATGCACAAACGCTTACCTGTTATCAACGTAAATCAATCCGCTGACTTTTATTATTGTCCTAGCCTGGGTTCGACAGGGAAGGCCGCTCAGAGCGTTTGGCACAGAGGGAAGGTGTTGCATCAACACATGCAAATGCTTTGCTGGATGTTCACAACCTTGGTTGACATTTCATAGTTTTGGGAGGAGATGGAGGTTTTTTTTAAAGGTGTATTACTCAGCCTCAGTTTAGAAACAGAAGAATAAGGACTTTGTGTATTAAAGCAATTAAAAAATATATATTTTTCTACATAACTGGGTTTGCTGTAGAATGCAAAAAAACTGTTAAGGATACTGAACTGTTCACTTAAATAAGCAGCCCATTTAGAAAACAATTTTTGTGATGTCACAAAAATCTGTTTACCTGTGTTCGTCTGTTTGGCCTATGGTTCTTGAGCCCTTTCACAAATGGAATGTTTCATTCTGGACTCCTTTCTGGAATGAGACACAACCAATCAGAACAGAGGTAATTTACATATATCAGTATTAAAATACAATAAAATAGAAACAGAATATTCATACAAAAATGAACTATGATTGTAATTGGGAAATAAAACCTTGCAAATGTCATGAATGTGCATTAAGGGAAAAATACAATACAGGAAATAAACAAACATGACCCATTTTATACAGAGTATTCAGCAAATATTCTAATGTTCTGTGTTGGAACATCTGTCGAATAAATGGGGGGGGGGGTAAAAGTTCAATTATAATATCAGAACTATAGCGGTGGGAAGGTAATCATGGTTTGACTCACATTAATTATGTCACTAGACCTGTACAATGCTCTGATATTGAATATATTGTGTTAATTTATACCCACTGCTCCTTTATTATCACAGATGTACAGTATATTACAGTATAAGGGGACAGATATGGACACATTTATTTTTTCCATGCTGAGGTTACAGGGAGTGTTTCATCCTGGACTGCATTTAAAGGCCCAGCACAGGGAGCCAATCAGAAGAGCTGTCATTTACATGTATCAGTTGTTAAGGTGCAGTAGCTGTCTGCCTATTAAATTCAAAAGGATAACAAGAAAATGCATTTGTATGTAAATTACCATATACTATAACTGTTATTGATAAAAAATGTCTGTAATTAATGGGCATATCCAAAATGAGGACACAGTCCATTTTATTATAGTAGTTATAGTTCAACTTTCTACACATATTGTAAAGTAAAATGATCCATGTATAAACCATATTAGCTCGTTTCCAATCTAAGGTAACACAGTTACCAAAGTGTTTTACAAAGTGATTAAACTGCAAAAACAGAGCTTACTGCTACTCTAGTTTACATCCTGGTGCCTTTACCGGTCACACAGCTGTGCTTGCAGACTTTATCTTCACCTGGAAAAGTAAATAAATCACTAAATGGCCTTTAGTACCTCTAGTTATCTAAACCACAAGATTCTGATTTGTGAGGAGGAGAATTGTCCATATGGATGTTCTTTGAAACTCGGCTTGAGCAATGGTAATTAGAATCAACTTAGAATGAATTTAGAAAATAGAATGACCCAATTGGCTACTTTTTAAAATATTTAAATTGGAATGAGGTTGCAGGTCTAACTCAACTGGACTAGAGCTTAACGACACTGTAACCTCCAGAACAGGGCTGGGCAATTAATTTCTTCAAGGGGCCACATGAAAATTTTGAAATGTGTTGGAGGGCTGAACCGACAATAACTTGAACTTAATTCTGCTTAATATTATTTTTCTTTCAATGCAAAAAGCAGTAAATTATATATTTTGTTGAGCTGCAGCTGATAATCAGAAGTATAAGAATATTCAGTAAATATTTATGTAAATGTATGAACTGTGGTGTAGGTCGAAGAGGATAATAATCCTATAAAAGTAATTTTTTAGATTTAGATTCAGATTTGTGAAAGACCGATATGACAAGAAACAATTTGAGACCTGAACTGCGTCAATTACAAACATCAGAATAAGAAAAGAAGACAGACAACAATAAAAATATTAAATCCATAAATTACTATAAAAGTCAACTGTAAACCGATCTAGTTGCAACTGTAAAACAATGCAAGGGTTTATCAACACACAAAGCATTTAAATTTGACATGTTTGGCTAAAATATAAGATAATAATAAACTAAGAGCCTTTTTGGAGCCGGAAGAACTGGCTCGTGTTTGGCAGCGTGCCAGAAGAGCGTCTCTCTGAAATGAGCTGAACTCCTTGTTGCTGTGAGTGGTTCGCCTGTATGTGCTGGCGTAAGTGGTATTCAGAGCGCAAATGCGAACCTCATTTATGTAACTTGTACTGCGCTCTCGGCCACGCCCTGCGCCGCTTTACGGCCTGAGACCTGGACGAGACACCGATATTCGGCGGGCCAGATTAAAAAGACCAACCGGCCGGACGTGGCCCGTGGGCCGTAGTTTGCCCACCCCTGCTCCAGAGGCTCCAGATCCCTGCAGGTGGCGCTAAAAACACCGCTGTGATATCGTCTCGAGGGTAAACACAGTTGAGTCATGACTGTGGCCTGTAGGTGGCAAAATGCATATTATGCATATCATTATATATTCATATTTCCCACATTCCTTTTCTTTCTTCGTTTCCATGTTGTTCTGAATACTTGTATGAAACATGTTTTGCTTTGCTTTACCTAACTAAATCCTAACCTTCAGCAACCAAAAACAAATCTTCAGGACTTTTTCTTTTAATATAAAGCACTGTGGAACAGCCAGATGTCTTTGCAGTGTCAGAATGTTTGTGTTTTTCTACATTCTCAGGAACGTTTTCTCCCCACAAGGAGCCTAAGAGGGTTGAGCCTGTGTAACATGATTAGGCCGACTCGACATGGCTCTGTTTTTCATGTCAGTCATGGCAGGGACACACAGACTGCCTTTCAGAGCCAATAAAGTACAGTTGAGGCTCGCTGAGGCTGTTAAGTTGAAAGTGATCTCCAGGCTGAGCACCCCCCACCGCCTAGCCCAGGTCATTCTGACAGCTTTATCGAGGATGCTGTTGTGGGGGGGGATAGCACTCTGCTCTTACACAGATTAATTTTGTATGAATTTTGTTCCCATGACAAGACTGGAAATACATGTCAATGCAACTGGTTCCAACAGGGGGCGCCCAAACACGTATTACAGCGCACTACTTCACTTTTTTTGTTATTTTCTGGACAGAATTGTTTATTCCTCTGCATTTATCCCATTAACCCAAGTGTGGGGACAGTACCTTGCTCAAGGGTACTTCAGTTGTGCCACTGGCAGTCCTGGGACTTAAACCCACAACTCTACAATCACAAACAGTGATGGATCATTCTGTAAGTGGTGATAAAGAGGGTAATATGCTGTAATATACAAATCTATAATTTTCAAAAAACCTTCTTTAGAACCATAACTGAACAAAATCACACCTGTAGGAGTGTAGGAACCACTGACAGATTACATGAAGTGGGAGAGTGAAAATGTGATTTCCACCAGAAATTTGATATTTCCCACCATGGATTATTACATTAATGTTTTATCTCTATTTATGTAGTTAGCAAAGAAACAAAGTAACTGAAACACAAACTTTCATTTCGATATAAACTGCTGAGGCCAAATTGACCTCAGGCATAAATTAATCCTTAACAATGAGGGGTTAAACATTTTTTATCAACTTCTATTTCTTATATTTTTATGTTGGTCTGAGTTAAGTATTAGGTATTATAGGTATTAATCAATGTCAATCAGTGTAAGTTTTCTTTACTTAGGTGATTGTGAAAGCAACAAGATATCGATGTTCAGAACATCAGGTGAGTTTACTGTACGGTTTCTACACTTGTCCCCCTAACCCACACCTCTTCTCCTCCCTCTCCTCTCTGCCCTTTACGTTTTTTTGACTCCTTTTCTGTTTTTTCCCTCAGGTCCACGCTCCACTGCTCTCGCTGACATTAGGTAGGTTGAGTTATCCGAGCTGAGCCTCAGTTCTGTCCAGACAGGCAGAATGGGAGGGGCCCTGAAATCTGATGACATCAGTAAAAACTGAAGGGTGTTTTGTATGAGTGATATTAATATGTGAATATATTATGAGAACATATGGTTTAGAGAGGGTAAATTATTTTAAGGTTCCTGGATAGTTGTTATTTCCAGTTATTTTCAGATTTTTAAAAGTTGCTCGAAAACTGGGATTCATTTGATATGCTGCAGAAGATTTGAGTTTTCAGAATCAGAAACAAAATCAGAAACCTTAATGGATAAGGAGGGAATTGCTTATGCTATAACACACAGAGAGACAGAGAGAAGAACACTATAAAATATAAAAAGTCTAAATTTGTGCAGAAAAATTCAGAATGAAATACACTATGCTAAACAAACAAATGCTGGATATAAATAGAAAAAGTAACTCAGGTGAATTGCTAACAACACTAATAGTGGTTATTCTATTAGTCTATTTATTGCTGTAATAGAGATCAGTAGTAGATCAGTAATATTTACATAAATAATGAGATTTCACATGGTACGTCTATTGCAAATAAAAATTAGTCATTGCACATGAATTTTAGGTTTAGAAGAAAAGGAGGTTAAAGGAGACTTGATCAAGATTCTACCCTACTGGCCCAGCCTCTATGTACATTAAAGCAATGCACATATCCAGGCACCTCTCAGGTCACTCTTCTGGAGCTTTTTGTGCAAATTTGTTAAACAAATTGTACATTTCACTCCTGATTTTAGATCTGTAATAAACAGTTTTGCCTTAATGGATATACAATGCCAAACAGAAGTATTTTCATTTGTGGTCTGAGACCTTTGGACCCCACTGTGTCCCTGCGGTCGACAACACACAAGATTAGTTAGAAATTAGATTCCTGAGCTTCCTGGACGCTCAGCATGTTGCGGTTTTGGGCAGATCAACAGAAAAAGAGTTCCGGAGCATGATTAAAGAAAAGGTGATGCAACATGGTGGTAAACAAGTCTTCATAATGAGCATGTTTTCCAAAAAAAAAAACAATATGTTTACTCAGTTCTTGAGCATCTGATGTTGTATTTGTTCTACTTTTTAAAAATATGGTTTATATGGTTTGTAAATCACTATATTTTGTTTGTATTGATATTTTAGACAGTGTCCTAGATTGGAAATAGAGTTGTGGCCCTATTAGCTCACTATCTATAAGTTGAAAGAGCCCCACAATCCTTTCTCAAGGTACCTCAGTTGTGCCACTGGCAGTCCTGGGATTCAAACCCACAACTGTCCACAATTACCAGGAATATTAATATTTTAAATGCACTGAGATTGATCATTCTGTAGGTATAGAGGGTAATACGCTGCAATATACAATTTTATAATCTTCACAAAACCTTCTTTAGAGCCATACTGAACACAATCACACCTGCAGGAGTGTAAGAACCACTAACAGATCACATGACATGAGTGTAAATGTATATTATGTTTGTATTGACATTTTAGTGTCTTAGATTGGAAATAGGGTCGTGGGCCTATAAGCTCACTATACAAGTTGCAAGAACCACACACATTACACAATGGCCACTCTAGGTGAGGGGCGTGAGAGCCTGCAAAGGTTATTTGGACACCGATGCCCTGGTTTCTGCAGAAAATAGTTTGTGACTGGGACCATTTCTTACATTTGTAACAGAACCCTGATCCATTCAGACCAGAGACAGTGGGATTTAGCTTGAATATTTTATGGGTTATCATCCATTCTCTCAAACTGAAGTCAATTTTCGCTTTCTTTAATCTCTGCTGCTCTCCCGAGGTGCAGGATCCTGGCTGTGCTCTTCTGTTGTCTGATTTTCGGATTGATTGTGATGTTTGAAGATGTTTCCGCGAGGCGTTTTTATGAGACTGCTGAGACTGGGCCATCCTCCCATTTTAATGTGGTGTATTTCTCTCTCTCTGAATTCTCCTCTGGTGGTTTGAGACACAGATATAGTTCCACACTGTTTTAATTACACCAGCTGAAAGCTTCGGGCTGCACTTTGCCACTGATGCCTGTTTAGAGTTGGGGAATAAGTGCTTGACCGCATTCATTAGTTTAAGACTGTATGAAACAAACTAGTAAAGACAATAAATGTTATCAGGTCTGATTTCAGCACTGTGCAGGTTAATATATTTAAAGACCAGTCCATACTAGGGCATTAATGACTTCAGATTTTTTCAAGTCGATTAATCCATCAGGATAGTGGAAGTGGAGTTGAATAGTTGTGATGACGTCACACATGCAGGAACATGGAGTCCAACACTGAGACAATTTTCTTAAAGTTTTCTGTAACATTAACAGTCAACAGGACCATTAAATTAAACTAAACAGAGTCTGGTACCAGTAACGTTCTGGGAAATGTAAGTGTAAACAGGAAGTGGGCAGAGTTTGAGCTGCGGCGCCACCCAGCTCCTCTGGACCTGACTCCCTGCAGTGCTAGCGTTATCATGTTAGCCAGCGGTGCCATTTCAGAACCATGCAGAACGCCGGTTCTGTTGGGATATTTTAACTCCAACTTGCAGGTTCTGCAGGTCTCCGTGCAGAATGCCAGTTCTGTTCCTGTACTTTAACTCCGACTTGCAGGTTCTGCAGGTCTCCTGCTGTTTGTGTTCTAGAGTGAAGTATCTTCACACGTGTGATGTGTCTGTGTTCTCTGCTTCCGTCTCTCTGGTCTTGTTGTGGTCTCGTGTTTAGATTCCACTCTACTGCCAATGGCACCGCCCCTTTTATGAAGGGACTTCATAATTACTGATTGGTTAAACCAAGGAACGCATGCCAGCATCAACCAATCAGAGGCAGAGACTGCAATACCTCCACAAGAGAGGGCAGAGAGAGAAAAAAACCACACAACAAGTCAACTTCTCTCAGAGGCCGTTGACTAGTGCTTCTACAGTCGACTTTTGTGTTAATGCCCTAGTCCACAAACACATTCTTATTTATAAATGGGGATTTTCCTTTTTTATGCCCCAAAAAATCCCATCCATACAAACCCACCGGAAAAATCTCCTGGAAAAAGTAGTTCTACGTTACTGTTAACAAAACCGGACGTACAATTTTTTCCCATCCACCTTAATTAATTTTGTCTGATCTGGCCATCAGCCTGATCCACACGGTGGTCAACTTTACTGATATTTGTAAGGAGGCCATAGGATACAGGAAGCTTCAATTAACTTTCGGGATGCAGCCCAAGGATGCAGCCCAAGTTGTGGGAGTGTTGGGTGTAGCAGTGACTGTAGCACATTCTGACCCCCTGTTCCTCGGTGCAGTGACTGTATATCTGTGTGAACATCTTATGATCTGTTAGCTGGTGAAAGCTGGTTAGCTGCCCCTTATGGTCATGTGTGAACTGTGTGAAATTCTTTCTCTGCATTTATCGCATTCACCAAGTGCAGCAGTGTGCTGCCACCAATTAGGGGCGTCCGGGGAGGAGTGTGTAGGGACATAACCATGCTCAAGGGAAGCTTGGTGGGGACGCTAGCAGTCCTAGGATTCGTATCCTCGAACTTCTGATCACAGGGGCAAATCCCTAACCACCAGACCAACAACTAAACAACTCCCTAACCACCAGGCCAACAACTTTAAAATCATATGTATGTGTGGACAAGGCCTAAAGCACAAGTTTGACCAAAACAATGTCTAATAATGAATAAAAGGTAGTATCTAATGATTAGCATTGTGCAAATAAATACTAATGAAGGCCTACAGGCTTTCTACCATTGTTAGTCATTTTAGCATTTTCTGGCCAAAGGTTCAGAGCATGAATTTCCTTCCAGCTGATGAGTTGAACGGGTCAGAAATAGGAAACACCAGAGCGGCTAGCAATTAATGAAAGCCAGCAGCCTCTAATTAGCATTATGCAAATAAATCATGCTAATCAGTGGCTATTACCGTTCGTTCTCTGTTAGGCGGGGTAGAGGTTCATGCCTGTGTTCTCAGGGCTCTTTATTTTTTCACTGAAACAGCTCAGAGTTCCCAGGGCCCCGTGTTTTGGGCCTTGAGTGCTTTATTAGTGTTTCCTAAATCCATGTCCTTCAGGGTTTTCCTTCAATGTCATTCTGAGGTGTGATGTATCATGCATTGAACATTTGACCAAAGTAGTCCTTTAATTTGCCTGACTGGGAGCTTGAGGAGCTTCATAAGGAACAAATGCCTTAATTCAGGTTAGAGCAGAACTAAACAGGGGTCCCTGTGAGTGTTTCCAGAGAAAAAAGAACATTCTAAGGATCACTTTTTATTGAGCCAATTTCTCTTAAACAGTTTAACATCAATATTTACTATTTTCTCCTTAAAATTCTGCTGCTTAAAAAGCCCCTTTCTGTTCTCTCACTCATCTGATCTTAATTCGTCTCAAATAATCAGATCTATGAAAAAACATCAGATCAAACTTTGGCTTTTTAATGAGTCTTAACATCTGAAATGTGTGTTAGCGATCAAATTCCAGTCTTAACTACCAAAGTCACACAGTTTTGAGATCCATAAGTTTGTTAAAGAGAAAACAACTGAAAAGCCAATGAGAAAAGCAGAAGAACTTTTGTCTTAAATAGATTTTTTCTTTTGGTTCTCCTAAGGGGACGGGAGCTTAGGAGAAGTCAGTCTTCAATATTCTCCAAATAAGATTATTTATTTCTGATTAGACATATAAAAGACTGTTGTGAGCAGCAAAATCTTCCCCTTGGAAGGGAGGGGGGTCCTGTGAATGTTGCTGTTTGGGTTCTGAGCTGGATATTCCTGCTTTATGTCATTTCTCCAGTCCAGGACCTGTTTCTGTATTTACTCTTGCTCTTGATTAAAGTGCTGCGTTCAAACGTATCCCTGTTTCCCTCTTGTGGATCTTACGGTTATTGCACCTCATATTTCCATTCAACCCTGTGCAGTTCTGACATGATCAAATCGATGCGCGTCAGAGTTGGAGGGTAATTTTCTCAGCTTGGTTTTGTTGAAACCTTTCATCTGGTTTGATATCCAAACGTTTAGCTCAGTGTATGTCTACTGGTCTGAGGCAGAGGAGCCTGGATTGAGACGTGAAGTATCCCGACTAACCTCCACCATTTGCCGCTGGCTTGCATCCAAAAGCTGGGCTGTAAATCTACTCTGTGCTGTGGAGGCCCTCTTATCCAAACACGACTGTTCACCCTCAGTGACACCAAGCAATGGGCCTTGATGGACGGTCTCTGGACGCCCAGCCCAGAACCCTGTGACCCAAACTTGATCCTTCCATGGTCTGTCGGCTGGCAGAAGGGAGGCCCTGAGGCCTGAGAGAGGTGTATTGAACCGGGGAGGAGGAAAATATGCTAAGGGGACTGAGGGTGTGTGAAGGTGGAAGGAGAGGCTGAAGGTTTTCGCTGCCCACAGCTGGGCCTCCTGCTAGCCAGCCCCAGGCAACGCTCCAGGACACGGGGTCCGCCGGGACAGGGGGTGACTGCGTAAGTGTGTTCGTGTGCATGTGTGTGTGTGTGTGTGTGTTTTCATATGTGAAGGTCCATGGGCTGCAATGGAAAGGAGCTATTTTGTTCATGAGTGATAAAAGGTTTGGAATCACTCGTCTTATTAATAACCTTTCATTCTTTAAACAGTAATATTACCGTAGACCTCCGTAACGGTGGAATGTTTGGTTTTGTAAGTTAATTTACCATAAATAATATCTATTAAATGTCTATAAATAAACATTTTGTCTCACGATGCATTTTCCACTTTTTTAAATAGAAGGTATCTTATTTATTTTGTTTATTCTAACACGTTAGAATCAGCAACAGGTGTTTGTCACACTGGATGCGTCTAAACTTTTCCACATTCTTAAAAAAAAAACACACGATAAGATCTTGGAGGGACGCTATAGAAGAACCACTTTGGTTCCTGAAAGAACCATGTTTAAGTGTTCTTCCTAGGGATGGATTGTGGACAGGGGTCTAACACAGTTGGAATTATTCATGCTTATTTAGATTTAAAATATAATATTAACATTGCATATTAACTGGTATAACTGTTCATGCTTTTTGTGTAAGATTTGAACAAATAAGAATTGTAATTCTGATTTCTTTCTTTAATTCTGATTTCTTCTGTTTTTCTTTAAAGCACAAACATCGACCTTCTGAAACAAGGGACCTGGGGGGCTTGTCTCCAACACAGCTTAGTCCTTCTGTTCCTCAAACACAATCAGTAAACCAGAAAACTGTGGGCAACAGCCCCCCCGTGGACTATGGTGGTACTGCAAGTTGACTGTTTCCTTAATGTTTACGAAAAATTCAACCAAATCGTGTTGATGTAAGCTCTATGTTAACGCTGTCAGTACAAATGGGGGGGGGTGTTCTGTTTCTCTTAAGGAATTCATCTTTAATAAACAAATGATGAAAATAAGTGATTTTAAAAGGAAAGACCCCAAGATCTGATGTCTAACTGGAGCATGAGATTCAAATGCAGTTTCCACTGTCAGATCGAACTGGGACAGACCCCCATTTGCAACCTTACTAAACCTCAGCCTAACGTTTAACTGTCAATATTCTCACTAGGTCACTTGGAAGAATCGATCGAATCAGGGATGGTCTTTTTAGAGATTATGGATGCTTTCACTTGGGTGGGCTGTGTTGAGACCCCTGCTGTGAGTCAGTTCTGTCACACTTCAGCTGTTTGAGAACCAGCATGAAGAATTTAAAAAGGAAAACAGGAACAAACAACAAAATCTTTAATCATTCTGGATCAGAAATATTCATTTAAAATCTCAGATACAAATTAAAAACTATTATTGATTCATTCCAGGCACGTGTGCAGTCAGGTGGCACAACCCTAGTCAATAAAATGTAGATTATTTAAAATTTAAAATATATGAAATAGGATTATTTAAGGAGGGAACAGTGATGTTATGGCCTGGTTTGAGGTTTGAGGCCTCAGTAGATGCAAATTTATTATTTGTTCACAATAAAATCCTTCACAGTCTTGGCAATAGACCCCTGATCACTGCTCCATTTCAAATATGAAAATTAAAAAATCAAGATGTAAAGGGGGTCTGCATACCCAGCCTAATGCTCTACCCATTTCCAAGGCTAATCGTGAATGTAGACATTATGTTTCATTAAAAGATTATACTTGATGGCATATGATTAGAGCTTAGATCGTCCCGAGCCCGTGCACCTTGTGACTGAGCCCAGGCCGGCCCGACACAGTAATTGTACTTTTCGGCCCCAGCCTGATTTAAACCCGACAGTTTTGAATCCGTGGGCCGTTATAACACACATTTTGAACTGTGGGTGCATTCCTACAATGACACTCCGAGCTCCGAGACACTCAAACACTGGATCACGGCCCGATGATGCTGACAGGAAATACTAGGCCGGGTTCAGGCAGAGAATCTAAACTCTACATATGATATCTACTTATATTGAAAAAAAATATATAGCGTGTATGTATGTGTGTATTTTAGTTCCTTTGGGTAGATTAACTTTAGTTTCTAAGCCTTTATTTATGTCAGATTTCCTCCCTGATTTGCTTTATTTATTCCTTTTTTTAATTATCCATTCAATCGTTTAATTTTTACACCATTAGTTAAGGCCTGTTTGGTCAGTGATCTTTAACTTCTTATTAGAACATTTACATTATGTGAAGAAACTTAAAACATTTTCATCACAATCACATTTAATTTACAAAAATAGCTCTTCAAATGTTTCCAACACTGTACACCCCCAGGACACCTGATCTGACTATTGAGCACATTAATAAGCTTTTCCTGTGTGGAAGCAGGTGTTTTTGAGCCTTAAAATGCTAAGATGTTGGCAGGGGAGCTCCAGGACCAGGGTTTGGATCCACTAATGACACATTTAGGGACCCAGAAGTGGTTCCTCTATGGGCCTGATCCTTATTCAGCACATTTGTTTCTAAATCTGTTAATTATTGGAAAAGTCCAAAAAAGCACATTCAATCCATTTTGAAATGTAATTTATTTCTTGTCTTTGAAAATGCTGGTTCTGAATTTTATAAAGATTCTAACATCAAAAAACAAAACAAAAAAAAACGCCTCGCACTATAAGTATCCATCGTCCACAGCACCAGTGGAGTCTAAGCGGCCCCTGATGAAAAAGCGGGACAGCGAATAATTCAGGCCGGTATTAATTTTACATCTGTTCAAGAGCTCCTATACATCTTTTAGCCGCTCATTATCTTTTCTGTCTCTTGAATGATGTATTGTACTGCTGGTCCTTTTCAAAGGTCCAGCAGGATGCCGCATTCATTAGTAAAGCTGGACGTTTCCGGAAAGCTAGGTTTTGACGTGCTGCGTTTTCCAAGCCGCGGTTTTACTGCCAGAGGCGTGTAGGGCAGTTCTCTCAGTCAGGAACATGGAGCCATCCTGCACAGACCCACAGCAGCAGCTACCACAACAAAGAAACCTGTTGCAATAAATGTGGGAGTGAATTGACTGATGTGTGTATAAGAATTTGACTAAAATACCATACCATACCATACCATACCATACCATACTAAAATAGGACTGAAGCATTAAAATATTTGCAATAACTCTCCCTCTCTCTCTCTAAATATACATACATAGGAGATAAGATAAACCTTTATTGGTCCCACAAGTTGGACATTTGTTTGGCATGGCAGAACGTGACAGGACAAAGAATTAAGAGCAGCATAATTGGGAAAATCAGAATAGGATACAAATACAATAAACAAAAACGTAGAAAATAAAAATGCTCAATATACAGTGTAAGATGTGCAGTATAAAAATTTAGTATAAATATTTGTACAGAAATATATAGTGTGTTGCTGGATTATGCAAATACACATATATTTATTTAAAAATATAAAATATAATTACACTAAAATTGCACTTTTTATGACATACACAGTATTGCACGATCTGCCTGGTTCATGGTAACATTTTTATT
>JBBMFX010000141.1:593348-610069 GCA_037832545.1 Rhabdalestes septentrionalis
TGATGATGGTGATGATGATGATGATGATGATGATGATGATGATGATGATGATGATGATGATGATGATGATGATGATGATGGTGAGGGTGATGGTGATGATGATGATGGTGGTGATGGTGATGATGATGATGATGATGATGATGATGATGATGATGATGATGGTGATGGTGAGGGTGATGATGATGATGGTGGTGGTGATGATGATGATAGTGATGATGTTTATGATGATGATGATGATGATGATGATGATGATGATGATGTTAAATTAATGATACTTTAGTCTTATACACTTGCATTAAAACAGATTTTATAATATTATTACAGTAGTTATGCTAAAAAATTGCATATATTCAGTAGACTTAATATTCACTAGACTTAATAATTTTGTATGCCTATTATTTTTGGAGCTTCATAGTAGGGGACAAAAAGATGGGTTTTTTTCTGAAAAATTGCAGTGTATGTGTGTGTGTGTTTCCATCTGTGTGGTTGTGCCCTTATTAGTTCTCAAGCTACTTCAGACATTATCAAAGATTAAAAATGAAAGAAGAAATGTAAATCTTTAAACCACATTCCAACTTCTAGATTAAATCCACTTTAAATCTGTTTTGTCATTTTCTGTCTCGTCTCGCTGCAGATGTGATGGCAGCCTTTTCGGGTTTTTTCTGGTACGGTTCTTTTGCCTGGTGTTTTTTTTACCCTTCATTTTTGTCTTTAAAAAAAGGAAGGCTGACTGCACTGTACTGGCCTGCCTGGGCCACTAGGGGGCAGGATTGCACAGTAAATCCCACTGCAGGTGCACAGAAGGCCTCCAGGCCGAAGACCTTCCACTGCGACCCCCACGAACAAACAAATGCCTTTTCATGCACATTGGCTTTGTGCATTTTTATTTCAGTTTTTGGAAAAATAATTTATTAAACTAATGCAAACCCACGCTGACTCCGATGCAATGAAGCATCTTGAGATATTTGACGTCTTTAATGAAATTAGAGCCTGTGCGAGGATCCACAGCGCAATTTGAATATGAATAAGTGAACAAAAGTGTCAGATGTATGGAGGCTAGGCACTGAATTCATCACAGGGCATCTTTTTCGGGCGCGTGTAGCAGAAAGAGTTGGTTAAGAGCTGGATAATGACTTAATGATGACCGAGCATCACTTATTAACCCCTCTTTGAATGCACAATGGGTTCTTGGCTGGATGTTGTATTCATTTCAGGCTTTTCCGAGCTATCGATAAAGTACAACTTTGGATTTTTTTTCAGAAAGTGAGCCAACAGTGTGATGCATTATAGAAGCCGAGCATTCTGCACACGCCGCTCCCCCCCAAAAAGCCCGGGGCGGTGACAACACGCCGATATTTATGATCAGTCTTGTCTGATTTTTTTTCTTCCTTTCTTCGGGTGATGCTGAGCTGACAGCCCATATGAAGATTAACACAAAGTTCATTCTGTGGAGTGTGGATGTTTGTTTTATACTTTATTTCAGTGATCTCACCATGGGGGGGTGGGGGGGCTCGTTAGGGTCTGTTTTTTTACGAAGCTCCCGTTAGATATTTCTAATTGGTCTTTTCACTCTGTGTTATGTTTCACTCATTATTGCTTTCTTCACAATGAACGATTTATGGCCTCGTTATGCAAATTTCTGAGCATTAATTGTTACGAACACTCAGCGTTTAATCAGGACTCTCTGATCCAGCAGGTTCTAGATAACGTCAAAATTATTGTGTTAAGTCTAATGAGAGTTCAATGAGTCATAATAGTGTAAAACTAGGTCTGGTTCTAGTTCTAGTTTTAGAAAATAGAGTCCTGTGTTCTTCATTGTAAAGAAGAATTATAATGACGTGAGATCTATATTCTAAAGAAGAGTTCTAGAGATCTATGTTTTAAATTGTAGAATTCTGGAGTTCTGAGTTCTATATTCTAAAGAAGCATTCTACATTTTTGTTCACAAGGAGGAGTTCTAGAGAGTTCTGTGCTGTAGCTGTATTCTGGAGGAAGGTTTAGATTTTTGTGTTCTACACTGTGAAGAGTTTATAGAGATCTGTGTTCTATATTCTAGAAAGGAATTCTACGCAGTTCTTCTATTCTGAAGAAGGGTTCTAGAGAGTTATTTGTTATACAGTCTAAAGAAACGTCCCACAGAATTTTGTGTTCTATATTCTAGTGGATTTGTAAATAAGTAGAATAATTAGAATAAAATGAGTTATTTTATGGCTTTCATAGATGAGTAACAACCTCCAGAAAAAATTGATACTATCTAGAACCTACGGGAGTCGGATACTGCCAATTGCCAACTTGATTTTTTTCATACGTTCTCAATAATGTGTTTATTGTTCATTGTTGATTTCCAGAGCTGAGCAAAGAAAGCATCACATTTCAGTGCATACATACTGAATATTTAATTTAACATATTATATAAAAAAAGAAAAAAACACACACACACATATATAAATATAATAATAATAGCTAGAGCACAGAACTCTACAGAACTCTTCCTTGTGAACTAAAATGTAGAACACTTCTTTAGAATATAAAACTCAAATTCCTCTTTTAATATATTTAGTATGTGATATTCAGTAAAGAAATATAAATATTGTGCAAAATTTTGCAGAATGTGTTCCCTATTCCCTGTTCTCGGAGTTCTGTTTAGGTCAGAACTGGGATTAATCTTTTTGCCACAAGGAGTTCCGACCATGCAGGCATTGCACAGGCATCAGTATGTCCAAATAATACCTGAAAGATCACTCCACCTTACTCACCTGGAACCTAGCAATGACCATCAGCTGCTTATACTGTAACAATCACAATAAAATCTATACAGAACTGTTCAGGCTTGTGGCCACTCATTTCTTTATATTTTGTATCACCTTATTGGTGCAAAAATACTGTTTTATACTGTTGTACAGCATCATGGGTCCGGTTCAGGGACTGGACTGGAAATGAGTTCCTCAAGCCTACATTAAAAATACAAGAAAGTCTGGATCTTTGGAGGCAGAATATGAAGAAATAAGGGGAGGGGCTCGAGACTTTTACGGAGTGTTGCATGCAAAGCCACCCTTAATACTGCAGGTAAACCATGCACCTTTCATCCAAACATGCTTGAACCGATCAAAAACAGAGGAGAAGAAAGTAATCCATGAATGTGCTGCAGAGTGAAGTTTCTGTCCCACCAACAATACACTCCCAGACAACTACATCAATATTTACAGCAATATTGCAATATACAGACACACCATCATCATTTCTCTCTTTTCCTTACAGGTTTCATTTATGCCGAGAGGATGGAAAACAGATACAGTTGCAACACTGATAAAACACTAGCAATATCTCTATTACACACTTAAGGTCCTACTACAATGTGAATATTGGTGTTTGATGTCCTGCTACACTGTGGATATTAATGTTTGATGTCCTGCTACACTGTGAATATTGGTGTTTGATGTCCTGCTACACTGGGAATATTGGTGTTTGATGTCCTGCTACACTGTGGATATTGGTGTTTGATGTCCTGCTACACTGTGAATATTGGTGATTGATGTCCTGCTACACTGTGGATATTAATGTTTGATGTCCTGCTACACTGTGAATATTGATGTTTGATGTCCTGCTACACTGTGGATATTGGTGTTTGATGTCCTGCTACACTGTGGATATTAATGTTTGATGCCCTGCTACACTGTGGCTATTGGTGTTTGATGTCCTGCTACACTGTGGATATTAATGTTTGATGCCCTGCTACACTGTGAATATTGGTGTTTGATGTCCTGCTACACCGTGGCTATTGGTGTTTGATGTCCTGCTACACCGTGGCTATTGGTGTTTGATGTCCTGCTACACTGTGGATATTAGTGTTTGATGTCCTGCTACACTGTGGATATTAAAGTTTGATGTCCTGCTACAATGTGAATATTGGTGTTTGATGTCCTGCTACACTCTGGATATTAATGTTTGATGCCCTGCTACACTGTGAATATTGGTGTTTGATATCCTGCTACACTGTGGATATTGGTGTTTGATGTCCTGCTACACTGTGAATATTGGTGTTTGATGTCCTGCTTCAGTGTGGATATTGGTGTTTGATGTCCTGCTACACTGTGGATAATGGTGTTTGATGTCCTGCTACACTGTGAATATTGGTGTTTGATGCCCTGCTACACTCTGGATATTAATGTTTGATGCCCTGCTACACTGTGAATATTGGTGTTTGATATCCTGCTACACTGTGGATATTGGTGTTTGATGTCCTGCTACACTGTGAATATTGGTGTTTGATGTCCTGCTTCAGTGTGGATATTGGTGTTTGATGTCCTGCTACACTCTGGATATTAATGTTTGATGCCCTGCTACACTGTGTATATTGGTGTTTGATGTCCTGCTACACTGTGGATATTGTTGCTTGATGTCCTGCTACACTGTGGATAATGGTGTTTGATGTCCTGCTACACTGTGAATATTGGTGTTTGATGTCCTGCTACACTGTAGATATTGGTGTTTGATGTCCTGCTACACTGTGGATATTGGTGTTTGATGTCCTGCTACACTGTGAATTTTGGTGTTTGATGTCCTGCTACACTGTGGATATTGATGTTTGATTACAAGTGAAGAAGTGTGTGCAGATGTAAACCAATATCAGTTGTGCATTTGCAATGAAAGAAATGTACAAAGGAGCAGAAAAATGACAGTACGGGGTATTCATACTAGTACTTGATATCATACTAGACTGTGGATAACTGTTGATACCTTTGGCCTTGTGCCAAAATGTTTGTATATTGGATGTATGTAGCCAGTGGTGAATCGTTTTTTAGGCTCTGTGTCTTAAGAACTGGCCTCAGAACATCAGTTTGTGTGCATTTTCAGTTATGAAGCACTGCTGTGTCTTCCAGATTCATGTGTGTGTGTGTGTGTGTGTGTGTCTATTTATAATGCTGCCGGCCAGTGTGAAGGTAATGTAAGAAAGTCTGGGGAAAAAACCAAAAGGCTTTCTGCAGCGGCGCAGTGTCCCTAACAACCTGTCACAACCAGCAAGGCAGGAGCGTTTAAAACTCAAAGTAGATCACCCCAGGTACAGCTCAGACTCCCCCCCCCACACACACACATGCCGCGTGCAGCACTAATAGGCCACAGTGTTCTTGCCTAATGGAACCTGAGCTGAAGAGAGTTTTCTGCTCAGGTATATAGGGCCCTCAAGGCAAAAAAGCATTAGCCTATTTTGAGACTGTGAATTCTAAATGATGTTATTAAGGATGAGTCTCGCCACCTTTAGCTCTCCTGCTCAGGGAAGCGAAACAGCCTCTTTTGTTCGATGACTTACGTGGCCTTCCTTCCCTGGAAAAAAAGAAGAAGCCAATTTAACGGCTCCAAACTAAACTGCTGGTTCGGTGTTGTTTTGAAATACGTCGGCCTTCTAGAGCTCCCTTTTCGTGCCACAGCCACTAAAAAAAACTCGTACATGAGGCCAAGGTCAGCTTCCGACTCCACACTACTATTATAGTACTATTACAATACTATTACCGGTTTTATGTACCTCATGGAAAGCTGTTTCCACTTTCTGGTGTGGTGATACCGGCTCACTTTGGGTGGAATGGGCTGTTCGATGGGAAACAGACTGCAAAACATTATCAGAATTAGATGTTGCCTCACAGGTGCCAATGAAAGTATTCTCTCTGCTCCAACCTGCTTTAGCCCTGCAACAAATGAGAATCTGTCTTCACACAGCAAAACAGCTCCTTATGTGGAAGTTCCGCTGGTTTGTGTTGACATTCGAGGTGTCAGACGTCACGCTGAGCTTTGTTTGATGTTCCTGTGTCAAGCAGAACCAAAGTTATTGTAATTTAATAATAAGGAATAATAATAATAATAATAATAGCCACTGTGATAAAAAAAAATGGAATAAAAAACAAATGCCCATAAAGAGCCAATTGCTTTTACCTGGGAGAACCTTCAGGATAGCCTCCACTCATGAGTGGGTGTGGGGGCGGCGCTTCAATGGCGGGGGGTCCGGAGAGCATCTGAGCTAAAGAGCAGCAAACGCCAAGCATGTGGAAGACATTTTACCCTGTTTATATTGGTTGAAATCAGATTTGACTACTACATTCTGAGTTCTAAACGTTTCTCAAATTGTAATTAAAACTCCCCCCTAGACTACCGCAGTTTTGATCTGAGAGTTTCCATCACAAGATAACACCTGTGTGGCCTAAAGGGAACTTAAGAGCAGATTTCTTTCTATTAATCAGTCTGGAGGCTGTTTAGAATTTCATACTAAATTCAAAATTCCCATTTAGCAAGAGACTTGGAGAACAATTCTCTTATTTGTATTCAATATATCTGAGTGATTGGACAACACTGCTTCTTGGTTGCAGTTCCACTCTCTTTCCAGATCAGCCTAAAATTCAGGAAAGAGCAAGTAGAGTAAGTTTCAGCTCAGGCTGGATTTGTGGGCCTGCTCCATTTTGCAATGCTGTTTGTGTTTGTGGACTGTTTTTTAAACCCGCTGTGGCATTTATGAAATTGATAAAGGAAATTAATGGCTGGCACCATTCACTTGTGACACCTCAGATGTTCCTGTCCCTCTTTTCTTGCCTCTTTGGGTCTCATAGCTTCTGTCGTGGTAAATATCAGTGAAGTTGTCCACGTAACAAATCACCAGTAACATCTCCCCAGCCCCTGGCTGGAGGTTTCTGAAGTGTGCAGATGCTTTTATCCCTGGGACATCCAACCTGATTGGGTCTGGAAGTGCATCTGGCCCGATGTGACACCGACTGCATGGCATTATGCCTCGTTTCAGCCTCTCGCAGTCTCACAAACCAGCAAATATTTCTTCTTTTCAATAATTCAGTGCACGGAATTATTTATCTAATATGTATTTATTATTCATATTTAAACAAGGGGGTGGCCTTTTGGGACCAGGTCTCATTTTCAGTCTCTTATTTTGTAAACACACATCCACAAAAGCGACAGTTCGGCTGATTTAAGGAGACAAGTGGGTGTTTGTGAGTTTGAGGCCTACCTTGAGCTGAAATGGAACGAGATCAATATTTAATCGTTGGCACGATTTGCATCGAGTCCCATCAGATCCTCCTTCTTCTCCACCCCCCCCCCCCCTCGAAAATGGACAATGGAGTTCGGCGCTTTGGCGCTCGAAAGTGGAAAAAGCCAGCTAATGCACAAAATCCATCAGAATCACTAACACTAAGAAACTGGGCCTTTGCACTGTATGTCTATGAGTGCAAATCCTGGTAGGGCTTTTTACAGTAAGATACCGTTTGTAAAAGATTCATAAGGGTTTCTTTTTTCCTGCAGTTCCTCCAGATCCAGGCGCAGTTATGAATGCGGGGCACCATTGGCATTAAGCCCTAATTAGAAATAGAGGTATAGTTATACTTTTGCATTATGATGAAACATTATGGCTGGGTTTGAGACGCTGATTGGTACTAAAAAGGTACTAAATTGCACAGCTTGTGCCGATTCTCTGTTTTTATGTGTGTTTCTGTCTGAAACTACTTTTATCCCCATGTCTGGAAGTCTGTCCTCTGATTTTTCCATCTCTAGACCATGTGGGCCTCAGGGAACTCAGATACAGAGGAATCAGTTTTGTGTTTGTGTTTGTAAAATTAATTTACTGTTACAACACAATAATCATTCATGTTGGGAATTTCTTGTTTGTGAGGAAAAATGAATCATTCTTAACATTTTTATCGTGTTTGTATCACGCTCTCACGCACATCATACCCCTCGGTTCTGCCCGTCATACCCTCAGTTCTGCCCATCATACCCCTCAGTTCTGCCCATCATACCCTTCGGTTCTGCCCATCATACCCTTCGGTTCTGCCCATCATACCCCTCGGTTCTGCCCATCATACGCCTCGGTTCTCTCCATCATACCCTTCAGTTCTGCCCGTCATACCCTCGGTTCTGCCCATCATACCCTTCGGTTCTGCCCATGATACCCCTCGGCCCTGCCCGTCATACCCCTCGGTTCCGCCCGTCATACCGCACGGTTCCGCCCATCATACCTCTCAGTTCTGCCCATCATACTTCTCGGTTCTGCCTGTCATATGTCTCGGTTCTGCCCATCATACCTCTCAGTTCTGCCCGTCATACCTCTCAGTTCTGCCCATCATACCTCTCAGTTCTGCATGTCATAACTCTCGGTTCCGCCCGTCATACCTCTCAGTTCCGCCCGTCATAACTCTCGGTTCCGCCTGTCATACCTCTCGGTTCTGCCCGTCATACCTCTCGGTTCTGCATGTCATACCTCTCGGTTCTGCACGTCATACCTCTCGGTTCCACCCATCATATTCCTCAGTTCTGCCTGTTCTAGCTAGGCTGGGCTAGGCACTCCTCATAGATATTAACCATGCCTGTAAATTTAAACAGAACTAACTCCCTCCTCTGTTTTCTCTGAGGGGAACTGCTGCACACCCTCCAGACTGATCTCCGGGAATGCCCACGACTGATCCTGGTTCCACTCGGGCCCCTCCCCAAGCTGGAACACGCTGCCTAAAGCTCCGGCCGAGACTGTCACTCCTAATCCTGATGTTTATGGACAATGGACTCTCAGTTTTACTTCCATTATATTATTCTCGGGACACTGGAACCAACCCTGTTAACCATAGATGGCCTGTCTGTCTATAATCCTGTTCATCAGGCCCCTCTCTTTATTTATCCCCATTTGGACTGTCTTTTCTTTCTCTCTGGGTCGACCTGAGGAGGACAGGTTCCCCTGTAGAGTCTCGGTTCCTTCGGAGGTTTCTTCCTCCAGCTGAGGGAGTTTTTCCTTTCTTGTTACTCACTAGGGGCTCAGACCTGGACTCTGTAAAGTTGCTCTGTGACAACCTGGTTGTAAAAAGTGCTAAATAAATAAAACTGAACTGAATTGAACTGAATTGAATTGAACTGCTTGACATCAAGACAAACAGAGAAAAGTTAAAAAGTGCAGACTCAAACCTGCCAGCTCAGAGTGAGAGTAGAGATCGTTGCGTAACCGTCCAATAAATATGTAATTATATTTGAGCAAGGCAAAACAAAAGTAATAGCTCTCAACTTCTAATGGTTCACTGATGTGCCACTCAGGAGCCCCAAATCACCCCGACTTAAAAAAATAAAATAAAATAAAAAACGAGACCCTTTGCAAAGTTTCCCCCTCTGGCAGATGCGCCAGCTGGCATGTGGTGAACAGGAAGCGGGTTTGGCGTGTACGTGCAAACTAACCTGCGTCTCTGCCCCTTCATCACTTATTTCTCAGCGTTCTGAAAGCAAAAACACAATTGCATTTCAAACAGAATAATGTCGAACAACATGTCAACTTTTTGATACATTTATATATATATATATTTGGGGTTTTTTCCCCCTCCTTTCGCCAACATTAAATTTAAAGGCCCGCCTTCTTGAAGAGGATGTCAAAGAAAGGAAAACTGTGTTGGAACTCAAAGTCGAGGGAAAACAGACAGACTAAAGTTATGCAAATGAAGCCAACGCAGAGGAATCAGAGTGAAGAATTGATGAGGACATGAAATCGAGTCTGTATTTGATGGCGGGACGGGCTGGTGGACGCATGTCGCTGAGCCTTTTGGGGGGGTGAGGTTTGCCAGCGCGATTGCTGCTGCCTCTCCACCAGCCGTGTGTCTGTGTCTATCTGTGTGTGTGTGTGTGTGTGACTCGTGGATTAATTTTAATGCCCTACTCTGCGGGTTCCGTGTCACTCTCCCTCCTGTCGCAGGACCCGTCGAGATGACATCGGAACAGGCGCTCTCCTCGGCATGAGGAGCCGGCAGAAGCCTGGGTGCCGAGGAAAGTGTTTATGAAAGATTCATCACAGATGTCGCTCTAATCTGCCATGCATTGTCAGGGAGCTGTTCCAAAGCACACATTGTAAATGGATTCCCCCCCAACCTCTCGACTACCACCCCCCCACCCCCAGCACCCCCAGCACCACCCCAACCCACTAACTTAAGTTGTCTGTGGCTGAGAGTAGTGGATGGGGCGGAGATTGGGTTGGCGGTCGAGGGAGGGTTCTGTGGAGGGGGGGGTAGTACATGGTGCGAGTAGAAGAGGAGCACTTTATGGGCCGCATTACTGCGCGTCCGCAGAGAGTCGGGGGAATCTCTAATGCACAGCCGGCCACGTAAGCCATGTCAAAAGTGACCCGACACAAAGTGATGGCGCTCCGGCTGGCCCCCAGGGGGCGAACCGCCACCAAAGCTCCGACTCTTCATTTCCCCTGCATGCGAAGAGACTTCAGACATGAGCGACAGCGCGGACGCTTCAGACAGTTTATTGTTTTAGCTCTCTCTGAGAAGAAAGGCATTCTGGGAGTGATAATTGAGGCAGTGAGCTCCGGTCTTTTCTTTTTTTCCTGAAAAACTGAAACTCACCAAAAAAAAAAAATAAAAAAAAAATCACTTATCCACTGCATAGCACTGACTCAACTCCGCTTGCTGTTTACAGTGTTCTATGATGCAAATCCGCAAATGTAGTAGATAGACCTAGTCCACTGGGGTTCCAGATAAGATGAGCAGGACGTGAACACACTGGATTTTCCATTTCTGAGTGTTTGTAGAGGCAAAGGCGACGTCATTACGTGACTAACACTGAGGAGTTACTACCTGCAGTGAGAAAGAACAAGGCACCATCTACCAAGAGGCAGGAGGGTTTGGGCAGAGTCGAGTCGGGCCTGTAGCATGCAGCTGAAAAGTGAATACGCTCCTTCACTCTTTTAAAGAGAGAAAATAAAGGGCTAAATTCAAGGTGTGTGTGGAAACTGACACTTCAGTATAACTGGTAACACTTTATTTGAAGGAGTCTACATAAGGGTGACATGCAATTGTCATAAGATTCATACGACACTTGTCAAGCACATTATTGACACATTATTGATGTTTGTGACAAAATGTGTCAAGAAGACAACATTACATAATACTTAAATTATTATATGAACCGGTTAAAGTGTGTTTGGCCGGACTTATCATTTAGTTTTGTGAAGTGATGGGCCTGAACTCCAGTCTGTCATGGCACCATAATAAAAAACTATATAATTTTCACGAATACTTTCCTGGACCTCAAGTTGTCATAATGATGACGCACACACAGTATCACCTTGATGAATGACACACTATTACAACAGGCACAAACATCACTAATGTGTCATTAATATGCACGCCATGTGTTGTGTCATTCTTACGACAGTTATATGTCAACCTTATGTAGACTCCTTCACAAAAAGTGTTACCCAGGGATGTTTTTAGTGTAAATGTACTGACACAGATCTCTATAAACTTTTCACAGTGTAGAACACAGAAATATAAAACCTTCCTCCAGAATACAGAGTACTTTATCGATAGCTCGGAAAAGCCTGAAATGAATACAACATCCAGACATGTGACTTATTCGACAAGCCTACACAAAACATATTTTGCATGAGGCCAAAGAACATCTAACTGGGATTTATTCAGGGAACTGTCTCTGCAAATGACCTTTCCAAATCTGAAAACCCTCCATGTACTGTAAAGGTCAGAGAAAGAGCGCTTACATTTGTGTTCCTTTATGTAATGTTTAACTTTTTTATTTTAACAAATACCCTTGCAGACATTAGTTTTTAGGAAACCAAAGTGATACTTTTGTAGCATTGTTGGGTTTAAGATTGGGATCAGAATCAGATTTAGGCCTTTTTATGTAAATTTAGTGATTGGTCCAATCAGCAGACTAGAGTGTGTCCCCACCAGACAAAGCAGCCCACACTACACCACTAATACACCAATACAGAGTCTCAGAATACAGTTGAACTCTTAGAACAAGGGATTCGTGAAGTGCAACACGTGGTAAATTGTCATCAAACAGCAAAACTACTCTAGCGGCTGCTGACGGGACATGACAATAAACCTGTTCAGCTAATTATGCAATATTTACACTCAACATGAGGTGTTAAGAAAGGGAAATGTCCCAAAGTTAGATTCAGTTTTAGGTTTTAGTTTGAAGTCGGAGTTGAACCGAATAGATGCATATTTGAAAGCCAGTAAACACTGAATGTATCATTTAGTCATTGATTTTAAGGACCAACATGTGGATCTACAAAGCATCTTCAGTGGACCATCAGGATTTTGTGAATATATTGAAGTTGTCTTATGTGTTGCTCTAAAATATCTGCATCTTGCAGGGCTACAAAGGTCTAGGCAGCCTGAGGAGCCTCACAGAGGCCTGCCCTCCGAGCCCTTGAGTGCAGTGACACTAGTCTCTCAAGCTTTTAGAATTGCTTTTGAAAAATAAAATCTCGTCGAATGGGGAAAAAGAAAAAAAATGCTCCTTTCAAACACTCTTTCTTTTTTTTTTTTTACCCGGCTTTTAACGTGGTGTCTCTCCGATTCCGGGGCCTCTCCCTCTCCATCATCAGGGTGACAATATTGAGCATGACTTATTTATATCCTGTTTTGCGAGGCCCTGGGTGATAAAAGAGAGGGAAGTGACAGCGAGGTGAATCGGACCCGTCCCAGTACCTGGAGTCAACACTCGGCACATTTTGTTCAGCTTTGATCTCCGGCCCTGCGCTCTCGTCTCCTCTCTCTTCTCCCTCTCCTCTCGCACTGATCGGGATTTACCATCTCATCTTCTTCTATCGCTCTTTCCCTCCTTCTCCCTTTCCTGCCTCTCCTTCTCCTTCTCCTTCTTCTCCTTCCCTCACCGTGATTGTATCACAAGGGAAGTAAACAAGCCGTCTCTGCTCTAATGAGTTACTCTGACACGCGGCTGCTTTCCCTCTCGGCCGGTTTTAAGACACAGCGCGAGAAAGGGTGGATTGCTTTATCACCCTTTGCCCTCTTTCTCACTGGTTTTCTTTGCTTCTTCCGACAGAATAAAGCTCAAGGAGTGTCAGAAAAGTCTGAATTAGAGGCATTAGCTCAATATCTATAGTACATCTGTATGTCAATTAGGTCTACATCTGTATAGACATGTATATATAAGATGAGTCCCACATTAGATCTGTAGTATATATATACATTAGATATGCATTACATCTACATCTGATCTATATTCTTATTACATTTGTGTTATTTCCACACTAGACCTGTATTTTTAGAAGATCTTCACTAGATTAATAAGTCCATATTTGTATCAGATCTACAATAGATCCACATCTGTATTGTATCTATATTGACTCAGTATGTGACAAAGTAAGTGTATTAGATAGATTAGATGCTGCATTTATTATAGATCTATGTTATAGCAACATTTGCATTAGAACTACATCTGTATTCTACATTTAATCTGGATCTGCATTAGTTTTACATCTGTATCCACATTAGATCTACACTTGCATTAGATCTGTATAATCTCTACATTACATTAAATCTGTATTAGCTCTACACTGCATGAAATCTCGGCACACATCTGCACTGACTCCATGTTAGATCTACATTGGTGTTAGCCTGGTACATTTGCAGTATTTTTAAATTAGAATTCATATCTGTAATAATTTGTATTAAATTTACATTATATCTACAACTGTTGTAGACCCAAATTATCTCAAGATTCAAGATTATTGTCAGCCACATACACAAGAACACAGAGGGCTGAAATAGCGTTCTCTGAAGCAAGTACACTCTAAAAAATCTGCAGTTACATCAACTTAAAAAAGTCAATATTATGCATACAGATTGCCGAGTAAACTGAAGTTTCAGATAGAAACTCAGATTGTTGAGTTTACACTAAGTTTAACCATAAGTTGACCAAACATATTAAACATATTAACTACGACAAATGTTAAACTTCCCTGTACTTTGTAATCTAACCTGGTGTACAGTATTATACACAATTCCCCTCAGTTTGTAATTACTGAAAAATCAAATGTTGATATTACACCCAGTTAAGATTATGAAGTACAGGGGAGTTCAACATAGTTTCTGTGTTTATTATGATTGCTCAACTTATGGTTTAACTTAATGTAAACTCAACAATCTGAGTTTTTATCCAAAAGTTAATTTTACTTGGAAATCTGTGTGTATAATGTCGACTGTGTGTATAAAGTTGATGTAGGGTAAGAAAAAGTACAAAACTGGGAGGTTATGCAAATGTGCGTTTTTGAGTTTTTGCATTCCACATTAACTCTACATTCGATCATTTTTGATTAACAGGACACCTGTATTAAATCTGTTTTGACTTACTGCACATGTGTAACACTTTCCCATTACAGCAGCATTCCACTGATGTGTCTATTAGATCTATACTAGATCTTAGGGACTGCACAGTCTTCGGAGGACCACACAGTGATGACACAAAAGTCATGGAACGACACACAAGTCTGAACAGATGATCATCAAAGCTGTTAGCGAAGCCCACAGCGCCGTGTTTTAAAACACTTCGTTAATTATGGAAAATGTGGTCGGGCGGTGGACTGAATCTGTGCCGATGATGTGACGTGTCGGTTGTAAAACCCTGCATAGAGGCTGCGCTCAACCAGGGCAGTCACTACACATAATGGACAGTTCTGTAATGGGAGCCTCAGAGGGTTTAAACTGCAATCCTCTACATTCTGCTGTTGCTAAAGAGGAGTCCTCAGTTATGGCATCTCTTCACTGGCAGATGGAACCATGCCATACTGGGAGCTAATGTTTTTTCCATTACAAATAAAGTGACCAGTCCCTGGACCAAACCGCGTGGTGGCAGGGCCTAAAGCAGGCCGCAGCCAAGCTGACCACATCACTGCTTCTGATTGGGCACAATGTCATCACAACACGGAAAGAGGACACTATTTACTATCTGTGCAAAAAAATGATGCAAACTAACATCTAGAAAGAACAAGCACTACTATCTGGGCTGAAGATACATTTCAGCAGAGATTTCCATGGTGTTAATAAATATATCCGTCACATTGTGTGTCCCAGGGAAGTGAGGCGAAGCAGGAATATAGGTTCCAAATAATGGACTTCAGTAACATAAAAGACCTAGACTCAGGGTGCTTTCACATCTGTGGCTCGGTTCATTTGGTTCGGACCGAGGGCAACTAAGGATACATTGTAGAATTTTTCTGCTGTTTTGGGTCCTTTCCACACTGCACTAATCTGGACCAGTTGAAACAAACCAAAATGCGTCACGTGATCTACATCACTGGATGGCCAGATGTGCCACTGAACATATTTCCTAAACTGCATTTTGATTGATGAAAATTAACGTTTGAGCTGTTTGCTAAATAAGTAAAATATTCCTGTTCTTATGAGTTTTTGATAGCTGGGACTTAATATTGTAATCAGACCGAATTTGGATGAGGCTCCGCCCCTCCTCACAGCTCTGGGTTTGTCCGCGAGCTCCATGGGGCTATGTCGCTAAAGCGCTAACTGTAAACAAATACATCTCCTCATCCCATAATGCCAGCGCAGCCGACTACGGCAGCTGGATTAGTGCAAAAAGACGCAGTACTGTCTACAGTTGGGTTTGTTCCAGTTCAAATCATGTTCTCCCCAAAAATGAACCGCTCCAGAGTTTGACTGAAAGCCCTCCTCTTTAAGGAGGACTCGGGACACTGTTTTGGTCACTTTTGGTGCGGACTAGTGTGCGATTGTTGCATTCACACCTGTCCAAACAAACCCCACCACCTGGGAAAAGGAACTCTAGTGCAATTCAACCCAACTAAACAAGGCCTATGTGAAAGCATCCTCAGTACCAACCATAAACAAAACCAAAGAGACTCAAGGGCCTTTCTAACATAAACATAACTATCCATAAGATACATTAGGCACAGGGAACGTGTCACAGTTCCGGCCTATGACCACCAGGGGTCGCTGCATACCAACAGACCTGACTTCCCCACCAGTGACCACAGGAGGTCGCATCCCTTCGCCATGGAAATTTACACTGTTGCTTTGATTAATGTCCCTCACCTTCTATATCACCATTGGTCCTTTGTTGTTTTCCTTACCCCTCTTATGTTCCACCTTTTCATTTGCCCTCCAGGCGAACATACTATTCACTGGTATCTGTACTGGTATTTGTACTTCTGTTGTTAGGATTGATTTGTACTCCAGACAATAAAATCCTTATCTTATGGCACGACGTGGGTCCCTCCGTCATTCACGCCTGGAGACTCCTGTGACAGAACATGATGGAAAAGTGAGGGTTGATCCGCGCAAACCACATGAACACAAAGAACATAAATTCCAAAACCCACATGGACACCAACCTATCATAAAACCGCAATTACTTAAACCAAATACAAGACAGCTCACATAGAGACCAAAGGCACAAACATACACGCTTAAATTTTAAATAGAAGTCCCACCAATAAAACCCCAGCTGTAACAATATCATTGGTGTGATACATTTTAGGCCATCACAAACACATTATCTGGGTTAAATGTTCAACTCATGGCTTATAAACACTGAGAAAAAAAATAAACATAAATGATTATAAATAATCCCCTCCTGGAGCCGACACCTTATTGGGGTGGAGGGGTTTGCGTCTTCTTATGATACCGGGAGATATGTTGTCAGGGTTATGCCCCTGGTAGGGTCACCCATGGCAAAAAGGTCCTGGGTGAGGAGCCAGACAAAGAGCGGCTCAAAAGACTGTCATGAAAGATCAAACTTGGAGGAAATGTTTTCCCTTGCCCGGATGCGGGTCACCGGGGTCCCCTTCTGGAGCCAGGCCTGGGGGTGGGGCTTGATGGCGAGCACCTGGTGGCCGGGCTTATACCAATGGGCCCCGGTAGGGCGAAGCCCGAAGAGAAGACATGGGACCC
>JBBMFX010000141.1:684697-696701 GCA_037832545.1 Rhabdalestes septentrionalis
GAAGTGTAGACCTAGAATCCTAGAATAATATTTACAGATGTGGGAACTTGACTGGAGTTGTGTATATTTTAGACCTGTGTGTGTTTTCTAGAGTCTAGGGTTTAACCAGTTGCATAAGCATCTGTTAATATGGCAGAAAAGCACAGCGTGTAGGGTTAGGACCCTATTTCCCACAGGGTCAGTAACACTGCATCTCAAGCAGTCACAGCTCTATTGACAGGCTGGACAAAGACACAATTAGCTAGGGACATTCCCCAGCTTTCGCCTCGCTCAGATCAATGAGACGATATTTGCACTGGATATTTCCAATGGAGGAGATTGTGTGTTGCTTGCGTAAGGGAGGAATAGCATGCAAACAAAGATACTGACATTATACTATGCACCATTGGCAGCCATCAAAATGCTACCTTTTCCTCATTTGTACTGTGATTTGTAGGTCAGGCCACTTTTTATTTAATATTTTGAGTGGCTAGTGTATAAGGGTATTTTTAACAATGAAAAATCCAATAAAATACACAACCTAGCAGATAACTTACCTTAAATTGCATACAAGCATTTCCCTCCTAATCAACCAGTTCCATAGGCAGCAAACAGGCTAACACACTCCTTTAGCAATATTAGTAAGGATTCATTAAAAATTGCATTACAGATTTAAATGTCAGTGTTTATATATCTATGTAGCAGAACGTTCATCTAATGTGAAAGATAAAACTCTGGTGAAGGTTGAACTAGGCTAAGATGATGTAAGGTACCTGCTACCTAATTACCTGTGATTGTGTGAGTGGTCATGGTGGGCTAATCAGTGTTCCATTATTTTTGTTTAATTTTTCTGTTCATATTTATTTTCTACTGACTTGGTCATCATATATAATGATCTAAAATAAGTTACAGATCACACCTGAGCTGAATTATGGACTATGGATAAGTTTATAAGATTACATTCCTCAGTATTTGCAGTCAGTGCTACTTAAATTCGCTTGTATCCGGAAAAAAAAATGGAAACAGATGAAGGTAAATGATTTCATAAACCCTTTTGAGCTGGATGATTATAGTCCTCAGCCTTTGCAGATAATGCTGTTTTGTATTTTATATGAATGCAAACAAACAAAAAAAATCTAATTAAAACAGATGGACGTAAATTAGTTCACAAGTCTTCTTGACCTGTATTAAGGCCATACCTGCAAATGATATAATATGATTTATTGATCAGATTTTACTACATTAGATCTTTTAACCAGAACATGCGTAATTTTTCCCACACAGAAAGGGCAAAGCCACACGTGCTGTCTTGGACTCCCTGCAGCACCACTGGGAATTCTACTTGCAAGCTTTTATTGACAGAGTCAGCTGCTTTAGACTTTGGCACAGTATTGTAGAGTCGGCCCTTCAGCTCCATGCTGACATTCTAAGAGAGTGGTCACCAACCCAGGTCCTGGAGATCTACTTTCTTACTTTTAGAGATGTTTTTGGCTAGAATAGGTGGCTGGACTTCATATAAATGGATTATGGATTGTGGCTAGGTTTGTGATCACTGCCCTGAGACCTCAATGCAGTCTGGTTATGTTGGAAAGTGTACAATAAAACTAAAAGTTATTGAAGGAATATTATTTAAGTTAATATTTTCTATGCTAATGTTTTAACCTTTAATTGCTCCACAACATAATACTTTTTTTTTTAATGGTCTTGTGATAGCCACCAAAGGAACGCTTTACAATTTTTAATTACCATTCCAATCAGCAACCTCATTGACTGTCCAATCAGTTTATGAATCGCCCACAGTTATTATTATGTTTTGGCAGTTCCTGACTGAGCCTTTGATTGTAAATTGGTTGGTATGCTCTTGCAGACCAGGAGTGGGCCCACATTGTGTGAACCACACATTTTGTTAGATACACAGATAAGAGAGTGTTTGTGGCTTATGTGATCAATGTGGATGCCCAGGAGTGTCAGCCTGTCTCAGACAACACAAACTAATTCAAAGCAATTCTGATCAGCCAGTGCTGAAATGAAACCAGATGAATTTGAGGCGAATGCAGGAGTCTTGATGTTCCTATTATATGCCCTTCCAGGCACTGTCACGCCTGTGCATCCACCGCAAAGAGAAAAGTGGCTAATGTGAAGGAAAAACATCAAAAACAACTATCATTTTAGCACCTTCGCCTCAGATGTTGCATGGTGGCAAAGGCAAGGATGCCAACTGTAAAAGAGAGAGAGAGATGGAGAGAGAGAGAGAGAGAGAGAGAGAGAGAGAGAGAGAGAAAGAAAGAGACTTGAGGTCAACAACGGTGTCCTGCTTATGCCAGCAAAAAAACATTTAAACATGCGTACGTGATATGTGTGTGAAGAACTCAACAACAAAGCCTCTCTGTTTTCTTTCCCTTATCCCTTTTTTTCGGCTGGTTTTGAAGAAGCGACTGAGCCACGGTGCCACAGTAACAACAAGGGATGCCAGATGGAAACATAGCAGCTCCTAGAATGCTCTGCGTTTGTGATTACCTCCAATAAGTGTTTGCTAAAGGTGTTAGGGGAGGCCTGTGAACCGATTATTAGTGAAAGAAAAGACTCGGCAAAAAAAATCATTATGAAAAAAAACAACAGTGTTTTGCCATTCATTTCTGAATAAACATTTTTGCCACACTGGAGTGACTATGAAAGTAAATAAAATGTAGACATTTAGATGTAAAAGGACACTTATGCTACATTTACCAGCTGGTGTTGGAAATAAAGCCGCATTACAGAATCGATAATGACTTACGACCAGTAGCAGCAAACAGACATGAAAAATTTGAGGTGATATTAGAATCACTATATTCCAGTCCTTATGGGATTGACCAAATCTGGTCCTGGAGGGCCAACTTCCAGCTGCTTGGTGATCTACTTGCTTAAACACAGCCGATCCAACTCATATGTCATGCTCAGGTTTTGTGTTTGTGTTTGAGTAGGGGAGCCACCAAACTGCTCTGGACGTGTTAAACCCTTACCCTTTGCATCTCAATGTGAAAAATGGAATAAAACATTTTAAAACCAGTGTTTAGTCTCTTCTACACTTGCAGTTTGCTGTGCTTTTGCTGGGCACACCGCTGCTCTGCCACTCTCTGGACCCCCCTCTCTCTGCAGATTGTCCCCACCCACTTCTGGGCAGGGACTCTTCTTATTCTCCTGAAAGATGTGTTTTTCCTCCATTTGTTTCTAAGGCCTATAATAAAATGCTACAGACGGATCGCTCTGAAATAGAGATATAAATGGAAAGGTATGATGGATTTTCTAATAATGTAAAGATTTTATATACCCATTCAAGGGCTCTGCCTACAAAAAATATTCTGGCATCAAGTTTTCATTTTAAGTTAAACATTATAATTCTACTTTTTAATCTTATTACAGTGAATTATGTTGTAACACAATGAAGTGCGTTTATATTTGGTTTCTATTTTTAATGGCTGCCATGTCAATGTCAACATTTCTAGCATTAATGAAATTGAATAATAAAGTTAACAGAATGTACAATGACTTGCAAAAGCATTCACTCACCCTATGTCATTCTCTTATTTCCTTACAACCTGGAATTTAAACAGATTTTTTGAGTGGGAGAAGTGTATCTTTTAATTTACACGACACAGAAACCAGTTTGCAGATGTGAAACAAACAAGAAAGACAAAAAAATTAAAGACTTTAAATGAAATAAAGTTGTGTTCTTTAATTGTGAGTAATTGCATGTGAGGCCATTAAAAGTGTTTTTTATTTCTTTACATGTTTTTTTTATTGCAATAACTTTGGTCCAACGCGACATAGGAGCACCAAACAAACATCAGCAAGACATCTGACTTCTCGAGCATCAACACAAACCAGTGGAACTTTCATATAGGTAGTTGTTTTGTGTAATTTACCATTTGTTGTTCTTCAGACTCAGATCTGTGCTGTTCATGTTCTAAGGGTAAGAAAGAGAAGTTTATTCCATCACCCCACATAGATAGGAATGTCTGTTATTCCATTATTTCAGGGAACAGTGCTGTTCTCCACCTAGCAGGCTGAGGTTTGAATCCCTGGACAAGCACACCATAAAACCACACTAAAAGACTCTTACATTTTCTTACATCTGTAACAGAATGAACTTGTAAGTTGCAGGGAAAGAACATCTGCCAAAAGCTTGGTTTCTCTTTCACCTAAACTTCAGAACATTGTGCCAGGGCAGGGATTGTGGGTCAAGATATCTACTTTTGAAAGAGTTGTTATCTTCACCTTGTCATATATATGTAATAGTGTGAGGGTCAATGCAAGAATGATGTAATCACAGGATCCAAAATGTTTACTGCTAAAGAGCAAGTAACAAAGACACAAAATGAAGAGTCCAGGGTACACGGAAGCACAAGAAACTACAAAAACAAGAACAGGAGCCAGGCAGAAACAAAAGGGAAAATAAACAGGCTGCACAAAAACACAAATTAGAACCAAAATAATTATAAATGACCTTTGTACACCTCCAAAAGCAAGTTTTGCAATGGAAGAAAAGAGGTCTTACACAAACGCAGACCAAAATTCAAGGGTATTTATGCTATCTGAAAAAAATTAGAAACAACTGGGCAGGGGCAAGCCTGGAACTAGACAGGTGAACTTAAAAATAAAGGGGTGGGGCTAGGGTGGGGCCAAGACCAAACCATACTCACAAGTAACAGACATATAAACAACGGTACATGGAGAATGTAAACAACAATAACATAACAAGAAGACACAACAATACAAAATGCCAAAATAACATGGAAAGGACAGGGAGAATGTTACAGTATATATACAATCAGCTGCATATAATACTGTCTCATTCTAGTTTAAAAATATCCTTCTCAGTAAAGATTCTCAATATGGTTTCTTATTATTATTTTATCTTATTATTATATATATAGTTATTATTAGTCAATATGTTCAGTTTCACTCTGAGCAGAAGTTGTAATGGAGAAAATCGCTGCTTCTTATACCCCCCCACCCCCCACCCCCACCCTCTATCTGACAAACACAACAAATGCATGTGCTCAGTCCACAGATCCAGGCTTCCAAATTGGTAAACTCTTTTATGTACAGAGGGATTAAATAGTTGTGTAGAGATTATATGGACATTTATATGTAAGGTTCTGACATCTCTGGATTGCTAACTCATGATGAAAAGTTACAAAAAAAAAACATAGGTAGCATGCGATCTTTATGAACAACATTAAAGGTGGTTTTGGAACTGGACCAGTTTTCCGGACCTTCTGTCACCTGCTATTAAAGATGGCTGTTGCTGCTAGGCTAATTAAATCCTTAATTGTCCTAATTGGATATTTGGACCTATGAGCATGCCAGACATGTCCATATGATTTAAAAATCATCTAAACAACCTTCATGTTAACGCAGAGGTACTGAATTCATTTGCATTTTCACACTAATGAGCACCCATGGATAGCTGCAGGTACACCAAGGGCACATTAAATGAATTACCTTGAAAAGCATGGCTCTTCGGTTATCTTTCTGGACCGGATGCTCATCCAGGAATTTTTATTTTTAGCTTCTCACCCCCCAACATGAGTCTCAACGACGAGCTGCATCGGTTTTAAAGAGCGCAACTGGATCGTGGGTGGCGTCACGGAAACACTTCCCTGTAATTGTTCTTCGTCTTGTACCACTAACATTACTTCAGCTGCCATTAGCCACCGTCATGCGCTAAGAGCTAATCTCTTATTCTGTTTTTCAATTATTGTGGAGTGCGGGCTTAAATGAGGAGGAGGAGATAATGAAATTAACTTCCTAACTTCTAGCAATTCTCCATGGCACCACAATCAGATATTCTCTTGGTCTCGGAAAATGTATGCTAATTTTATGCATCCATCATTTGTTATTACCATTACAGCAACATAAAACAGAGTTTTCTTGAACAATTAGACTTAAAACGGCGCATATTCATTAGCCCTGGGAAAGCAAGCATGAATATTAAAGTGGAATAATTGAAAAGGCTGAACTCTTGACACTTGAGGAGGAGAGAGCTGCACTCGAGTTGTTTACGTTTGGAAGGCCTTCACATCTCCAACATCTGCCATGGACATGAGTGGAACTGTTTACACTGTGGCTTGAGTAATAGCTTACAAGCAAAGACGGCAAGGAGGAACAGCTTAAAAATGAACCCTGCCTGGCTACTTTAGCTCCTTATAAAATCTCACCCATGCAATCACAAGCAATATTGGACGATATACTAGCTCCAGTTACTGAAAGGCCTCACTGAGATTCATGTGTTGAAATCAAGAGCATAGTGAAGTGCAATCAAACAATTTATGAGGATTACCTAGTGGTTATTGTCGCTGAAACCCAAATCTGGTTTGTTGACACATTTGAACTGATTGCAGAGCCCCATGAGTCTGCATCCTCAGACACTAACCCCGCCCCTCCCATCCGTCACTGGCGGCAGCCTCCCCAAGGGGCCCACCCCCCTGATCCTCATAATGGCTGTTTGATGGCCCTCATAAAAGGAGTCAATGTATCGACGGGAGCCCTTTGAGGACAAACCTCATTTGTATGTGGATCAATCTACTCTATTCATAGGAAGTGACCATAAGGAGGTGGGATAGGGACTCGGGTGATAGCATTACACCTGTGACCTCGCAGCCCACGCCTGAAAAGGGCTTGACAGAGACGATCTGTTTTCATGATAGCGTGATGCATTTTTATTAAATAATCTAATCTCTTGGAATTAGATTACCAGCACAGAGATTGAATTGGGCAGTCCATTATGTGTCTGTGTCGTGCGGAAACACTTCATCATCCCTGTATTTCTGCCTGAACATTTGCATCTCGAACGCTTCACAACGTTCTCATGCGGGATCCGGGTGAAAATGACACGGCGACAGTCCGAATAAAAACGCATCAGTGGTGAAATAAATGCCTTTGAAAGGGAAAAATGCTCCATTAACGTGGAGTGAAGAATTTTTGGCCGAATACGACCTAAACGCCGTGCTACTCTCTAACAGGCCCACTTGCGAAAGAAATCAAGAAGCATTGTTTGACTCGGTGATGTAATCCAGGCTTTGATTAAATAAATAAGGCCCGTGAAGAGGAGAGGATCTCAAATGGGAGGCATCAATACTGCAGCAGCCTACACACGGACAGAGAGAGAGAGAAGTTAACATTTCACTCCTTATGAAGCTGAAGCTCCGTTAAGTGCAACAACTGAGTTGCGTCAGTTCTTAAACAAAGGCAGAAATCATGTATTCATTACATTTCACAACTTGACGGTAGTTCGGCACAAAGTTTGAAAAGTGAGAGGGAGGACTACCAGGACGTGTTACTGCGTGAGTCTAATTAGGACCTGACCCAGCTTAACACTAATCTAAGTCTTAAAAACATCTAGGGTCCGATAATGCACATGGCGCAACGTGCTTTCGTCACTGTCGCAGCCCATCATTGCTGTTTTGCGCGAGCGCATCGCTAATTTTTTCCGGCAGAAATCTACGTTGTCATTATAGCAGATGGCATTGTGCTGGGTAGGGCGGGACACGGAAAAGAAGGGGTGTGGCGAAGCGCAGAACGCGAATTTGCTATTTTATGAGAAGTGAAAGTCATTGCGCCACTGACCAGAAAAAACCTGGTCTGTAATCATTCGCGCATTGTTCAAAGGCTATATAATGAACGCCTGGGATGTGGAAGTGTTGACAATGCGCCCACACGCAGCTTCTATCATAAACAGGAGCGAGCAGCGCATATTTATAAAACATTTTCATGTGAGGGAAAGCTATAAAAATATAAAATTCAAATGTATATCACATACATCACACCATAATTATTGTTAAAATACATAATAATTATCAGTGATTTCTCCAATCAGCTTTGGGAACCCCTCCCCTGATCGAGCCTCCATGAGTTCTAAAACACTCTGGCATTGTATGTTTAAGCGATTCTTATTTAATAGAATTCTTATTCAATGTTTTTTTGATTAAAAACTATTTTAACGTCTCATTACTGAGTTTTATGGTATAGATGATTTTTATAGCACTGTTATATAGTGTTTTTGAAATCACGTGTGCAATAACAATCATATCTACACAACACTAAATACACTCTTTTAAAATGGATAGGTGGGCTGTTAGAATAAGCACCCCTAGCAAAGGGTTTGGGAGGATTCCCTCCATCCCCGAAGATCAATTGTTTCCATGTCTTCATCTCATTACACACAGCATGCCATTGACAATGCGCCGGGTATTTAAAGGGAGTGAGAGTGTGAACTCTGATTGGTTAATTGCATGCTACACCCAAAACACATGACTAATTTACTCATTTAAGACAACCCATTTGAACTATGCGCCATGCGCATTGTTCATTTTTCCAACGGGCACTATAGCGCTTTGCACTGGCCCCTCCCCAAAGACAACTGCGCTTCTGACTTCAGACAATGTGCGACTGACCCCTAGAGTAATTTACACACAATAGCAAACCAGCAGGAGGAACCTGAACCTGAAGCGGCCTCAAACTGCTCAACATCTTCAAGAATATCCCAAAACTTCATCGAAGCTCCCGAAGGCTGCCGCTAAGAGAGTCTGGCACATTACCTGTCTGTGTGGTCTTCGGCCTCAGTGAGGGTTAAGCTAATGAAACCCCATGATGTTCTTTTCGCACTGATCCAGCTCTAGGAGCTACGAGAATAATAAGAAAAAAAGGCCCCTCCATTCATTTGCATTCGCTGAATCCGTAACGCTATCCGTGGAGAGTCCAGCCAAAGGGAAGTGAGACAGAGGAAGCAAAAATAAATAAATAAATGAAAAGAACAAGGAGATGGAGAATGGGGGGTGAAAATACGGAGGTGCGCTGTTTCAGACCAGAGACCGTTGCGGCACTCCAAATCAGGTCAGCCTCAGCGGAGGTACAGAAGGAATGAAGAGGAGGCAAAATAACACAAAAAAAGGAAGAAAGAAAAGAATTAGCCACCTAAGACCGCATGTCTTATCGAGAAAAAAAGCTGAAGGAAAAACAGAAGTGAACAGAGCAAGGAGAAGGTGTGTGTGTGTGGGGCGGGTTTCTCAGGTGAGGAGGGGTTGGGAAGTTTCGGGGGAAGTTTTGTGCCGAGTCCAAAGCGAGGTCCTGCGCCAGAGGAAGAGTTCGCCCGCTCTAAAAGAGGACATGATGAGACTGCATGCCTAATGAGCTCGCAGCTCCAGAGAGCCGTGGCTTTTCTTATTCTCGTTCATCATTAATTCAGCAACGTTGATAATTTCATTACATTGCCACGTTTTTTTGGGGTTTTTTTTCTCACACAACACAGCCCCCCCGCCCACCACCACTTCCCCCTTATCAATAAAAGATGGCCTCAGCCCTTACAATGGTGCCAGGCCAATGAATGCTTACATCTGTGACTATGCATGCTCAGGCACATAGGTATCAAAAAATAAAATAAAAAATAAATATATATACACACATATAGTATGGTCAAATGGTCAAGAATAGAAATGGTCCACTGTGGTATTTAACTTATTTTCTCAGACCCAATTGTTTATGAAACATATTAACCTTAAAAATGATAGCTAACAACTAATATCACATAATCTATTTACATACATTTTTGTTTCCCCTGAAATTCTGAAAGAATTCCGGATACTATATGCTGACATCACTCTCAAAGTTACGAAGCTTTCTCTGTCATTTCAGAATCTCTTTCAGAGCTGTTCATCACACTGGACATGCAGTACTAATCTAACCTCCCATATATATAAAGGGGAAAACCCAGTGTAAAAGGTATTCCTAAAACTGTACATCCAAACTAAGAACACAGTAAGAACCTTTACTTTCACCATATTTGTAAATACTATTGTAATAATGATGTAATTAACTAAATAAAGGCATATGTTTAATAAGCCAAAATGGCTTGAATTAAGAATGGGCCCTGGCTGTCAATTGCGTCTCTTGCAGGTTTCCTTTCTACTCCCCTGTGACTATGCATGCTCAGGCACATAGGTATTTATATATAGTTACATATCATCAAATGGTCAACAATAGAAATGTTCCACTGTGATACTTAACAAATTTTCTTTCCAAGTGTACATGAACTTTATTAACATTAAAATGATGTGTGTGTATGTATTGCAAGAACCTTCACTCTGTACATCCAAACTAAGAACATGTAGGAACTCTTTTGTTAAAGACAGTTTTATTTTCACCCTATTTGGAAAACACTTTTTTCCAAATTGTGCTGTTTTCTGAAAATCCTCAAGGTGAAAGATTGGCAAAACTTCTTTTAAATTCAGATTACATCCATTTTCACACCTTTTAAAATGCAGTTTACACAGAGTTTCACACCTTTATATATATAAATATTCAGCTCAATTCAGTTTTATTTATATAGCGCTTTTTACAACCAGGTTGTCACAAATTAAGAACTGGTAGGAACTTTTATTTTCACCGTAACTGGAAATTATAGTGGAATAAATCTAACCAGCTTTACACTAGTGACCCGTGCCCAAGTTTTTGAACAGACTCCCGGTGACATGGCTCCTGACAGTTGTCGAGTTGTGAAGGCAGGCACACAGGAATCCAGCATATGGCAGTCGTAGAAATGAAACAACGCTTCAGGTAAATAAAACACAACCTGGCAAATACTGAAGAGAGTTTTCATCTGGCACAGGAGCAGGAGCGCAGGGAACCCAGCCAGGGCAAAAGAAACACACACACACACACACACACACACACACACACCATCATCATCAGCCAACCAGCCAGACGATCCTTCCCGCTAGCTTTCAACGACCAAGCTGTGGGATTACCCAAATCGCATTTATTTATTAAGTCTCAATTAAGAAAAGAAGTCTTACGGCTGCATGTCAGCTCAGGGAGTAGAAAGGAAACCTACAATAGAAGTAATTGACAGGCAGGGCCTATTCTTAATTCAAGCCATTTTGGCTTATTAAATATACGCCTTTCATCTGTGGATACAATTCTATTAATTAAATCATTAGAACAATTATTCACTTGTGAGGGAAGGGATTAAAAAAAATCAAATGAGAAGCTGCCTTGCAATAACCTCCTGAAATATTCATTAATAAAAAGAAGATTGTTTAAACGTAACGACAGGGATTACATGTGTAGGGACCAGCTTCTGCTCACCACGCCGCCCCCCCACTCCTCCCCAGCGTGATTACATGATCAAGGGATCAAGTAGGGGAACAAGACGTAAGATACACGCTCCTACACACACACACACACACACACACACACACACACACACACACATATACATATACATATATACACACACACACATATTCACACACATACATATGTATCGCTTAAGGCTAATTTGTATTTAGACTATACAGATCTCCAAACCCCAACCAGTAAAGCGGAGGTGAAGGTTCTCCTCACCACGTGCCTCAGAACCGAGGTATTGATGCTGCCAAGCACAAAATATACATAGAGAGAGCAACACAAACAAAATTGCTTTAAAGTGTCAGTCACGATTTGGCTTTCCCCTCACTCCCTGGCATGCACAATATTTGACAATGTCAATCACACATTTTTTTTCTGAATTGTGCTGTTTTCTGAAAAGCCCACAAGGTGAAAGATTGGCAAAAATATCATCCAGCCCAAGCTGGCTTCTTTTAAATTCAGTTTACATCCAGTTTCACACCTTTTCAAATATTCAGTTAAATTCAGTTTTGTTTTTTTTTTAAACCAGGTTGTCACAAAGCAGCTTTACAGTGTCCAGGTCCGAGCCTCTATCGGGTGTGTAACTGTACATGAAATACTGTTTACACACAGTTTCACACAGAGATAAGTGGGATTTCATGACCCCACTTAAACGTGCAAGCAGATAAGATAAGAGATATTATGAGATACTCCTTTATTGTCATTATATTGAAGCAGGATGCTATACATACAACGACAGTAACAGTGTAGACAGTAAACACAGTAGAGACAAACATCAAAGACAGACAACACAATTAACAAGTTCAATATTGGTATTGCACTTTTTAAGATGAGAATGTTTGCACTTGATTATATA
>JBBMFX010000141.1:757524-769309 GCA_037832545.1 Rhabdalestes septentrionalis
GAGAGGGGGAGAGAGAGAGAGAGAGAGAGAGAGAGAGAGAGAGAGAGAGAGAAAGAGAGAGAGATAGAGAGAGAGAGAGAGCAGGGGGTGGCGGTGCGGACGACTAAATGTCAGATGAGGTGACGTGGAGACTCCCCAACCAGGAGCTGACCCTTGATGTGGTGGTGCTTTTGGAGGGGGGCGGGGCGGCTGTCAGACTGGGGGCGGGGCAGCCCCGCTGAGTCACACCCCCTCCCCCTCAGTGGGCCATCTGCCAGCCGGCCACCACACACTGACACACGCCTGTGCTAATAAGGAAGGCATGTGGGGAGATAACCTGATAATGAGAACAGGTTTTTAAAAACGGAAATCATTAATAAAATGACCTCAGCTCAGGTGGCCTGGAAGGGTAACATGCAAAAGTGATTTAAAAGTAATCAGTAACTAGGTTCAATATTTATAATATTATCATGTGAATTATGAAGCTGCCAATTGTAACATCTATTTTTCATATGTTTTTAAAAATTTTGACGGTTTATATTTTTGCAAAGAGAGAGAGAGAGGGGGGGGGGAGGGAGGGAGGGAGGAGGGAGAGAGAAAAAGAGAGTGAGAGAGAGATTTTTACATTTTTGAAGGTTTGTGTGAATAACAGTAACTTATTTTAGATAATTTGAGGGTTTATTTATGAACACATTTGTATATTTGCCAAAACTTTCATTCCTCAGTATTAAACCCATTGTTTGGGCCTTTAATGCTGATTTATTTTCTGATTGGCTGTCCTGTATTGTACCTTATTCAAACAGATTGTTAAAGGGGCGGGGCTTAAACTGCTGTAGGCTGAATTGGTGGGTATATGCAAATTCATTGTGATATCCTAATTAATTAAAGCAAGCTGTTTTGAATAGCTTAGTTTCTGGGTTTGGATGGTATGGACTGATTACTGTCAATACAAAATCTTAACCCCATGTGTCTAACAACATATGCCTCCTTATCTTTTTGGGGGTTTTCTAGAATTGGCTCAAGCCTTAAACACACTATTCACTTACTTTATACAGTTTAATTAACCCTACCAGCTTACCAATTAGGGTTCAAAAGGGATATAAACATTTACTTTAACTCATAAAGGTTCATTGACTCTGAAATGCACTTAGAGCATTTCTACAGTGTATCCATCTGAACACATGGAGAGGACCAGTGGGAATGTATTGACTGAAATGTGTCATCTGTGAAAGGGGGTGGGGGTGGGGGGGGGGATTGCACTGGCTTATCCTGCTTAATGGGCCATTACAGAAAGAAAAAGGATTTTAATTTGGAAACAGTTCCTGTGAAACTCCAGCAGTCTCCTATTTACACATACACACATGCACACGCTCGCATATCATCGCAGGTTACCAGCTAGTGGACTATGTTTTTCTCGCGTTTGCAAAATAACTGGCTGCAGAGACTGAGCAGCCTCTTGAAGATATACAAAGGAAGATGAGAGAGAAAAAGAATGAGGCTAGGAGAAAAGGGGGTTAGAGAAAGAGAGAGACAGAAGAGAGAACGAGAAGGAGGCAGAGGGGAAAAGGGTGGAAGAAAGAGAGCGCGCGAGAGAGAGAGAGAGAGAGAGAGAGAGAAAGAGAGAGAGTGAGAAGGGAGAGAGAGGGAGGGCTCCGGGGTCTTGGCTGCTGGGGTACTGCTTGCTCCTTGCAATGAGCTGCAACTGTCAGTTTATTTTATCTGCAGCTTTTCATCACAGCGACTCAGACGATGCCACCTGAGAGTGCCCGGGATTTGTAGGCTACAAGTCATTAGCAGGCCCTGCCGAGAAATCCGGCCCCGAGATCCACTGAATATTGCTTCAGACAAAGTACATCTTAACCCTTGATGCTCTGACGGCTGGGGTGGTTCTTCAGACAGCAGCAGTTTTGACAGCGCTGCTGCGTGCTGTTATACATGCAGCATGGCATCAGCAAAGGGTTCAGCTATCGTATACCTCATTACCTCTGGAAGATCATACCGCCGCTTACTGCAGGAGCTTGGGAGGCTGGCCGGAGTGGCAAGGTCAATCCAACCCGCTCTTTGATACTTCGAGATTTTCTTTTGGAGAATGGGCTGACTGGTCGAGAGCTTGCGGTTGTGAGCAGCATATCAGACAACACGTCTGGACGGAGGCGTTTTTGGTCAGTAAGAGTTGAATAAGTTGAAGACCGAGACCACAGTTTTGCTACATTTGTTAACGCTCATTCATGCAGGTGATACTTACGTTGTTCTTTGAAGAGCCTGTGAAGAGCCTGTGTCTTCAAAGAACACTAATATCTTGCATAAATCAAGACGTGTTCCCCTTTAGTACAAGTGAAACATGGCTTCAAGTAGGGTCTGAGATATTTGGTCCAAGGAGGCCAGTAGATTGGTTAATGTAATTTTTTTTTTAAGAAGAAATTTGATTGATGGGCAAATGTCATTACATTTTGACTGAAGATTTTTTTAATGATTCATGATTACATTGACACATTTATGGTGCAATGAAAAAGTATTTCTGATTTCTTAGTTTTTTGCATGTTTGTCACTCTTCAATATTTTAGATTATCAAACAAATGCAAACATTAGACAACGATTTCTAAGTGATTATTTTATTAATTCGGTCAAAAAAATAATCAAAATCTACATGGCCCTGTGTGAAACAGTAATTGCCCCCTAAACCTAATAACTGGCAGTGCCACCTAGGGATGTCACAACTAATCGCTTTCACGATTACCCCGATTTAATTCAGCACAATTAATTAAACGTAAAAAACAAAAAAGGGTTTGGTAGATTATGACAGGGCTATCAACAGTTTGGCAAGACTTGCACAGAATGATAATGTTTCACCGGCTGTGCAATCGTGCCAGAAACACACAGAGAGTACAATCAGAGAAAGTAGGTTTACTTGACCAACTGTCTCTGAGTCAGAATTTGTATATGCTTTATTGTATATGCTTTATTTTCACCAAAGAAGCGATTGAATTCTGCCATATGGGAGTTTTTTGGATACCTCAAGAATACAGAGGGAAAAATTCATGTCTTTTTGTGTCTTTTTTTTTAAGACAGCAGTAAGCAAAGGATACAAATTTCTAAAGAAATTGATTGTCTACATATTGAAATTATGGGTATTAATCGTGTTATCATGAAACCATGATTATTTCCAAGATGATAATCGTGCCACCTGAATCTAAAATCGTGACATTCCTAGTGCCTCCCTAAGTAGCAGAAACTGCAGTTGTGATAAAAATAAGTTGCAATAACTGGTAATGAGTTTTTTGGGCCCAACGTTCTTAGCAGTATTGTTTTAATTCAACAATATTATATGGTTTCCAATCATGGCCCGCCACTACATCTCACTTGAATTCAAGTCCGGACTTGGACTATGCCACTCCAAAACCTTCAATTTGTTTTTAAGCCATTCAGAGGTGGACTTGCTGGTGTGTTTTCGATCATTGTCCTGCTGCATAACCCAAGTGAACTTCAGATTGAGGTCACAAACTAATGGCAGCACATTCTCCTTCAGGATTTTTTGTAGGGAGCAGAATTCATGGTTCCATCAAGTTGTCCAGCAAAACAGCCCCAGAACACCACACTACCACAACCATGTTTTACTGTTGGCATAATGTTCTTTTTAGGAAATGCTGTGTTACGTTTATACCAGATGTAACATGACGCAGACCTCCCAAAAATTCAGCTTTGTTTCATCAGTCCACAGGATTTTGTCCCAAAAGAAATGGGTACCATCAATATTTTTTTGCAAAATTGAGACAAGCCTTTGTGTTCTTTCTGGTCAGCATCCTTGAAACTTGCATGCCCAGTCTATTTCTTATGGTTGAGTCATGAACACTGACATTAAGTGAGGCCAGTGAGGACTGCAGTTCTTTAGATGTTGTTCTGGGTTCTTTTCTGACCTCCTGGATGAACTACTGCTGCACTCTTTGTAGGCCGGCCACATCTAGGAAATTTCACCGCTGCTCCATTGGGTTATCTTTGTGTAATATTTCAATTCGTTTGACAGTCTGAAACATTTAAGTGTGACAAACATGCAAATACTTTTTCAAAGCACTGTATATATATATAATATATATTGCCGCACATTAAAGCAAATGGTCATGATATGTGTTACAGTGACAATTAACCAAAGTTTTATACAACTATATAATTATACAGTGTTGACAAGAATAAAACATGTGTGTTGCAGGAGACACTGATCTATGATAATTTAAAGACAATGTAGGCATTAAAAATGATTTTTTCTTTAAACAATGAGAGGCAAAAACAGTCCCCAAATAAATTTTTCATGTTGATCAGACAGTCAGATTTTAAAACCAGGACAATTAGCTTTATAGTATATAATGTCAAGCCAAGTGAAGTAGATATGCAATGCCATTTCGAACATCTACACAGAACACGGTAAAGGAACAACATTCCTTCAGGAATACAACGCAACACAAAACTACATAAGACCCCAAGAGCGCGGACAGGACTGGACTATACAAAGTGATTAACCAATCAGAAAATAATGCAATATAGAAGAATAGGATAGCAAACAGTGTGACTAACAAAAAGCCAAATGTGCAGAAACGCAGGTGAGTAACAAAGAAAATTGCATTCTTTTGCAAAAATTGCCAAAATATCAGCAAACAGATATAACAGAATATATATAAAGAAAATAATATGGTGTGAGTTAATTTATAGAGGGGGCATGTGGGACAACATATCCGTAAGTTACGTAGCTATAAGAGTGAAAAACTGAAGCTTGGACCCGCACTTCAGGTATAACGGGGCAGTAACACAGTACATTTGGCCAAATTTACTCCTTGGAAAACTCCAGACGGAGTTTGGTGAGTGTTATATAGCTGATTTCTGAAATAGACCATCCATTGTATCATGCGAGCGACAGCACTGGAGGGGACAGGAGGAAGCCAGCCAGCGTCAGGAGGAAGCCAGCGGCACTAATGTGTGCCATGACTTCAGCTTTTTTTCGCTTGGATCGCTGCACCTGTCATTTCCACTCGTCTTCCATGCCGTCGGCCGCCGCTTATCGACATGTCCGGTACTGTCCGGAGCAACACCGTTCACTGTCTTTTGTCACAACTCAGACCTGTAATCTTCAACTGTCCTTTTTGAGTCAGCTCTCGATATTCCCCTGCCGAATTCCCAAAACCTCAGTCTCACTCGTCTGTTTGCACTTTTTTAAGTTTCTTGGTGACTCTATGTTATCATCTGAAATTGAACTAACATTAACATTTTTTCGTAACATATGTATATATATGGGAGCCGAAGCCAAATACGGTATTCGGAAAGGCACAAATAACGTGTTTTTATTAATACTTATTTCTAACAAATATTTTTTTAAAAAGGTGATTATTAGATTACACTGCTTTACTGACGTCTGGATTTGGGTGCTCTATGTAGAGGTCTGCATGGGACTGAGTTTTCATCCTGTTCCTGCACGCTCCCACAATTTTCTGTTCCGCAATTAATACTTGGACTCACTCCTGCAGAAATGTGTAATATTCTGACCCACTCCCACTGCATCTGTTCTTGTTTGTCCCACTCCTGTCTGAGTAAAGGTTGGGCCAAAAACACTGGACATATTTTAAATGTTGTAATATCTTGGCTTTGAAATATTAAATAAAGTACCAAATGTATTTTGGTATTGCCGTACAGGAATTTATGAAACATTGGCTATATTATATGGGCAAGACTCCGATTCCAATAACGTTTCTAACCAGGCAACAGACCTGAATTAAAATACCTAAGCAGGCTCAGTGGCAACATTTCATAGTCAAAAGGAAAGAGATATCGGGAAACATTGAGATTATAAAGCTCTGTTAGCTCAGTCATTTAGACAGCTGAATTTTTATGCCTATTTTGAATTTTACTCCAATACAATTTACTCAGCAAATACAAATACAGATACAAATACCGGCTGCTTTGCACACCCCTAATATGGGAATACATATTTTATTTTGTAGAAACTCTTTACTGAAAAATTCACTACATACCAAATAATACATGTTCATGTTTGCTGCGACCTTCACACAAGACATACTGAATGTCAATGATCTAGAAAAGTCACCAGCATTATGTCGGCCCTAATGTAAGACTGAAAAGTGCTTTTCATTAGAAGAGTTTTCAGTGGTTCTGTTATTCATGGTTTGAAGACTTAACTTGTGGTCATTCTTTACCCCTGGCCAGAGGACTAATGCTAATATTATCCCATAGGAATTACGCTCCCATGTGATACTTCCAAACTGACAGGCCCTCGGACTTTAAAGTCTACAGAACATTTCATTTTTCAGTTGTTTGTTTGCACTAAAGGTGCTCTGCACATCAGATGCAGGGCCTCTGATTTTTTATAAAGTCCTGCTATGAAAACATAGCCATACATGCTGGGTGCTGTAGTAGACTACCCCCACCCCCTTTACTCCCATGCTTGGCCCACCGTTGGGGTATTTGCATTGCGCTGTAGTGTGCACCTTGTAAGTGAATGTTTTTGTAATGGGAAAGCCCAGGAGTGGAGGCAGGGGTTAGCAGGGAAGCTGCTGTTTGATTGCCCGAGGTAGGAAAACAGGAAAGCGACCCTGTCGAGCTCTGGGGATTGAGCTAAACGAGTGGTGGGCAGCAAAGAGCCGCGGAATCTGCTATTCCAGGTCGGCTGTCCTTGTTTACCGCTTGCCGTGTCAACATGCCAGACGTGAGGTTATAGAGATATTACATGTCTCTGGAGCCCGCACACACACACTCTCAGGTGTCGGGGTGAGTGCGGTGTGCGGATGCAGGAGCCGAGTCAGTGTTCTTGTCCACACATCTCATCAGAGCAATGACCCGAGGTCAGATCAGCACGTTGCACATGTTTGCTTTTCATCATTAGAAAGCAAACTGAGGAGTGTCTTACGTTCCACATTACCAAGGGCAGCGTTTGCTCAGTCCGGACCAGAGTGATGTAATTCCTGCTGCATCTCAGACAATTTTCTGCACTCGCTGTCGAGACAGACAACCGGAGTTTCAGTGGTTCTGAGAGAAAACCGCTTGTGAGAATACTAAAAAATTCAGGCGCATTGAACATGGACTAGGATCTCATAACTGAGATTGATTGCGCCTGTTGTAGAGGCACATTGTTTTAGACTAAACTGAATTAGACAGTAAACATTATGGTCGTACACATACCATCCACTTTATTTGAAGCACCTACCTTGTTCCTCCACCTACGGGTCACTTTATGAGCTCTACTTACCTTCTTGTCCCACTATATAGGTGTGCAATTACAAATCATTGCCTGTTTCTGCACAAATTGCCAGAAAGCCTCTACCCCAGTTTCTAACCACATGACTGTAATTCGTCAGATGTTATGGGTGTGATGGACCCTTCTTAACACAATAGCTCTGTTAGGGCAGCACTATGGCAGTGTATAAAGTGCTGGGAATTTTACATGCATCACTGCCTTAATTGAGAGTGATCCACCACACACTAAGTCCAAAACTGACCATTGATAAAAGGCTACATGATGGCTTACCCAAACTTTGAAGACTGATTTCAGAGTATAAGGTGGAGCTACAAGGATTCTAATAAAATATCCTGTGCGTTTATAATGTAATATGACTGGCTATCCAACAGCATAAAGACTCAGGAACTCTCAGGGCCATTTCATCTAGGATGGCCTTTGACCATGTTAAATGACCACCACTAACATACTATTAGAACCTTTTGTGCACGTTTGTGTTTTCAGCCTGGGCAGGGATACCCAATCAAACCATTCCGCCCGCCCCTTTGCACCCGGTACCCGCTACAGGGTAACCATTCAAACATATTATTATTGATTGTGTGGGGCCATTGCCCAGAACAAAGTCGGGAAACCAATATTTACTTACTGTGATATGTGTGTCCACTCAATATCCAGAGGCTAAGCCTCTTAGAAAAATGACAGCTTCCGCGGTTACAAAAGCTCTTGTACTTTTTATTTCATTTTTGGATTAGCCAAGTGTGTACAGTCCAATCGAGGCACGAATTTTACATCCTCGTTATTTCAGCAAGCATTATCACATTTGTGCATTCTAAGCATAAATAAGTATAAATACAAAATATAAAGCAGCTTTCTTAAATGAATGAATAAATGTGATTTAATTTACGGGCTGTCCTGGCATAAACAATCGCCGTTAAAATCCCATGCACATTGCACACTGCAGCATGCGCGTGTATGGATATATCCACGATATTTTATCCTGCAAAGGGAGTTTGTCTCCTTCGACTACTGCTTGATAACATACATCACATTTGTCCCACTGTTTGCAGTAGATGTAATCAATAACAGATGTGCTTGAGCGCTCCTGGATTTTTGGTGGCGCCAATGCATGAAATCTTAATCGTGTGCCGAGACGGAATCAAACAGGGATGGGAGGCGCTTGGGCATGCGTTGAGGGTGTCTGGTGAGGAGGGCATGTGTGTGGTCAGTGATTGTGTCTGCGGAGGCTGCTTGGATGGTCCCCGACTCGGCAATCAGGGGTGTGACAGGTGGAGATCGGACATGCGAGCTCTATTTCATGAATTAATGTAAACATAGCCCATGCAATTACAGGGGTGGTCATTTCGGGGGGTTACCCTCATGGCTTCAGTCTAATGAAAACGTGGAGCTTACTGGTGCGTTTAATTGTATATACGGCGAGGCTAAATGCTTTGGATTGGACTTTGGAGAGACAGAGCATGGAGGAGGGAAAGGAATGGGGGGTGGGGGGTGATTATGTGGTGCATTCAGGGGAATGCAAGCAAGCCCAGCCCTACAAGTGGAAAATTTTATTCAGTTAAACATAGCGTTCCGTTTATTGATCTGTCGCAGAGGAAGGGAACGCCAGGTGAGAAGACAAGGAAATCAGATGGATTCATTTGAACAGGTTATGAAAGCACATGAGGTTGAGGGATATTGAGCTGGAGGAGCCCAAAATGGCATTACAGATCAGATGGAAATGGCACCTGTTCTGTGTTTATCATTCCCAAAACGCTATGAGATTTCTTCCCATTTCCTTCTTTCTTTCTTTGTTTTTGTCTGCATTTTTATTTTTGCTGTACTCAGCACACTCACCGTACGTTCTCAAAGAGGTTTGTGGTTTTGCATCAGCGGTGAGGTTGCATAATATTTGGATTAAGTCATTGATGTTACATCCACTACACTCGCTTCATTTATTTATTAAGCGTTTCTAAATACCCACAGTGAAATGTCTAAACAGTCGCAGACCGCAAATAAATAAACGGCGCATCAAAAATTAATTAACTATATTTCAAAGCATGCTTAAACTTAGATATCCCCTGTGGAACTCAGTAGGATTTTTTTTTTTTTGGGGGGGGGGTGTCTCCATTATGGCCTTGCATGTGTTTTGACATGGTCCTAAACAGTCGCCGCATTTAAACTGAAATCATAGAAAAATGACCATCACAACATGAAGCAATGGGATCATAGTGAAAGGCTGCAGACTCTGTTAAAGGAGATCACACATTTCTGCATTTTATCAGTGTGGTGCTATTCCAGGGCGATTCGTCTGAATCGGGATGTGCATGTGATGCTTGCCAAGGGTGAAGGCTCTTAATCCCCATATAGGACAGCTGGATATGACACAGTTATATATTTTCCTATTATCCCAGCCAATCAATAATTCATGTGTTTTTATATCAGATGCAGAGAAAGCAGGGAGGAGCCATGCAAACACACACACACACACTCTCTCTCTCACACACACACACACACACACAGGAAGCTGGAATCAAACTCTCAATGTTTCAGCAGCCACTGAACTACTGGGTTACAAAAAGAAAAAAACAGAGATGAGAAAGAGAATAAAGAGGGACATGTAGAGAGGAAGATAAAAATGATAAGAGATGAGAAGAGAAGAGAAGAGAAGAGAAGAGAACAGAACAGAAGAGAAGAGGACAGAAGAAAAGAGGAGAAGAGAAGAGAAGAGAGGAGAAGACACAAGAATAGAAGGAAGCAAAGAAAAGAAAAGAGAAAAGAAGAGAAGAGAAGAGAAGAGAAGAAAAGTGAAGAGAAGGGAAGAGAAGAGAAGTGAAGAAAAGTGAAGAGAAGGGAAGAGAAAAGAAAAGAAGAAAAGAGAAAAGAACAGAAGAGAGGAGATGAGAAGAGATGAGATGAGATGAGATGAGATGAGAAGAGAGAAAAACAAGTGGAAAAAGAAGAGAAAGGGGGATATACAGAGAGAGAGAGAGAGAGAGAGAGAGAGAGAGAGAGAGAGAGAGAGAGAGGAAAGAGCAGAGAAAAGAGAGTGAACTTAAGAAGTGAAGCAAAGAGAAAGAAATGGAATATGAAGAAGAGGACAGTGAGATAATTTGAGAACGACACAAGAAGACAGAGAGAAGCAGAAAATGAGAGAAGAACAGAGATAGGAGAGAGTGAGAAAAAGTAAATAAGAAAAAGAGAAAGCAAGAAGAAACCGAAATAGGAGAGAAGGAGAAATTGAGAGAATAGAGAGAGAAAAGGAGAGAGAGAAAGTGAAGGGAAAGGGAGACGGCCATATTTTCTATTCCTGTGGCGTTCTCCTGTTGGTCCTTTGCGCGAGGCTAACCTTTCTCTCCTGCAGTCCCAGAGTGCTATTCACACAAAATCACTTACAACATTAATCAGAGCTGACTGGCTAATGGCTTGTGACGGGCGGCCCCCGCATTATGGGCTCCCGTCCAACCTGCGCCCGCAGACGCAGCTGTTAGCTCGGCGCTAGCAGCTTGTGGCTAACGCTAATGGCAGCTCTGATGCGCAACCATCAAGCAGCACTTAAGGTCCTGAGATGATTTCGAGTGATGCATGAGAAAATAAGGTCTTTGATGGCATGCAAATACGGAGGCATTACATAGGAGAGATTTACAGCACGTTAAAACCGCAAGAGGCAGCTTGTGGAGGACAGCCCACCTTCTCTGTAGTCAGCAGAGACAGAAAAATGGTGCTGGAGAGCCATCGCACTCTTTGTTTTTCTTCATCGAATGGGCATTTGGGGGTGTTGGGGCATGCATAGCAACGGACATTTGGGAGAGAACACACCAATCAGTGCCTTTATCTGAATGTAATATACCATCAGCATTTAGTGAGGTATGGTAAAGCATATCAGGGGTTTGTAGTGTCGAGGATTTAGCACTACTTTTACAATAAAGGCCCTTAGGGGACAGTTACTGCTCACTCCTGCATGATATCATCCGATACCCTCAGAAAACCAGCATTTTTCCCATTCCAGCCTGGAAGTATCAGCAGTATTCGCAGTTCTGCATCGAGGCAAATGTGTGCACAGTATTTGACAATAAATGGCAAACGTGGTCATTGTTTTAATGTCACCAGAGTCTATTGCAGGCATCACCAAATGGCGGACCGCGGTCCGGATCCGGACTGAGTTATTGTTCTGTCCGGACCAGTGACCAGTCTGTCATTTCCATGGAACATTATTTTGGATGGTCGTGGCTGTTGGCAGCGGTCACTGCTACTCCAGTTAATACGACAATAGCTTCACTCACTAGTTTACTAGTGATGGAAAGTTCGAGAGAGCCGTCTCTTCTGGCACGGCTCCCAAATGGCTCTTAATTAATTATATTGAATATATATAGTGTTCCACGGGTCAGCTTTTTTTTTACACCACCTCAAACCGTCCCGTCAGGAGATCCAAACACACCACCCAACCTGCAAAACTACGAGTAGATAATGACCCAAGACCCGACCCGACCCGAGGAAAAAAACAAACAATTTACAACACGTTTTGATCGATAATGGAATGCGTTTTTTAACTTAAATTTGTTTGCCTGGGACTCCTTT
>JBBMFX010000141.1:810599-820801 GCA_037832545.1 Rhabdalestes septentrionalis
GTTCTGCAGCAATCAAAATTCGGTCAGATCCAGCTCTGATCTCAGCGCTGCTATCACTGCGTGCCCCGCCCCCTCGATTTCAAAGCTTGACATGACAGGTCCCCAGGACAAATAAGTTTGAGAAACCCTGCTATAATCAACAGCTTCTGTCTTCATCATGCATGTCCTGACCTTGATTCTTCATCAACACCCACATTCTGTCATTATTCTCTACACCCTGTTATCACTGCTAACACCGGTGGCATGTACCTGTACATGACATTGAAGGGTGTGTAGATGGCCATGTCTGTTTGATATGTGAACCTCTTGTTCTCAATCCTTCTGAGGTCACACCTGCATGTGAAGAGTGTAATTAGGCCTGTGTGAGGCAGTTTTGTGATTAGACCTGGATCTCGAAAGTACTAATGATCAGAAATCAGCTATAGCTTTAAACGTTTCAGAATTCTTACGGTGCCTTTATAATGTGTCACATTAAGAAGTCTCTGACCATTTAGAAGTCTGCAATGTGTTCATGTCACATTTTAGTACCTTCAAATGTAATTAAATTGAGTGGATATGAAGACTAGTACCAGGTACCAGGTTCTGGGTATAGTTTGAAAACTGAAAAGTGTCCATTGAATCTAATCACGTCAGTGTCATTCTTATTTTTCTTTTTATCAGTAACATTTTTTTAAAAATCATTTCACAAGTTCATTATCTTCACCAGAACAATTTTTCAAACTCCATACAAAGCTCCCATTCTATCACTGATGACTTTATAAACAGTTTGTATCCAATTATAGCCCACCGTCAAGTAACCTTTTCTTGTTTATCCTCGTTTGTCCATTGATAACATCAGAACTGATGATTTAGGGCGAGAGACAGGGGGTGCAGACACTGCGGGATGTTCCTTGGGTTAAAATAAACCAGGACTGAATATAGAAACTGGATCTAATATAAACTTTTATTTGTTGTAAGTGCCTGTTTGTTCTCCAGTCCTGTCACGTTTGCGGCGCACACCGCCAGACCGAGGGGGAAGACAAAACAAAACCCTCTCTATCCATAAAACACATGCACTTTTTCTACAGACTGAGTGGAACATGGCATAGACTCGCCGTCTCTTTGCGATGTCTCTCATTCTGTGATCTTCACCGGAGCGTGGGGAGAAAGAAAAGAAAGATCTGAACCCTTTTTTCTCCTTTTTCACACCCGAATTTACATCTTTTGCTCATTTCTCGGTGTCGGAGCCTCCACCAGGAGAATCGTAATGAAGGAGTGTTCAGGCGCTCTGCAGGGACATACACCACGGGACCTGGAGACAGAAGAGAGAGAGGGAGACAGAGAGAGAGAGTGAGGCAGAGAGAATGCAGCCCCAGCCATGGCATAGGCGGCCGTGCCATTTCCATACCACTACAATCATCTCGCAGACTTTAAAAGTGAATGTTTAAGTAGCCTAAGAGATGGGGCTTTGATTCGGCCTCTGATCAAGCCTCAGACGTCTCATTCAGAGAATAATGATCCCCCTCTACCCCTCTGCTCCTTAATTTCGCTGTTTCCTTCACATCTCAGGCCTTACAGGTAATGTAAAGCCCAGTGGTATTGTCTTGCTGGAGCTGTGCAGGAGAGGAGACCCTTTCTTCTGCCAGATTAGAGCCAAGCATGGAAGGGTAAAGGGGAAAAAATGGAGGGGGGTTTGGTGGGGCAGGGGCGATTGCGAATGTAGATCCGGGCGAGTCATTTGACGGCCGGACAGCCTGCCAGTGAGAAACATGAAATAAAGGAGCTGGGTTGAGGTTTCTCACCGGTTTCTGCAGAAACTCGTTAACCCGAGTTGCAGGGATCTGTCCCAGCAGTGCAACAATTGGGGAATTGTCTTATATGGCAAAACAACTCCTTGTATGGATTCTCTCGGGGGTGGAGCTGAACCCGAATACGGTATTTGGAATAATGTGTTTTTTCCGAATATGGTATTTGGACAAATACTTAAATACGTCACATATTTTTTTTTCTCGAATACAAATACGAATACAAACACTATTTTCCATTTCAACAAATACGAATACAGATACAAATAGCAGCCACTCTGCACACCACTAGGTGCTCCCCTGGTTTGTGTTAATGCGTAAGGTGTTACACGTCATGCTTAGCTTTGTCAGGCAATCCTATGTCACATCGAACCAAAGATATTGTGATTTTATTAAATATGCAGTAATAATTAATAATGGTACTGGAGTTTTCAAAATTGTGTCACAAACAATTGTCCTAAAAACAGTAATGCCCAAATTTATTTTATTTCAGGTCTTAGAAACAAACGGGAAAATATGCAATACCTTTGAACCTGGGAGGATTTTCAGAATAGTCTCCGCCTACAAGTGGGTGTGGAAAACCTGCAGAGGGAGGGGCTCCAGACAGCGGCAGAGCATGTAGGAGAACACCGGTTCCAGACTGATTTACACTTTTTATTGTTTATTTATATTTGTTGAAATGAAATACCAAGACACTCTGAGTTCTGAGGGTTAAACAGTGTGTAAACCATTGTAATCATGTTATATAAATAATATATAATATATTCCAAGAGTCCAGTAAAATGTAACTGTAGCTTTTGCCAGTCATACGTTGAATAGACCTTCATATACAGAAGCATTGCAGAGATGCTAAAATGTTACTTATTTAAAAATCAACAGCATTTTCCACAAACACTTAAAATGCATATAATCCATCATATAATCCAAGTGTACAATCAGAAAACACAGAAGAAAACATGGAATGGTTTGTGGCCATTCTACTGCAAAAAGAAAGCAAAGCAGTATTGTTACACATGTTGTATTGTAATAAATGTTTTATACATGCTTCATAAAGGCTTTATAAATAGTTATTCAATTTATAAAGCCTTTATAAAGCATGTATAAATTATTTGTAACAATTTACAAAGTAAAAATGTTGCTGTTTAGATAAATAGCACTGTAATAGTACAATATTCTGCCATAATAAAAATACACAGAAACAGAAAGTATTATCATTGAAATCAGTGTAACTCACTTCAACTGCATCAACACTTTATCGCACATTTCATATTATATAAGAATTTAATCCAAACAAATGATCCTCTTCAACTTTAAATGTTTTGTGTTGCTAAAAAGTTTTAATGACCTGCATTTACAACACCACAAGAACGTCACGCTTATGAAACATATGCATAGTTTAAAATGTGGCCTTTCTGTTGTGCTGTAAAAAAACCAATGTAGGCATGTTAGAAATGTATTTTTAAGATAATAGTGTAATCTTTTGTTGTGATTAGAATTCTTATTACTTATGCTTATTGTGTCTGTTCAGCGCAGACCTACAGCATCTATGCACAACTCACATAAATCCATTTCTATAATAATTTCTATAAAATCAAAGGAACAAAAACATAGATAGGTAATGTATTTAGAGGAAATAAGGATGAAATATTACAATTAAAGAATAATATTATATATAAGACATCAATATACAGATAGATAGACAGATAGATAGATAGACAGATAGGTAGGTAGACAGATAGATGGGTTCTATATAATATTAAACATGATTTAATATTATTATTATAAAAAAGGTTATCCTTAAAATAATCAAATTTAAAACCTATTAATATTTGAAAGCCTCTCAAACCAGCAAAATAACGCAACAGTACGTTTTCTCCTGTTTTTGAGAACATTGCACTTTCAGCTACTAAGACACTGATGTTATTTCAAGGTACAGCACTGTAATAGTTTAATCCTTTTTTCTTGCCATATTATAAACACTTAAAATCACCAAATACCAAATCCAAGCACTCCTGGTGAAATTTGTACAATTTAAATCATCAGTATATACTCAGAGAGCTTTCTGCATAAACATGGTTATAAAGGATCGGTGATTTGTTAATATACGAACCCGTAAAACATAGAGGTGAGTCGGAAACGCTGCTGCGTTATCGTATTCGGTGCGATATTGCCGTTAAATCAGGCCGAATCTGGGAGATGTGATGAAAAAGTGCAGCTGCCTCTAAACCTTTCCAGTTCACATCTCCATCCTTCTTGTGGAATGAAGTTGATCGTTTGGTTTTCGTTGGCACAGAACTTTTCCCCAAACTTTTCCTTCCGTATTGTTGGAGCAACAAAACCTTGCGAAGCTTGTGTGTGTGTGTGTGTGTGTTTGTGTGTGCATATATGTGTGTGTGTGTGTGTGTGTGTGTGTGTCAGATCCGAACCGGCAGTTTTGCTGCAAGCTATTACTCTTTCATGGCTCGCTCTGTGGCTGTGGAAAGGTGCCTCACCAATTATTTTGAGATGGATGCAGGATGCAGAATGACTAGAAGCATCAGGTTCTCCTCTCATTTTTTTTCTTTTTTTGCCCCCTTTCCAGCAGACCATGCCTAAGGTAAGGGGAGAATGGCCAGAGGCTACGGCGGCTCCTCAGGGACACGCAGGGCCCATAAACTGTGAAACTGACATCTCTCATCTATTACCTCTGCTAACTAGACCTTTAAGAACCTTGACAGGCTCGGCTACGTGCCCCCCCGCCCTTCCCCTCGTTCACCCAACCACCCGCCCACCCGAGCCCATCTGCTGTTTTTCAGTCGGTATGGATTTTGGGGAAGTTATTCTGTCCTGGATATCGACTCGCGGATCGTCCGAGACCTTCTTATTCATGCACAAAATGTTGGAGCGTAATCTCATATCAAGGATATGCTGCACGGAACATGATCTATCAGTGTCAGGGAGCTTGCTAAACTTCTCTCACGCTCCTACAGCATTATCAATATTGTGACGACCACTGATTGATTGCCTTTTTTTGGTTTGTTGTTTATAATGCATGTCAGAAACAGTCATGAAATATGGACCCAGTTTGTGTGTGGGCGTAGTTTTCTTACTTTTCTGTGTTTGTGTTTGTGTTTGTTGTGTGTGTGTGTGTGTGTGTGGCATGTGAGGTCACCGTGCCGGATGCTGTGCCAGCCGCTGCGTCTCGGAGCTTGTGGTTGGCGTGGTGGCGGCTCCCCTGGCGACGGTGCTCTGAATCCATCACGCCTTGCAGGGAGCCTGCAGGAATGTTCCTTCAATCAGAGTCGGCCTCGTCAGCGCCGGGCTCAGGAGGCACACGCACACAAACCCTGTCACCCTCACTCACTGCCACGCTCAGACACGTCCCACTGCGCACACTACCTGTGGAGCAGACACACACACATACACACACACCACTCACTGCTGGGGCAAGGTCACAGCAAACAAAGCTGCGTACGTACAGGTCACTATTGTGTAAAGCATTACAGGTGTGCAGTGTAATTTTTGGCAGACATGTAGCTGAAAGATGGATGGATGGATGGATGGATGGATAGATAGATAGATAGAATATTCACATCAGTATGTTAAGAATTTCAAAACGAATGACAGAACGTTTATTCAACCCATTGTAACAGCTGGGTGCCAATACTGGCTTTTCCCTAGAGGGGGTGCTGTTCAATCTAGGTTCGTTATCTTTTCCCTCCATAAAAGGAGCAAGAAAGCTAGGCTAGGTGACCAGCAGCAACAACCCACTAAACCTGCATGCGAACCTGCTTGTTTTACGTGCATGTAAGTCAATGTTTCAATGTTTTGCTTTTGTTTTGACTGTACAGTTACGCTTAATGGGTATTCCACCTGCTATGTTTTTTTGTTTTTTTGTCTTTTTGTTTCTCTCTCTCTATCTATCTTGTATCTTCTGTCCGGGTTGTGGTTTGGGTCCTGACCCTGGTCGGCGGTCTATGGAGCGGGGTGACAACCCTCTTCTGGAGCCTACCTTCCAGGCGGGATCACTGTAGGACTCCTAGAGGCAGATGGTTTCTTAGACTTAAAGGACCTTTGAAAGCAGTACTATTAAACAGACTTATTAAATAGCGTTTGAAAGAGACATTCTATGTGGCTGTACACCAGGGTTATGTGGGAAAAGTGAGAAGTGATGTTAGAGGTATAGATGTATGGACAATACATAGTGTGACTGAAATATTCTGTCTTGGTGGTTTGTTACCTTCCCTCATAACATATAACAGACTTTTCCTTATAAAATAAGTTCAGGTTTGTTACACCGTCCTAGCCAGCGCAACTATCAGAGAATCAGGACAGGCTAACAGTCCGTCACAGGACATATTCACAGATCATTCAGTACCTGTTGTAATATGAAGTCACCTGATGTGCGTCTCCAAGTAGAAAGCACTGAAACCGAAGGCTTTCCTGCCACGAGGCAACAGCATTTACCACCGCAGAACCGTGCCACCCTGAAGAGAACACGCTCATTCTTATTAAAACCTTCTGGAAGGCTTGGTGTCCTCACACTCAACAGCTTTGAAATCTGGCGGCTCGCGTCAGCCCGCTCTCACCCGTTGCTTGACTTCAGTCTTCGTGTAAGAAAGCATGTCTAATGATTTTGGGTGTTAGTTACCTGCAACAGCTGCTCTGCCGTTTTATAAAAAAATGGTGCCAGCTTTGTTGGAATTTGTTGGAACAAAATTCCCGAGCTTGCATCACCAAGTTAGGAAGGATGTGTTGTCAGCATTAATTCCGGCCACTGGAACGGCGGTGTGGGATCAATGGTCCTGTGCCGAATAAAAAGCTGGAGAATAATGTGCCCGCAGTCGATGTTGGTTTGAATATAAGCCCTGCTTTAGCCATATCAAGAGCATCCAAATGAGAGTTTATTGGGCATCTAAGGGGATCAATGCTTACAAGGTCACACTCTTTCTGGGATGACTCCGTGTCGTTAGAGGATCTTCAATAATTAATCCCACCCAGGAGGTGAAAAAGGGAGAAAGCGAATGGAGAATCTCTAAGGCGGGACAATGCTAATCCCTCAAACGCAGCCATCCAGGACAAACAGCTGGATGCTAGTTGATGTTGGCTGACGCTCAATATCTGGAAGTCTCAAAGAGTTCCAACGTCACATTTACGAGCAAGTGGTCTTTTGTTCCTGGTGAAGGATCGCGTGAGGATTCTCAGCTCATGAATGGAGGCGTGAAAGTAATAAGCTGAGAGTAAATCGGTCATGGCCTCTGCAGTCAGCCCAGTACAGAAAGCACTTAGACCCTGTGTGATCAATACTGGGAGAACCAGTGCCTAAGGAGAGGCCCCAGGGTAAAATAGGGATTAACACATATGGAGGGGATTAAACCAGTGAGGCTTTCTACTCAAAGAAGAGACAAAATATACTCTTAGCAATGAGGGTGGATCCATAAGCAACTGGCCTTATATTTAGCTACTCCGTCCTGATGAACGAGAAATACTGATTTTGAGGTTGTGACTCTCGGGAACTATCATGAGTTCCTAGAGGGCCTAATGATTTGTATGTGTTTTGTGTTTAATTGAATCTTTATACTTGTTAAACTTCACAGCTATTGCAGTAACACTTTTCTTCCACTGTAAAAAAAAATTAGGTTGCAAATAAAGGGGTTAGATGATGATAGCCATGCAAGCTTACTGGTAAGATTAACCACTAATCTAATTGATTCGGGGCTTTAGGTGTGACCACCAGTCCAAAACAAGACCAAAGGCATGATCAGTTGGGTCGAGTCTAAGGAGGGCTGAGTTCAAGATCATGTTCAAACAAATCTGAGTCAAGACCAAGAACATATAGACAGACAGGGAGCAAAACAGACAAAAACACCAATGCTGAAGTACTAACACCATGGGTGGCATCAATTTCACAAGGAAAAACGACACTCTAGGTCAGAGGTACTCAACTGAAAGACCCCGAGGACCAGTTATTAATTTTCTCCTGGATCTCCTGATTAGTCCATTTGGATCTCCTGACAGGTCGGTTTGGATCCCCTGACAGGTCGGTTTGGATCTCCTGATTGGTCCGTTAGGATCTCCTGACTGGTCGGTTTGGATCTCCTGATGCATCGGTTTGGATCTACTAATTGGTCGGTTTGGATCTCCTGACAGGTGGGTTTGAATCTCCTGATTGGTCAGTTTGGATCTCCTGATTGGTCAGTTTGGATTTCCTCGTTGGTCGGTTTGGATCTCCTGATTGGTCGGTTTGGATCTCTTCATTGGTCGGTTTGGATCTCCTGATTGTTTGGTTTGGGGTGGGTGTTAAAAACGCCGAAACCCGCAGAACTACTACATGTGATGATAAACTAAGATCCGTTTGCAGCTGAAAGGACCGGCTCTTCTTTGGGGGCGGAGCCAGAAAACTTCCCATCACTTGTAAAATAAGGACTGAAGCTGTTGTCGTAGTAACCGGAACAGCAGCACCTCCTGTAGCCACCGTCCAGAATAACATCCAGGAAAACTTAATCTCCTGAATTTACCAGACTGGCCACGGGTCCGGACAGAACCAGAACTCGGTCCGGATCCAGACCCAGGTCCGCCATTTGGTGATGCTTGCTCTAAGCTATCTAGAAATATTGTTGACAGTAGAGAGCTTTTATGTGGGAAATCCTTTGCAGGCTTCAGATTAAACAATACTATTAATTAGCATTCTCACCATTTTTTTTTCTTTCTTTTTTACATTTAGAAACTGTGTAGTGGTTTTATATACAGTCCATTCATTTTAATGTGAGTGACTTAAGTGACTTACGTAAATGGACACTTGGGCAGAAGACGTTTGTGTGCTGAAGTTAAACACTGATAAAGTGAACAAAAACATCCTCAAAAATATAAATTAGAAGCTTTATTGTATATGCATGTGCTTAATATGTATATGCTTTCTTACATTATGCCCTCCATCTTGATGAAAATATGCATATTTAATCAGTGTGGGGACTTTTGCTGCCTCATTTTTTTCAATACAACCTGCAGACTCTATCAGAAAAAGTTTTTTTGTTTAAGAAAATGTTTGCTTTGCATTGTTGAGGTTAGGGTCAGACTTGGGTTAGCAATATTTACCCACACTTATAAAGAAGCATGTAGAAAACCCAACAAAGACAGGAATATAGTATGTGTGTGTGTGTGTGTGTGTGTGTGTGTGGGGGTATGTGAGTGTGTGTGACTGGGATACAAATGTTTGTCCCAAGTGCATCTCAAAATGACAACCTGCCAATCACAACCGAGTGACCTAAAGACAATAATGCCCCTAGCATGTGTGTGTGTGTGTGTGTGTGTGTGTGTATTTATGCCCAAAGGGCCATGAGAAGCGATGGCCAATAGGATAAGTTTGAAGGAAAATCTCCGTGTCCAGCGAACAAAAAGTACATCGAGAGATAAAGAAAGAAAGATAAATAGAGAGAGAGAGAGAGAGAGAGAGAGAGAGAGAAAGGAGAGTGAAGAAAGGGGGGGGGGGATGGATGGCTGTTTCAGAGGGCTGCACATTAGAAAATGACAAAATGACATGGGTAATGAATAAAGAAATAGGGTTACAATTGAACGAGAAGACTTAATGATAGAGTAACATTGAGCCGTATTGATAAAAGACTGAATTATTTAACAGAGTGGGGATTTATTAAAGCAGCGAACTGTGACAAGTGCTTCAGAAATGAGGACAAGTAGGACTGGATTCAAATCTCATGTTTCCATTCATTTGTAATTAGAGCCACTGTATGCAAAAAGGCCTGGCGTACAATACAAACGCTGTTTAATTCCAAACTACACGCTGCGCTCCATAAAATATGATGTTGGTTCGAACGCTAAGAAGCTATTCGCACCGTGTGATTGGCTAACGGAGTTAGCACCGCATTGCGGTCTCCTTCTGCAAGCGGCACGGAGGAAGAAAGGCGTAGTTTAGGAAACAATGCTGACTCCTGCCAGTAAACTGGGCTATATTTTAAATATTCATCGTTAAGCAGATGTACAAACCACGTCTCCAGTCTCTGCGTCTTCTCCTTTAAAAAAAAAAAAAAGAAAAACCTCTTCAGCTATTAGCGTTCATGACCCGGGCCTCATTAAAGGGAGTCACCTCAAATAAAATATTTGGGTGAGTAATGTGCTATTTAATTGCCTCTAATCACATTAGCAGTGGTCCTGATTGAAGACTGTGAATTGTGTTTTGTAATTAAAACTATTTGTGGGTTAAAAAAAAAAGAAGAGTCGGAGATTACACCAGAGACTGTCTGAGGCTGCAGGTCCCACGTGGCTTTGGAACCCAGAACAATGCGTTTTGGTACGTGAACCATGTTACTGAGGTGTTTTCCTTGCATAAAAACTGAATTTTGCACTTGTGATAATTATGTTTTAGATATAACTCTTTTTGTTTTGTTATTCGGGTATTATTATTTGCTCTAAACTGTAATTTTT
>JBBMFX010000141.1:889868-902497 GCA_037832545.1 Rhabdalestes septentrionalis
AAAGGAAGCGGAATTTAAGCCAATATTGGTTTATAATTTTGTGGTAAAGATAAGGTGTCTCCAAACAAAACGGCGCCTTAGAACTTTTCCTCTCCTCCACCACTAATGAATCGTGATACGAATAGAATCATGAGTCAAACATCGTGAATCGTTGGTTTGGTGTGTCGTTACAGCTCTAATAATTATGTGTCTACTATGAATTATTCACTCACCAGTACGAATTATGAAACTAATCTGTAACACTCTAGTTTTAAGCAATAGAAGAAGATACACTGATGTTGATGCAGGTGTGTTGATTAAACTGAACTGTGATAGGTCCTGCTAAAGATGAGACAGTGCGTTTGTGATGAAGCAGGTAGACATACCTTCCACTGCACGTTTGAAGAAGACTTTGCAGCTCCCGCAGGTGACGACGCCGTAGTGGCACCCGGACGCCTCATCCCCACACACCAAACACACCTTCGCCGTGGAGGACGTGTGCCTCAAGGTCGCGCTGCAATCAGAACACACACAACACCACAATTAACCTTAAGTGGACCAAGTTATTAACGAACAAACAACAGAAACCACAGCAACAACTACAGGAGCACACACAGTGCAGTACTGTCATTTAAAACAGGACCTTCAACCAACATGCAGTAACTTCCTGCATTTAACCTGCAGTATACCATAATAATATCAACATGATGTTTCTCCTCCCTTTCCCACCAATCCACAGTGTCCCATCTCGTTCTGAACGGTCTGTCCAATATGATGTTTACAGTAAAAATCCAGAAACACACTTTTTAAATGTTTCAGCTTACACACACACACACACACACACACACACACACACACACACACACACACACACACACACTGGTATTATAATAAGCACTACTTACAAACTAGGGGTGTGCAACAAGCACTACTTACAAAGTAGGGTTGTGCAAAGCGTCCGCTGTTTCCCGAATACAACTTTTTAAAAAATTTGTCTGAATACGGTATTCGTAAAAAACATGTTACTTGTGCCTTTCCTAGTACCGTATTCGGGTTCGGCTCCACCCCTTTTACAAACACAAGTTAATTTGTTTCCTCTCTGTCTACGACAGTCCACCGAACCCACTCAACAATCACCCCCCCAACAAAAATTTCATGTGAAGTCTCAAGCCTCTATGATCAAACCACAGAATCTCCAAATAAGACGAGTAAGACGAGGATTTAGCAATGTTGTGTTTCTGACGCACTTCGAGTGCTGAGTAACAAGAATTGAACAATAATAACAATAATAATCAGGGATTAAGTTGCAGTGATTCAGCAAATAAATCTGCACTTGTGCAGCCGACAGGCCACGAAGGCGTAAGGGAACAAACACAGAGCCGACGATGGAGAGAGGAAAGCAATCAGTCCATTTTTATCTGTATTATATCAATTTTATTTTATTCTATTTTATTTAAGTATTTTTTTAATTTTTATTTATTATTAGCATTAACATTTTACAAATAATTTTGCTAGCTTTCGGCCTTATGGCAACATTCTTATTCATTAGATTTCTTGTTTTATGCTTTTATTTATTTATGCTTTTCTTATATATATTGACACATTTCACTGTGTGTTGCACATGACAATTAAACATCTTGAATCTATTCCTGTTTTTGTTTTGTGCGGCACTTTGGAAACGGTTTTAGTTGTTAAAATGTATGATATAATAAAAATTTAATTGGATTTTAAGTGATTCTAAACACTGTGGTATAAAGCGAGTGTTCCCTGGATTTCTCTCCCTCTCTGTTGCCAGGAACCCAAACGGCCGGTGACTCACAGCGCCCGCCTCATCATTTAGCTCCAGATCAAGAGGGGTTTAAGAAGCGGGGGGTCCCTTGAGGAAAAGTGAAAAGAAAACACAAGTCCCACCGGCACCCTCGCACCCAACACAGGCCACTCACGGCCACCGCTGGCAACCAATCACGGCTCGGAACCGGAGGACCGCTCAGAACCGCGGGGCGCCCGGAGAGCTGATGGAAATTAAATAGCGAGGTGGAGCTGGAGGAGAGGATTTTACATCCTGTGCCCTCCAAATGAAATCGAAACAGTCCAAAAAGGGAAAGAAAAAAAAAGAAAGAGAAAGAAAGAAAAACCCGAGGCGCGGACTCCAAATAGTCACGCTGACTCGGCAGAAATCTGATTAAATCAGGCAGCGAAACCTGACAGAGAGCGAGAGAGCCGAGCGCCGTAGAACCAAAGTCACCCTCTCAAAGACGTCCAGGCCCGAACCGAGTCTCGCGGGAAATAAACACCGGGGTTTTACCACACTTTATTCCGTATCATCCTTAAAAATGGGTTCTGTGTGAGTTCTGTGTGGGACAATTACAGAAACAGCCATGGCAGGGGGTTTTCATGCTTCACTGGTTCTTGGCCTGGTTAAATTCACACAAAAAAACAAGTGCATTTATTGAGGCTGGACTTCAGTACGACTCCTTTATGCAAATTTTAGGAAACAGTTTCAAACTGGAACAAAAAAAGTTTAAAAGTTTAACATCTCATCTTTACACAGACTACATTTTACATTTTAAACACAAACACATACAAATCTGCTGAAAATGTCTCTAGAAATGTTCCCACTGTTCCCAGATTGCCAAAACCAATAGTCGTCTGGGTCGGGGTTTGGATTGAGATTAAGGACGCTTTTTTGAAGCATGTGTACATTTGTTTATTTTATTCACTTATTCACTCGTTTATTAGACTGTCAGGAAGACACTGCGTACCAAATGATGCTATATTAATCAGTGGTCCAATCAGAGTGCTTTGTTTTTGTAACTCATTAAAAGATGCCCCCGGAATAGTCGGAGTTTGTGAACAGTGTTTCCCTGTTTTTCTATCACTGCATTATAGAAGCTCCCTGCTGCCCTTGTTGTTGGATGTGCTGTTCTGGGTTCTAGAGTGAAAGGCCTCATTTACACCGTCAGTTAAACGTGACTCAATTCCGATATTTTGCTCATATGTGACACACATCCAGATCGGATCTGTCCATGACAGTGTAAAGAGGAAAAAACGCATGCATTCGGATATTTTGAGATCGGTTTCAGGCCTCGTTCATATGTGGAAATAAATCAGATATAAATTTGATATGGGCCGATGTGACTGTCATGTAAACAGGCAGATCGGACTTACTTGGCGTTGCGTTCTGAACGTCATTAACTGCGACAATTAAGTTTAAGGAAGTTATGGTGCTATGGTGCTAGAGCAAGTGTAAACAAGCGAATCTGACATGGGTCACAATAACACAATAACAGTGTAAACAGAAGGTCAAAAAAATCTGATAAAACCAACAAATCAGAATTGAGCCTTAAGACCTACAGAGTAAACGTGGACAAAGTGTCACTGAGGTGTGAAGCAGGTCTGGGTCATGTAATCAGATACTGGTGATGACTGACAGGTGATCTACTGAAGTGTATTATTTTTCAGAACTCAAAACTAACAAACTTAAACATTTTCACATTCTCTCTATACTCAAACCAACACCACATCTTAAAAGGACTTCGAATGGCAAACAACAAGGCATTGATTTTAAAGGCTTTCTTTAATGGTCGTCAAATGTGATAAGGAGATTATTGGCGTTGCAGATGAAAATGTGTGACCCGATCTGCCGTAATGAGCCGGAAGTCTGTTTATTCAGATACAAGCCGATTATGTTGAAAAACATTAAAAAATGTCGATTTTTTGGGGACTTATATGAAAGAAAAGGTCTACAAAATTAATCTCCCAAAGTTTCATGGAAATAACTGTAAAAAAGTTCTTAAATGGCTTTAATTTGAGTTGCAGCTCAAATGCAGAACATTGGAAATAAATGCTCGCTGCGTCTGAAATTGCGTACTTCCCTATTATATAGTCTGTGAAAAACAGTTTGCGAGTCGAGTAGCGTGTCCGAATACATAGTAGTGGGAAAACAGTAGGTGAGAAGTCCCTGGATGAATTCTGTAGTCTGCGTTCGCTGGACACTTCACTTTCCCATAATGCAGCGGGACAGGCGGTGCCATATTCGAAAAATGTTGGACAACGGAGACATGGCTCTTTTCAGGTTCAGGAAAACGTTCATTGTGGTTAAATGACACTCGTGAGGAAACGCCCTCTGTAAAATGAAAGAATGCCACTGCATTAAATATAAAATCGCACTGTTGTGATGACACACGACACGTGACATCACCAATACAGCGGATGTGGTTCGTCCGAATTCCATTCATACTACCGTCATCCATACTATATAGAACGTCCTGTTTTAATGGTAGAGCAGTACGTTCAGATTACATTTGTAGCTCCTCCTCAGGTAGTATGAGATTTCGGACACAGCAGGTGTTTTCGCTCCTTTCAGCCGAGGAGTTCCCCCGAGTTCCGGGACTCCTCCGAAACATCACGATCTCAGCTGTCCAAATATGGTGTTAAAGCGTCACCTGATCTTAGTGAACCAATAAAAAATCTAACTTAAATCACGTAACAGCCCTGCTCACACCCGCGACCCACAGCATCACGGAAGAACGCGATTTTCTCTGCTTTTTCAGTTGGAATGCGGTGCTGCGATACCATAATTCAAACGATCAAAAGTTGACAATCTATAGACATAGTATCATTTATTCTCTTATCTTATTTAGTGATCCCAAAACCTCAGTTTGGAATTTTGCCAGATCGGGTCACGTTTAATTAAATATTTTTCTGGAAATAATATTCATCCGGGAGTTAAATCCCCGCGATTAGAGCAGAATATATAAATATATATTTATTTTTTATTTCCAGAATAGCTTTACTTTATTGATTTCATGTTTCTGGCCTCGCCTCTCCCCTTCCTCCTCTCTCTCTCTCTCTTTCGCTAATGAGCTCTCTCGCCCATCATAATCGATAGTGCAGGGTAATTGTCTGCTTAACATTCTGACAACGTCACGCCCTCTAAACGGGCCGTCTGCTCTCGGAGGCACGCGCTGCTCCGCGAGGGAGACGTCTCGCAGCGGCTCCGACACAATCCAGCGATCTGATCTAATTCTGCCGCCCCATCTAAACACACATTCAATTTGTTAGCTGCTTAGCTCGTCTCAGGCAAGGAAGAGGGGGAAGATCGGTGGAAGCCGCTGAGAGCCAGCAATACGTGATTAAACACATATTTCAGCAAAAAAAAATCTAATTTGCTCAAATTTTCCACCTTAGTTCAGTTCTCGGCCTCGTTCGGTTTTTGCGCTCCAGCTACAAGGCTAAAGCTACTGACAGGTAATGGAAGTTTATCAGTTAGCAAGGTCCTATTTGCACACCTTAATCAAACACACACACCGCAAACTGTGTCGAGTCACTCAGTGAGCTGTAATAAATGTGATTATGAGGTTTCTGTCTCTCTGTTATCAGTAGAATGGGCAAATCGTGGACAGCGTGTGCTTCATTAACACTGGCAATATAGGTTTGATGGAATATGTTTTCTTCCACAGACATGAAACTTATTAGGTAATAAAGTGAGCATGATGCTAATCGTTGGGCCTGGGCTTCCATTAAGAGTTCTGGTTTTCAAAATTTAAAGAAGCCTCCAGGACAGTCACCTGAGTCACACTAAACCACAGCTACGAGTCTTCCCAGGCCAGGCATCTACAGTTCTAAGCAAGTAAGCATTGAGAGGAATCTTCCCCCACAGATTAGGATTCAATGCCATGTTTTGGAAAGATTTTTGCTGGTGTGTTTTTTTCTTTATTTCTGCATGTGTATGTTATTACTGTAAAGCATCCTTAAGTTTGAGAAATTATCATGTTATTTTTATTATTATTAATATTATTATTATTATTATTATTATTATTATTATTATTATTATTATTATTATTATCATTACTATTATTGTGTATTTTTTTCAAAATTTGCAATATACTCTGCATATTTTTACATACATATATGTATAATTGTATAATACAGCTATACACATACCGTACATCTTTAGACGGTAGATTGTAAATTTCTATTTTTTATACTTTAGCTTATTTTTAATTTATTCAATTCTATTTTTTTTCCTCAATTTTGCTGCTCCTAATTTTGTACTGTCCACCGTACTAAGTAAATTTCCCAGTTGTGGGACTAATAAAGGTTTATCTTATCTTATCATATTTTATCTTATCATATTTATCTTATTGTTCTTATTATTATTATTATTATTATTTTAAATTATTATTTATTTATTTATTTATTTTTATTATTAGAGAAAAACTCCTGCTTTAAAGCCCATTTCCCCTCTGTCAGTAGTCCGTCAGTTTGAATACACGTCCACTCCCCGGTCTGAGAGCCTCCTGCCATGAGAGAATAAAATTCGAGCTTAAAAAATAAAAGCGGTTTGACAAGGTGACGACTCCTGCGGACGGGGGAAGTGGGTCAGCGTCCGCGGTTACGAAACAGCCGACCTGTTTAAGTGCCTAATGCCTGGAGTGTTGGAGTGTGTACAGTAGAGTTATAATGACATTGAGAGAAGAGCATCAGTTACCGTGCTCGGGTCGGCACTCCATTAGGCCGATCTTTCACCATGAGGCGCAGACAACACGCACTCCTGCCTTTATTCAGGACTGTGGTTCAGAATTTACAGTGATATCTACATCCCAGGGCCCTGCCCGCTTACAGTGGCAGTGACTGTTACAGTCATATTATTATTCCTTTCATAAAACATACTCTCCTCTCTGTATATCGATAGGCTACACACTGTCATGCATGACGGGAAAGATGTGGGGAGCGAAGACAGGAGTGTGGTGCATGCAACACGATTTCTTTTTTCTGCACCTCTAATTTCCTCTTTTATGCACAAAGACACAGATATATTTTTGTAATGCTCTTTGATCTGACTTCGGGGAGGTTTCTCGGCCGTTGAGACATACCTTCATGAACGAGCTACTTTCTTCGCAAATATATGTATAGGAGCAGAGGCATCAGAAGCGTAGGGGCGGGGTTTGTGTGGGGGCGGGGTTGCTGCGTGAGTGCAAATGTCATCCTTTTAGGGGGTGGGGGTGTTTGGAAATCCCTGTTGAATCTTGAATGTTTAAATCTTTGGTGAAAGAATCCACTCTACTTAATGGATAGAAAAACACACACCACTGGAAATCCTCTCTGGGTTTTCCTCCAACTCACTACATGCAGGTGAAGAGAATGGTCAGTGCAGAGACAGGCTGCTGGGATTTCCAGAGGTGTGTGTTCTATCGGTTTAGTGGAGTGGATTCTTTCACGCTGGGGGAACACATTATTTAAGGGAAATTTGGATTTAATTTATGGGAAACCAAAAATTTTGAAATGTGAGGGGGGCACCGGTTGAATGGCAATGACACCCATGTATAGAATGATACAAATATTTAGAGAGTGTTACCACAGCCCTGCAGCCTAACAGGTTCTCATTCAGGTTTATGGGGCATATATGAGTCTAGTAGGTTACATATAGTTTGTTTCAATATGTGTAGACAAATCAACGGTATGAGTGATGGACTGGTCTGGGCACTACAAACGACGAGTACATATTCAGCACACATATACACGTTCATTTTTAAGTCTGGGTCAACCTCAAAAGAAAGCTCAAAGGAATAGAGCCAATCAATTTGCATTTTTCAACCGTTGAGATGTGAACAACGTCATTCAAACCAGTTTAATTCAAACCAGTTTAACCTGAATGTGACACCTTATATGGACTGATCATAAATATTAATCAAATTGAATAAAACAGTATTTTTACAGACCATTCTGCCTTAGAAAGCCCAGCAACGACCCCCCACCCACCATGTATGGATTTAAAAGTACATTGAGGACAAAAATAAGGATTCAAATTTGGTGGACAAGGAAAAGGAGTGAACGTCTGGAATTTAAACAACGATACACCGGCAGTTAGACCCTTCCTGACCCACGCAGGTCTCATAAATCATGCATAAATGTTTAAAATATCTCATAAAAATCTAATTTCTCATAAATCTTGCATAATAAAAAAAATACACCCTTTTTTTCTGTTACAGCCCGCAAATAATAACCGCGAAGCTCACCAAATTGAGAAGCGTTTATACAGAGTATGTAGACTTACACAGCTGTGAAATATATGGAAGGTTTAGTGCCTTAATGGAGCACAGGCTGGGGATCAGTACAGGAATTTGGAGTCAGCACTGAAAGAAAGGACCTGGATTGGGCTTCCAGATTAAATTAGGTCAGATTAGATCTTTATATTTGTGTCAACACAAGGTCACCATTAGATCAAATGTGGTGGACGGGGGAAAAAAAACAGTCGCTCGACAGACAAAGTATAGCAACAAAAACGATTTAATCAGAAAAGCGAAGGTAATAAAAAGAAACGAAACCAGCATGTACGTGTACCAGTGCGTGAGGTACAAAGCATAGCTTTGGCACCAGCATTGCACATTAGACAGAGTGACGAGTGTAAGTACCTGTAATTGCACACTGGAGGAAAAGTGACAAGTAGGTCACAGTAACTGCACGACGGGGCGAGTAGTTCTGTACCTTGAAGTGAAGTGACGGTGCATGTAGCACATTGCCTGTAGTAGGGCTGGCCGATTTGGCCTAAAATCAAAATCTCGATTAATTGAACATTTGAACTTGATTATGATTAAACGATTGTTTTATTTATTTATTTACTTATTTGCCTTCATAGTTCACAGACAAGTTTTGTACAGTACATATGCTCACATATAAGTGAGAGATTTTCGAATGAAGAGTGCATTACTTGATTTTAAAATAATTGAACAAAACACACTATCTACGATTGTTTATTGAACATCAGTGTTGAACTAAAATTAAAGTAAACGTTGCCTAAAACCAACCTTCACTTTGTCCTTATAAAAAGTAAAAAATAAATAACTTGCACTTTTGGAAACAAAAGAAATTATTTTCAGTGTTTTTCTTATTAAAAATAGCGACTCCACATGCATTTGTGTTTTTAAAGGGAAAAAGTCGTTAAGAATAATCGACTTGGAAAGTTTTAAACGATTATTGGTTCTGAATGTCGATTTTGATTACTTTTCGATGAAATGCCCAGCCTTAGCCTGTAGTTAAACTGCATATGCTGCAGATTTACAAAAGTGAACAAGCGTGCAAACAGGATAAACAATGTGTTATAAAACACAGGGAAAGAGCATGTTTCGCACCAAAGCAGCATATATGCCCTTTAGAGGTGCAGGAGGATACACATACTCGAAATACGAAGTGAAAGAAGTGATTTAGAAAAAAGCCTGTGAGCGAATGTAAATGTGTTCCGCTAGGGAGCAGATGTTGAAGCCGAATATGGAAGTGACTGCGTGGGGGGGCGGGGGGTGCATTAGACACAGCAGCGCGAGGCGAGGCATTCTCAGCATTGTTTGGATTCTGCATATCTTACTGCTCTTTAAGGACTGCGATGTCAGCCGAGATGTATGGAGATTCACTGCCAGCGTATGAATAGGGGTCGGAGGGGGTGGTGACGGAAGGGCTGTGAAAGTGAGCAACTACAAGATAACCCCAGCTCCAGAGTTGCTGGGCCTTTTGGGCTGAGCTTGCTTCCATGTAGGTGCGTCACGATTATTGATTTCGACAGCACAATAATCGTCCAGGAAATAATCTTGATTATTAAGCATGTATTAATTTCACAATATAAACATTCACATCCTTTTTTTAACCGTTTATTTAATGCTATTTTTTATTTTTATAAAGTCACAGAAATACCCGTCGTCTTGAAAATGTCCTTATGTATTCTTGGGGTATCCAAACAAGCGCCTCATTGGTGGAAATGAAGCATGATCAGTTTTTTCCTCTGCTGTTGTTTAGTGAACTGCCATTTGCTGGTCGTCCTGTCTGTGTCTTTGTAGCAGGAGTGCCCCGCTGGAGAAACGTTTTCGTTCCGAGCGAGTCCCACCGAATAGCTGATAGCAGCGTCATAATTTACATTTTTTATTATTAAAATAATGTACATAATTTACAAGAGTGCAAACAGAAACACGGTGCTGAGGAGTCTTTACGATTAAATAATCTTACCAGTTTAAAGCGCCGTTAATCGTGAAACCGGTTAATTGTGTGCTCCCTACTTCTGTGATGTTTCTGGAACTTGTGGTCTGCTTTCTAGTTTTCTCACAGAGTTAACTGATCAAAGTGACCCACCCCCGCCATTCCATAATGTAGCACTTTCAGAGAACAACATGCCACTCAGTCAACCGCACAGTGCTCACAAAATAACACCGAAGCACCAGCAGGAATCGTGTTTACAGGAATGATCTGGGGACAAAACAAGGGTCCCCCCTTTTCCCGAATGTAGATTCCTTAATTTAATTTCACACCGGGGCCATGGGCGAATGTGGTTAATAACGGAAACCACCAATTAGCCGAATTGTAACGGCATGCCTGAATCATGCAGGACTGTTGGGTAATGTCAAATAAGATTTGCTGATGTGGTTTTTGACACTGTACGACATAATACTGTCATTAATTACAGGGACAGTCTTCAAGTCATTAGTTACAGGGACAGTCTTCCGGTCATTAGTTACAGGGACAGTCACCCTGGAGACTGTGTTCATAGATTAAAGTGTAACATACATGATCAGAAACCACATAAGCAAGTAGGATTGGAATTAATGAAGATTAAGGCCCCCAATTAGCACAATGCAAATGGACAGGCCAAATGGGTCCATTGTTTGAAATACAAAAAAGCCTCATAGTTCTGGTGCAAAAGCAAGTATCAGAAACCTGATTCTGGATGTCTGAGTTTGGAAGGTGTACTGCGTAAACCGTTTCACCATTTCAGAGCCACTACAGGTTAGGGACCATCTTGGAACTAAAAAAATGTTATGATGCTCTTTCAAAAATGTTATTACAAAATATTTTAGAAACCAGTGTAATTGACAGGTTTTCAATATTTTATAGCCTGTAGAAATGCATTATTTAGCCACAAAGGCTCAGACTATTGGCTTGGAAGAGACATATCAGATCTGTCTTGAGCACACTGACCTTGTGTTGATCATGAAAAAAAGAAAAGTATCATCAATTCTTCAACATATATAAAATTTTAGTGGTGAGCCGATCTAGGATTTTCCAGTTCCGATTCAATTCTGATACACAACTGCCGATACGATACAGATTCTGATATGATATATCTTTTTTACTTTAATATTTGGATGATTTTTTGTTGTAATAGTGCTGTTTGTGATTAAGGTTACATCACAGAATAAATAAACTACAAAACATTATTAGAGGAGCAACAAATATACTAAACTGAATTTAAAGGCATTCCAAAATAATTTACACTTCAGAAAAAGGCTGCAGCAACGGCTGTAAAATCAAAAACACAACAATCTTGGCTTTTAAAGTTCAAGTCGTTTAAATTGTTCAAGTATTATGTCCATTTTAGCAGCAACAAATTTGTAAAGAAAATAAAGTGTAAAACTGATACATTTATAATAACGTGAATTCAGAGACATGGCAGGCCATAATCTAACCACTTGTGTATTTAAGGTAGACCAACCAAGACGCCCAGCTTCAGTCTTGTCAGGTTTTGAGAGATAGAGAGAGGGGGAGAGGGCAAAACAGACAACAAAAGTAGAGAACAGCCCCTAAAGAATCCCAGAGGGGGACTGAGGGAGAGCTAAGTGTCTCCTCTGATATTACTTTTGCATTTTGTTGTGTTTTTGGAGCTGCAAACTGGAATTTATCGATTGGGGCTGTCCGACCGATATCAGATTTAGGGTTTTATCGAAACCCGACACTGATATCATATTGGATCAGGCCCATCTCTATTAAAATGTAATTACGATGTAAACATTACAGTCAGTCCAGTCATTTATTTTAAGCATTTCTAATGTGGTCCTGCGGTAACATCTTTTGTGGCCTGTGGTGCAGGTCGGCATGCCCTACTAAAGTTAGAGAGTGTGTGTGTGTGTGTGTGTGTGTGTGGGGGGGGTTCTTTACTGTAGCACTTCGGCTGGTCTTTCAGTGGACAGACTCAGATGAAATCATTGAGTGAGAGGTCAGGGAGGCCTGGGCTAATCAGGGAAAGTGACTCCACGCTCAGCTGTGGAGAGAAGCACCCTTCAGCGCGGCAGAGGCCTCTTCAGTCAGGAGTATTTATATAACACACACACACCTTGGAATGCAGTCGAAGCTGAAGGTAGATTAGGTAAAACAAACAGGGGCGGACAAAACGGCTTACATAACCACCGGGAGACAGTCTAAACGTTATGACTACACCCACTCAGCGGCCCACACCAGTGGCCCGTGGTGCGGAACTGTGGGTAGCCCCCCCAGGGAACCGTGTGTAGCCCCCTCCCCCAGGGAACCGTGGGTACCCCCCAAGGGAACCGTGGGTAGCCCCCACCAGAGAACAGTACGTCCCGTGTCAGAGAGCCTGACCCTGTTGCCAAACAAACCCAGGTCCTCAGGAACACAGTTTATATCCTCATAATATTCAACAACTTGAGTTACAGGCCCGACTACAGGCCTCAGGTCAGGGTATTCGCCATAATGTCGGTTATGAACGTGTCTCTTCCATGAAAAAGTGCCGGCTAATGAATAATTAAACAGACGTTGAATAGGAACATGGGCATCGCCGACATTCAATCAGTTCCCCCAGAGCTGCTGAATCTTGAATCTTTGGTGAGAGAATCCACTCCACTAAACCGATAGAAGAACACACACCACTG
>JBBMFX010000141.1:940740-950867 GCA_037832545.1 Rhabdalestes septentrionalis
ACCATTTATTAAAAATGTTACAAAAAACCACATGATTTCAAAGGGTGTCCTAATTTTTTCACATGACTGTATATATACATATATATATATATATATATATATATATAATATACACACACACACACACAAAATGATTTAATGGTGTTTGTTTAATTATATATGTGTGTGTGTGTGTGTGTGTGTAGTTTGATTTACTTGAGAAGTGTGTATTTTTTTGTTTGCTTTTTTGTTTTGCTTCTGACCCTGTTCAATTTTGGTGAAGGCAATGAATCTACCTTTGTTTGCCTGGATTATTTAAATGTAAGTCTTTCCCTGTCGTAAAGTCCCAGCAGTGACGACATCGTGGCGTTTCTTCCCTTTTGACTGGGCTCTTGTTTAATTGAAACCTGCCTGAATTTCACAACTCAAAATGATATCACTGCAGAAGCTGAATGCTGCTCAGATATACTTACTGGAATCCAGTCGTGCTGGGATGAGGTCACTGGGATGCATTCGTTTAATTATTGTCGAGGGAATGAGGGCCAGTGCATGCTTATTGTGGCCCTGAGATTATTTCTCCTCAAGTCGCATTGCGTTTACTCTTCCAAAAATCTATTTTAAATATTGTTTGCCCCAGTACGTTCATAAGTCCATGTAACGCCTTTCTGTGAGAGAGCTTGTAGAGGTGGCAGACGTCTGGTTCCATTCACCATCACTATAAACTCTTAAGTTTCCCTAGAAAATTGAGCATTTACACAAATTTGTTTGCACCTTAACCAATTTAATGATCCATACATTTTTGAAAAATCAGTGGAATCCCATGTGTGTAATTACAGAGAACATCTGGGCTGTGAGTCCAGTATGAATCAGCGTATAATTTTATCTCTGGGATGATTTTCAGTCTGAGCTCATGGTGGGATTTTGGGGAAATCACATAGCTTTGTTATTGTACATTTTGAAATGGCCAGTCAAAATAACACCAAGGGTGCTTTCACATCTGGTTTGGTTCATTTGGACCGGACCGAGGGCAGCTAATGATACATTGTATCATTTTTCTGCTGTTTTGGTCCTTTTCACACTGTACTGACCAGTGGAAACTAGCCAAAATGCGTCACATGACCACATTTACATCTCTGGTTGGCCAGATGTGTCATTGTACGTATTTCCTGAACTGCTTTTTGATTGGTCAGAATTAACATGCAGGAAAATTCCAACCGAACTCCGGGAAGTAAACAAAGCGAGGACACAAGAAGCCGGGAGACAATACGCCGCTTTTTAGTATGGAGGGACGACTGCACTGGCTGACTGTATCCCTGCCCATTGTATAGAGTATATTTTATATGCATCACTTTAGACAAACTTTACATTTCCAGTATGAAGCGTGAATGCGGCTAGAAAACAATGTTTTCATGCACTGAAAATGTTTCCTCATCCCATAATGCACAGCGCAGCTAACTACGGAAGCTGAATTAGTGCAAAAAAGGCACAGTACTGTCTACAGAGGTGGGTTGTGTTCTCACCACAGAGGAACCGCTCCAGGGTTCGTTTGAAAGCGTCCAGCTCTTCGAGGATGTCTCGGTGCACCTTATTGGTCGCTTTAGGTGCACTCGGGTTCGATTGTTACATTCAAACCAATAATTATGAAATGTGAGGGGGACACGCCCCCCTCTGGTTGAGTGGCGACAACACCCATATGTGATTCAACCAAACTAAATAAGGCATGTGTGAAAACACCCTAAGTTCTGGTGCATTACAACCATTTCTGAGCTTATTTACTGTTGTTCTGCAGGAGAACGAGCACCTGAAGAAGTTCCAGGTGACATGGGAGCTTCATAACAAGCACCTGTTTGAGAGCCTGGTGTTCTCTGAGCCCATCCTGCACAGCAGCCTCCCCACGCTCGTGGCTCAGCTCAGGTATGGCCCTCTACGCCTCTCTAGCGATGTGTAGCCTCTGTAGACACGAGAGTAGGAAGTTAGCATGAAACTGCTGCTCCCTGTTTACATTGCAGATCACTTTCGGTTTCTTTTATTTTTAAACCTTGGATCATATTTGTAAAAAGTCATGGTATTAAATATTTGGTCTGTCTGTCTGTGTGTCTGTCTGTGTGTCTGTCTGTGTGTCTGTCTGTGTGTCTGTCTGTGTGTCTGTGTGTCTGTCTGTGTGTCTGTCTGTGTGTCTGTCTGTGTCTGTCTGTGTCTGTCTTTGTCTGTCTGTGTCTGTCTGTGTCTGTCTTTGTCTGTCTGTGTCTGTCTGTGTCTGTGTGTGTCTGTGTGTGTCTGTGTGTGTCTGTGTGTGTCTGTGTGTGTCTGTGTGTGTCTGTGTGTGTCTGTCTGTCTCCAGGCAGGGCACGGCGTCTCATGACTCCTACAGTGAGGACATGTACAGGTCGCTGCTGGACAGTTTGCACGGGCTGGAGCAGGAAATGAAGGCGGTGGCGGTGGAGTGGATGGAGTGTGAGAGGAGGATAGACGATTACGTAGATGAGCAGGTTGCTTTGTTTACTTTGCTAATCTAATTTATCCCTCAAACCACTTCGCTCTTTAGGCCCTTTTTGGTTACTGTGCCTGTCTACATAGCTGCCCTGTACCATGCCTCTCTGAGGAAACAGTCTGGAGTTAAACACTCCTTATATCATCTTTGTATTAATTAGGGCTGTGCGATTTGGCCTAAAATCTAAATCTCAATTAATTGAAAATTGTAACTTGATTACGATTAATGAACGATTAATTAATTTATTTATTTATTTATTTTTGCCTTCATAGTTCACTGACAAGTTTTGTACAGTAAATATTCTCACATATTACAAGTGAGAGATTTTCGAATGAAGGGTGCATTACTTGATTTTTAAATAAGTGAAGGAAACACACTATCCACTATCTAGGATTATTTATTGAACATCAAGTTTTGAAAAACTGAAATGAAATCACACGTTACCTAAAACGAACAGTCACTTTGTTCTTATAAATAAATAAAAAATAAACAACTTGCACTTTTGGAAACAAAATAAATTATTTTCAATGTTTTTCTTATTAAAAATAGTGACTCCACAGGCGCAGGGAAAGTGATTGAAATAATTGACATGGAAAGTTTTTATCGATTATAGCTTCTGAATGTCTGAATTGCCCAGCCCTAATATTAATTGCTGTGGGCTGAATTGGGAATTAGATTTCTGTGACGTGACAAAAATAGCAAGCTGGGAACACAGACCAGCTTACAGTGTGAAGTTGTGGAATTCTTTCCCTGCGGTTAACCCATTAAGTGCAGCAGGGGGCTGCCGCCAGCGAGGGTGCCGGTACCTTGCCTCAGTGGTGTCACGGGCAATCCCAGGATTCGAAACCACAACCTTCTGATCTCAGGGCGACCACGTACCGCCGCAATCTTAGCAATCATACCCCTACTTTATTATGAGATCGGACCTATCTACAGTCCTAGAGGAGTATAACTCGTAACAGTTTGAAGGTATATTAGGTCAAAACATCAACTTTCGTGAGTTTATATGTAGAAGCATCACTAGATTGGTTGGGGGGAATCTGTTCTGTGTGATTATATGTAAATCTGGCACTGGTTTAAAAGCATCACCTCAAACTAAGTTACTTTATTTGAATGAAAAAAACAATACAGATGAGTTAGAACAGGAGTGTGTTTTGGCACAAGTAGTGATAAAGGAGCCAGGCAGGCGGTTCCTGGGCCATTCCAGGTCGGTGTGGCACAGAAATGACTGTGACCTGATTAACACCCCAGATCTCTGTGGGAAGTTGGTTAAAGTTTTCTTATTAGATGTGGAGCTTTGGGTCAGATTATGTGTGACAACTTTCACAAAGCAAACACTTTTCTGGATGTATAATGACTTGCGGTCTCTCTGTCTACCGCTGTCTCTCTGTCTCCCTCTGTCTCTCTGTCTCCCTCTGTCTCCCTCTGTCTCTCTTTCTCTCTGTTTCTTTTTCTCTCTGTCTCTGTCTCTGTCTCTCTCTCTCTATGTGCATTTCAGCTGCTTTTCAAGGTGGAAGGTCAGAACCTCACAAATCAACGAACTGAGCCACACAAATCTCTAATCAGTAAAAATGTAAGCTGTCAGAACCACATTCATTTTTTAACGTAGTGTCCACTTGGCATTTTCTCTTCCCGAATGAATTCCCTCCTTCGTTTGCACTAGATGTCTTTGCGAACCAAGCAGCGCATCCTGAAGGAAGACGGGGAGATCTTCAAACAGAGGAGATTTTTTGAGGAGCAGGTAATGCTCAGTGTTCACTTCACCCCTCTTTTCAGATCATTAGTGCAGTACCAGGCACCACTTTGCACTCTGGGTGTATTTATTAGCATGTCATTAAATCCAAAAATCTTCATCTCGCATGAACATTTAGAATTCCATTTTTTTTGCAGTTCCTGCAGAACAGTAAGAAGTCTCTGGCAGGGGACAGCACATTCACAGACACCGTCAAGCAGATGCTGTCGTCCAGGCTCAGCATACCAGACTGTCCCAACTGCAACTACAGGAGACGGTGTGTTTCAGGCTTTGCAGTACTGAGCCAAAAACTAGTAAATAAATAATAAAAAAATTATTTATTTATTTATTTTATGTATTTTCATCAAGCTATTTTTTTAGTTTTTTTTATTTATTTATTTATATATTTTTTTTCAAATTTTGTAACAAATATTTAGGTAAATTCAGCTAAATTTCCATATAATATAAAACTGTACAAAAAGCACGTCTTGGGATGGTGAAATGCCATTGTTCTCGGAGGCGGGAGATTTGAAAGCAGCCAATCCGAGAACGGTACTCGTTTCTCCTTGCTGCTGATTGGCTGCTGCCTTTTATAGAAAAACTTGAAGTATTGAATCTATCTGTACGTTGCCATTGTTATAATTGATGCTGAAATAGATGGGTTTTTTTGGGTCCCTCCCCCACCAGGTGCACGTGTGACGACTGCAGCCTCTCGCACATTCTCACATGTGGCATCATGGATGCCCCCGTCGGGGAGGAGCTGCACCTGAAGCTGCCGCTGCAGACGGAGCCTCCTCGGGATTATCTGGCAGAGGTGCATCCTCCCAGCATGTCCTCCGGTAGCTGTGGGTCTGGATCCGGATCTGGATCAGGCTCCGCCTCCAGCTCCCCCATCACCATCCAGCAGCACCCCCGCCTCCTCCTGCCCCAGGACGGAGGAGCCCCCACTTTGTGAGTCTCTTTGTGGCGCTTTATATCACATAAATAAATGCTTCGGCTGCGTGATTGTTTTAAGGTGTTTTCACACATGCCTTATTTAGTTGGGTTAAAATGGTTTTCCTAGTTGGTGCGGTTGGTTTGGACAGGTGTGACTGTAACAATCGAACCCGAGTGCACCAAAGGCGACAAAAAAAGACCTTGCAGAGGCGGCCTCCGTCCTTGAAGAGGCGGCCTCCGTCCTTGAAGAGGCGGCCTCCGTCCTTGAAGAGGCGGCCTCCGTCCTTGAAGAGGCGGCCTCCGTCCTTGAATAATCCTTTTTGCGCTGTGCAATATGGGATGTGTAGACAGTTAGTGCTTTAGCTACATAGCCTCATGGAGCTCGTGGACAAACCTGGAGCTGTGAGGAGGGGCGGAGCCTCGTCCAAATTCAGTCCGTTGATCACCTTATGTCTCAACTTTCAAAAACTCATAAAAATATTTTACTTATTTAGCAAACAGCTCCGGGAAAGGGGGGTTCAATAGATCAGTGGAATTTTCCTGCACGTTAACTCTGACCAATTGAAAAGGAAAAAACGTTCAATGACACATCTGGCCAACCAGTGATGTAGATCGTTTCGACTGGTTTGGACCAGAGCGATCAGTGCAGTGTTAAAAGGACCAAAATGGCAGAAAAATGCTACAATGTATTATTACCGTATTTTCCAGACTATAAGGCGCATCGGCATATTAGCCGCACAAGCTAAAAATAGGGTAAAATCCAGTTTTGTTCATACATAAGCTGCACCCGACTATAAGCCACAGGTGTTTTGATGTTTAATTAGCATATGTAAGAGAATATGCACAAAGGGGATTGTCCGGAAAGAGATGGCTGTTTGGGAACACATCCATTTTATTAACATTTTGAAAAACAAGTTACCGGTACATATTTGCATAAGTTTTTGTGTATCTGTACAAGAAGCTACTGGTAATTACAAGTACGAAACATGTACTTTTTAAACGAGTAACAAATGTACTGTATAACAATAACCTACAGCACACCAGAAAAACTGATCCGGCCTACCTTTTGGGCTAAGGTGCAGTAACACGGCTTCAACACGGCTTCGTTGTCGCTTTCAAAACCAAAGAACTCCTCGTTGTCAGTTTCGGAATCAAACATTCTCTGAAGGGCTGTGGCAGTGTCCTCCTCTACATCAGGCAGCAGTCCAGCCCTTCGAAATCCGTTAGTGATCGTGGATGTTTTGACACTTCTCCACGCTGTCAGAATCCACTGGCAGACTTGGGCAAAACTTGCTTTTCGCATGCGACCAGTTTTGGTGAATGATTTATCGCCGCTCGTCATCCACGCCTCCCACTGAACGCGTAATGCTACTTTGAAAGCAAGATTCACACTGATGTCCAGTGGCTGCAGGTGCTTCTTTATGCCTCCAGGAATTACAGCTGGAATCGAGTTTGTGCTCTTAATGGCTGTTTTCACTGAATCTGTGATATGGGCCCTCATGCTGTCCAAAACGAGCAATGATTTTTTTTTTTACGGAAGAATCCTCCAGGTCGCTTCCCTTAACACTCTTGCAGCCACTCCTTCATTGTGCTTTCCATCATCCATCCATTGGTCGAAGTTTTAACCCAGATGCTGTGCAGCCCAGAACACAGGTGAAATGCGTTCTCTCATGGCCAGTGGTTCTCACCATGATGGATGATTCACCTTGCTTGTTAACAGTTCTAGTGAGAGGCAGGTCAAACGTCAAAGGCACTTCATCCATATTTATGATCTCGTCCGGTCCGATGGAATATTCATTTATCTTTCTTAGTGTGAATTTGCGGAAGTTTATTTTTTCCGCGTAGTCGGGAGGGAGTTGCTGACACACCGTCGTCCTCGCCCTAATGGACAGTCCTTTTCGTTTCACCTCTGAAATGTTCTATCTTCATTTCAGTGGCGACTGTTTTGGCTTTCAGTCAGATCTGCACAGTTGAAACACCTCGTCCGTTCGCTCTCTGTGTGTTCACCCACTCTTCAATAATGTCTTCAAGTTCGGGCCATCTGCTTTTATTACCTCTGAAAGCTTTTTTCGTCTTTTTGGACTGAGCTAGTTCTTCATGCTGGTGTCTCCATCATCTCACCATTGATTCATTTACACCAAGGCTACGTGCAGCACATCTGTTTCCCTCGCTGAGAGCCAAATCGACTGCCTTTAATTTAAAAGCTGCATCATATGCGTTTCGTTTGTTTACCATAATGAGGGTTTATGAATGAAAGCTTCCTTTGCTCCTGTAATAGTCGTCTTGCACTTGCTAATCAACTTTCTTTTTTGCGCTAATTCGTACAGCACCACTTTGCCTGGCAGACGGACACCCGACCAATACACCACCCTTTTCCCCCTGTGTGTCTGATCAAATGCCCTTTCGCCAGGCAAAGCAGTGCCGCACAACAAACCAAAACAAATTCTCTTACACTATCACAAAAATCCTGAAAAAATCCATAGAAAGGCCGCACCGGACTATAAGCCGCAGCGTTCGAAATTTGAGAAAAAAAAGTAGCGGCTTATAGTCCAAAAATTATGGTAGTTGCCCTCGGTCCGGACCAAATGAACAAAACCATAAATGTGAAAGCACCTTTGGTTACTTAATAGCGCATATATAGTTAAGAATGAGTGAGGTATGCACCGAGCAAAATCGTACACATAAGACTCAGTGTTAATTAATTTATTTTATATTAGTAAAGAATAAATCCTGATCGAAGATTGCTGAGGCTCCTGGTAAAGCAGGGAGTGCCTTCAGTTCAGAGAGAGCTTCAAACTGACTTTTTTTTTTTTTTTTTTTTTTCAATTAAGCAATGATTTCTTTTCGCAATGCAGATATTTAACTAAACAAATTTTGAACAATTTGTTCCTCGCTAGACTCCTCAAAATCCTCAAAATATGTCCACTTGGGTTTAAATTATCTGCATTATAAACGCCACAACCGCACTCCACTGAGAGAGATGGAGAGACAGTGGGGAGATGTTTGATTTTGCACGCCCCACATAGTGAGAACTCGTGAATTATTGAGCGTGTTTAACTGACTACAACCTCCTCGCATCTAAAACAAGAATGTTTGAATTGAGATACAGGTGCTCGGTAAGTTGCAGTTGTAAAAGCAGCGTTTTCATGGTGACTTGGGTGGAATTTGCTGGATTTAACCAGATTTTGTTTGCAGGACGTGTTTATTCCCCTGTTGTTCGTGACGTAAACGACTCTGTGTTCACCCACGTAGTTGCTCTACATGCAGAGACATCAGGGAAGCTGAACTGGAATGAGATCACAATACCTGCGCTGTTCCTGAGACACACCCGTGGACTTTTGGACTTAGTCACGTTGGTGTCAAAGCAGGCTTGGCCTTGTACTCATTTCTGTTTTGCTTTTGTGGAAACCAAACATCCGAGGTGCTGTCCAGGCACATAGACATTATTGTGTATGAATACTGTAAGACATTTCCTCATAGGAATGTATACATCAACTCACTTTGTAGAAAACCATGTAGTTAATATGGAAGTATATGCTAATCAGTAGAGGTCAACCAATATTGAATTTTACCGATACCGATAGATAGGTTGGTCTGTACTTGCCGATAACCGATTAATTAACCGATAGTTTTTAAAATGGATACTGAATTTTTTTAAAATCTAAATAAAAACACAACACTCCATGTAAAATAGTACTGAACTTTATTACAAAAAACAAACAAAAAAACAGTTCTGAATCATGAAAATGTGCTATATGAAATGAATATATTAATAAATATTGAAGTAAATTAAAGACATGCTTTCAAACTGGAACAAAAAGTAACCCGAAAAATCTATCTATTTTTGCCGATAACAATAGTTCCGGGAATCAACTATCGGTGCCAATTAATCGGCAAAACCGATGTATCGGTCGACCTCTACTAATCAGTAAATTAAAGCTCTGCTTTAAAGTCATTTGTAAAGTTCGAAATGCGTTTAGGTTCAAAGCTAATATGAATCATATTCTAAAATTTTGCTTTTTGTAATGTTAGAGGTGCCAGAGTTGGCGTTCCTCAATTTTTCACTTCAAAATGGTCCATTTTTAAATTGGAGACATAAACAGACATGTAATACTGCATCACTGCTGTTATATCTGAAGGCTTGAGCAGCTCAGCCATTTAACCTCAAATGTAAAAGTTTTAAAGAAATATAGAAGTGTCTGCTGAAACCAAAGGATTTAAAATGGGAAAAACTAAAATGGAAAAACTAAATAATGACAAAATTATACTCTGTTTTTTGCCATAAATATGCGATTGCATTTCTGAATCCTAGTGATTAGTCACAGGTAGGATTCTACCTTTTGTTCCTGAATGTACCTACACTGCACAGTTTAGGATTTCTTCCATACTTGGTTTAAATGTTTATACCTTTTAAATTATGTCTGATGTGATTGTAGCAGAAGAAAAGCACTGAAATGTGGAGAGCACGCGTACACCAGAAAAAAGTACTTCAGTCGACCTCTATAGTATCCCACTTTCAGATTCGTTTTTCTTTCTCTGTCTGTTTCTTATCTCGTTAACTCTTGGTTTCCTTTTCTCCCCCAGCGGTAGTGACGACGATGATGACGATGAAGTGCCTCCACTCTCAGCCATCTACCCCCTGAGCAGGTATGAGGACGCCGGAGTCTTGGCCAGTATGAACGGCATCCACACTCAACTCAATGGAGGGGGAGAGAACATGGCTCTCAAAGACGAGGTGGGTCTCCAAGCTCAGTCTGTCTGTGGAGAAAGCAAAGGTTCTTTCGTTCTCTGTATGGGCTGGTGTAAATCTCAGACCTCACAATGATTGATTTGTTCCACACCCCCTCATTCTCATGCTAGTTTGTTAAGCACCACGCCCAAATGTAAACAACCGGCACCACGCCCAAACATAAACAAGCGGCACCACGCCCAAACGTGAACAAGCGGCACCACGCCCAAACGTGAACAAGCGGCACCACGCCCAAACGT
>JBBMFX010000141.1:1030261-1044723 GCA_037832545.1 Rhabdalestes septentrionalis
GATACCGAGTCCCGATCCGATACATCTATATACTATACTAAGGCGAATGATACAGAGTCCCGATCCGATACTTCTATGTACTATACTAAGGCAAATGATACAGAGTCCAGATCCGATACCTCTATAGACTATACTAAGGTGAATGATACCGAGTCCCGATCCGATACTTCTTTATACTGTACTAAGGCGAATGATACCGAGTCCCGATCTGATACTTCTATATGCTATACTAAGAAGAATGATACCGAGTCCCGATCCGATACTTCTATATACTTTACTAAGGCAAATGGTTCAGAGTCCTGATCCGATACTTCTATATACAATACTAAGGCGAATGATTCAGAGTACTTCTATATGCTACACTAAGATGAATGATACCGAGTCCCGATCCGATACTTCTATATACTATAATAAGGCGAATGGCAGGTCACCCATTGTGATCATTTGTGCTATCTTGGCTGTGATGTCCTTCATGCCATCATCAGGCATTTTTTCTCTTTTCTTCAAACTCTCCTGCAGCATGAGCTGACTCATCATTGGCTAGGTTGCCTGGGTAAACACATATATATACACACATCTATACCCGAGTCCTGATAGGGAGGTAACGTCTGATTCTAATCCAGTCTGAAACCAGGTGAATCGAATCTGGACATCCCTAATGATGGCAATACGCTGACAATTACAATAAATTGACAAAAAAATTAATGATAGACTCAAGAATGAACATTATTTAACCACACTAGGGCATTAACGACTTTAACAACTTAGGCGACTAATCCATCAAGAGAGTGGAATTAGAGTCGACTTCGCGTGATGACATCACACTCGCAGGAACTTGGCGTCCAACACTGAGACACTTTTATTAAAGTTCTCTGTAACAGTAACAGTCAACATTACCATTAAGCTAAACTAAACAGAGTCTGGTACCTGTTATGTTCTGGTAAATTTAAGTGTGGGCGGAGTTTAAGCTGCGGCGCTGCTCAGCTCCTCTGGACCGGACTCCCTGCACTGCTAGCATTAGCATGTTAGTTAGCGGTGCAATTTCAGAACCGTGCAGAATGCTGGTTCTATTCCTGTACTTTAACTCCGACTTGCAGGTTCTGCATGTCTCCGTGCAGATCGCCGGTTCTGTTCCTGTTTTGTAACTCTGACTTGCAGGTTCTGTGGGTCTGTGTGCAGAATGCCGGTTCTTTTCCGGCGCTTTAACTCTGATTTGCAGATTCTGCAGGTTTCCGTGCAAAATGCCAGTTCTTTTTCTGTACTTTAACTCTGGGTGCAGGTTCTACACGTCTCCTGCTGTTTGTGTTTTAGAGTGAAGGATCTCTGCATGTGTGATGTGTGTGTGTGTGTTCTCTGCTGGAGTTTCTCTGGTCTTGTTTTGGTCTTGTGTTTAGATTCCACTCTACATGCCAACGGTGCTGGCCCTTTTATGAAGGGACTAAAGTAATTGGTCAAACCAAAGAACATGTGTCAGTGTCAGCCAATCAGAGGCAGAGACTGTGTTACGTCCACAAGTGAGGGCAGATAGAGAGAAAAAGACACATGACTAGTCTTCTCTAAGAGGCAGTCGACTAGTGCCTCTTTAGTTGATTAGTCGACTTTTGTGTTAATGCCCTAGACCACACCAATGCTGAAAGGTAGAATAAGACACTTGATTATTAAACATTTTAATGGCAAATACCAGTCTGGAAGGGACTGGACAGATAACTGTTCCATTTCTCGACAAGTTGGACTGAGTGATGCCAGGAATATCCATTGTGTTGTCCTGGGGACTCTGTTTGAAACCTGGGAGACGCGTGATAGACCTTGTGTCTCATCTGTCCACTCGCAATTGAATCACGCGAGAGATTTTAGAACCAAGAATAAAACAAGGCCTTGTGGATATTTCTGTTTTTTATATGACACAAAGCTAGATCTAAAGTTAGACTCGTTGTCGGCAGGCTACTAGAAGGAGCAGAACCTGTTCAATATGAATATGATCCCACTTTTACCCCTCTGAGCTGCGAGGGAGCACGGATACAGGACGAGTCCTCTCAGTCCCCACAGGCCTCCAGAGACTGCTTCATTCCTCACAGGACTTTTCATTCCTCGCCAGTGTGAAACCCCCAGGGGGAGCTGTCCTGGAATCCAGGGCAGCGAATGTAATTCTAGAAATTCCACCGAGACGAGGACATGATAAATCGGCTGCGTTCGCCGCGTGTCCCCCTCCTTGCCACACTCCGTCCATTCAGCCATCCATCACCCCCGTGATGAGACAACTGCCAAGGTGCGACGTGACTGTGGAAGCCAAGGCGCTTATGCATGAATGCTCGTCCGAAGCGCTCTGCGTTTCCTGAGAAAGTTCCTGGAGCACAGCGTAAATCTCCATTTTGTTTACGGTGCAGTTGGTAACTTCCAAGAGAGAAATAACGGAACGTCAAGCACCGAGCAATAATTCCATTTCTAATCCCTGCAATGGAACATTAAACACTGGTGAGGGGGCTAAATTAATACAGCTGATGGGGAGACTCGTTTATAAGGGAGCTGTGCAAACATGCAAATAAATGCTCATTTGCAGCGCTAACAGATGCAAGAAGAAAATTGATAGAGGGACCCCTCCGCCTCATCGCTTCAGTGGTAATGTGCATCTACTCACAAATGGCAGAGCTAACCCAGTGCCTTGCTGCAATTAGGAGCCTTTAAGCGGCCGACCTAAAAAAGCAACAGCCTTGAAGTTCCACTGTCTGAATGACCGGCCACTTCATTTGATCCTAAAGGAGAAGGCTGTTCTAGAAAACACATCGTGTGATTATGAATGGCCACTCATTAGATTTTCAATTATTCTCAACGTCTAATCTAGAATAAATATATCGCACATTGAGTTTGAGAATGGAGTCGACAGGCATTAATGCATCCCCAGACAGACTTTAAGTGTTTGGTCACAGAAAAGAGATTGTATCAAAAAAACATGTTTCAAATGGAAATAAGATTCAAATATATATCTTAATCTTAATTTTAATCTCTTGTTATGGCTAATAATAAAGCAACTATTCATTCATTTATTAATTTACTTATTTATATACAGCTAGAGCTCAAACCTTCTAAAAACAGTACTGTGCAAAAGTTTTGAGCCACCACTCTTTTTTTTTTGCTTTGAATCACATGGTTGATGCAAAAATACATTTACAAGCTTGTCAAAATGTTTTATGTTTGTCATATTGAGTAGATAAAATGAAAGAAATGGGAAAAATGTTTTACTGTGACTGTCACAGGACATGACACTGACAGGCTGCAAAGAGCCTAAAGACACAAGGAGCCTAGGAGTTCCAGCCACTCAGCATTCAGCACCACCAGTATACTGATCACTGCCCCATCATCTGGAACCATCTGCTCCTGGTTTTTCACTGGTTCAGGATTTCAGTTAGATGCTCTTTGTTCTGCTTGAATGGTTCATCCGTAGGTCACTGTGTGTCTTAACCAACAGAAACATTCCTCTGAAACTGGTGTGGTTCAGGGACTGGACTGGAAATGAAAGTCTCTGGAAGTCCTTCAGGAAGCCTGGAGAAATCTTCCTCAAGATAACATTAAAGATACAAGAAAGTCTAGATATTTGGAGGGCTGGTTCAAGAATTTTGCACCATACTGTATATGTAACATATAACATGTATGTTTATATATCTACTTATTTATGAAAAATGTATTGTGATTTATTGATTTATACAACATTACATAACACTAACATAACAAGGCCATACTGCTATGGCAAGTGTCCTATGCTATCATGAGTGGTCGTGACAGATGATTGACATGTTTGATACAGTTTTGTCAATGTTATGTAGCTGTTAATTGACAATTTCCTTGACCACATTATGCATGAAGAAAAGTGATAAGGAAAACATTCTGATTAATTGTTTTAATGGCTAGACGTCCTGTAAGTACAGGGAACTTCTGAGGTGGCTCCAATTCATCACTCAGAACAAAGAATCAGCCTGGTAGAGATATCAGCCCCCATTACTCTCAACAGTCAAGTGTAATTAGGAGCAGTGCTATGAGCGGAGATGATGCCATAAATAACTGAAAAACAGAACAACGTCCCACTGGAGTGAGAGGAGCTCGTCTCCTAATGACCTGCACATCCACTTCTCAGCAAAGACGTTAGTACATGCTGGTCCTGCCCTCATATTCAAAACAGGAGCATCTTCACTGAAAATGTATTCACTGAATGAGGATCAGAGGAATCCAACCACGTTCAACTCTTTCTCCAAATGTGTGTAATTTCCTATAAATTCCTATAAATTAAATTATTCTGGTGCAAAATCGTCTGAGGTTATTATATTTGAAACATGTTTGGCTGAGTAATATGGTTTTTTATAAGCTAATATTACAATATACACAAATAATATTAACATGAAATTGTGATTTTATGTGTTCAATTCTTCAGTTTCAGGTCCTTTCAAAATAAGCCGTTTGGACAGAGGGCCTGGAGTGACATTGGGCCAATTTGCATAGAACCGCCCCTCATTTTCGAGACCCCACCCACTAGATTAGTTGAAGATCCGCCATTTTCGTCTGCTGGTTTTACGAGCATGGATAAGTCGTGCACTATGGCTACAGGCAAAGGCAAGTCACTCATGAAGTGTCGTGTTGTTGCTGTAAAATACAGCACAAATCCCTAAACTTTAACAAATTCCATCTTAAGTATCGAAAGTGGAACGTAAAATTTGAATAAAGGGAACTACTGTCCATGACAAGTCAGCAGATAAGAGTATTTTCAAATAATGAGTTTTGTGTTTCTATCACAGTTAAGTATGAACTAGCTTCGTATTCGTTTCGTTAGTGTGAGATAGGTGGGGCGTGGCCGGTAACATCTTATTTGCTAAAAAAGGGCAGAGTCCTGAAACAGCTCAGTACGAAAAGGTGATATCTCTTTATGTGAGAGAGATTTCGTGCAAAGAACGTCATTAACATGTTTTGTAAATCCCATAGACCTATTATAACTTACTTTTAAAAAAGTGAGTCTTTCTGCCAACAAAGGGAACATTTGAACAAATACAAATATACAAAAAAAATATCAGATTAGTTCTTTGTATAACAGTATCAGATAAATTCAATGTGTAACAGTATCAGATCAGTTCTGTGTGTAACAGTATCAGATCAGTTCTGTGTGTAACAGTATCAGATCAGTTCTGTGTGTAACAGTATCAGATTAGTTCTGTATGTAACAGTATCAGATTAGTTCTGTGTGTAACAGTATCAGATCAGTTCTGTCTGCCTGTCTCTCTGTCTCTCTCTCTCACTCTCTCTGTCTCTCTTTCTCTCTCTTTCTCTCTCTCATTAGTGCTTGAGACCCTCATCAGTCTGAGTTGGCACTGTGAACATCTCCAGCCATCGCGCCTCCATATCTGCGGCGACTGGAAGTGCAGTTGGCTTGCCCTTCTTAAGCTGTTCTCCCAGGAGCTCCTATCTTCAGCCTTGCCCTGCCACTCACAGAACTAAGCTGGAAAGCAGCTCTGCCAGGGCCAGAGCAGATATTTCAGAGCCCCCCCACACACACACAGACACCCCCTGCCCCATCCGCCCATTCAGAGATCAAACCCTCTCCAGAGATGCACTTTTGACGAAACGATGCCATGAAATTCCTCTTAAACCTGCCAGTGAGTTTCGAATGTAATTTCCAGCTATTTAACAAGGCAGCGCGGCTGAACTGATTAAACGTGCAATTTCATCAGAGGGCTCTCTCTCGATACGTCCATGAAAGAGTGCTCCTTCAGTTTCCGAATCTTAATTATGATGCTGTTGGACTGTAACTTAGCGAACTCAAGCCGAGTTCATGCTCTCTGATTGAGCTGAGAATTAACAACAGCACCTGGCTAACAGAGGCCTGCCTCACTGTGAGATGCGATTTCCCAGTGTCAAGCAATACAAGTTCCAAATTGTTCCTATTATATAACTTTTTTTTTGCCTTGGTAACATTTACTTGATACACTATTACATTTAATTTTTTATTTGTTCAAATTTTATCCTACATTTTTATACTTGTTTGGTTTGTATGGGTCCCTATATCATATACAGTCCATTCATTCAGCGTGAGAACTATAACACAGTCTCCGGGGGAGCCGGGCGGTGGAGACGAGCTGGGGGATTTGGTGTTGGGGGGGCAGTTAGCTCGTGGGAGCATGCAGGTACTTTTTTTCATGAGTAATAAGCTCTAAATAAAATTTTATTTTAATTATATTACACCTGTGAGAAAACTCATGACCGAAATGGCATTTATTTGGTCATATCAGTCATTTTAGGTTTCCAGGGGAGCTCATGTCATCACCACTAGGGGAGCTATAGTTCCTCCTGCTCCAGTTCGCACTCTGTATTTATTTTCAGACCTATGGAATAAAACTGGCTGTTTTTTGGCCACTGTGCTTTTAAAACTGAGCTCCAATGATTGGCTGCCCTGTTTTATGCCCATCCAATGATCAAAGCTGTAGACTGCATAGATGTCTATTTACGGTATTTAGCAGATGCCTTTTATCCAAAGCGACTTCCATTCCCTAACTACAGGGGACAGTCTCCCTGGAGCAACTTGGAGCAACTTGGGGTCTTGCTCAGGGACCCAGTGGTGGTGCTGGAGGTAGGATTTGAACCCAGGACCTCATGGTCCAGAGGCAAGTGTTCTACCCACTGAGCTACCTCCACCCCTATATGAGAATGTGTTGTGTTTTATATCACAAAAGCAATTAATTTAAAAGTAGATGTAGCCATAGACTGTGTTGACTGAAGAAGAAATGGTAGGAAACATGTAAAACCTGTTTAGCAGTCATACAGCAGGTTATCTGTGGGAATTTGCATCTGTTAACACTAGTTGTTAGGGCTGGTTATTGTTGCCGATTTCCTGAATCGATCCAAATCCGATTCACAAGGTCAGGATATCATTAAATTCTTGATTTGATTCAATATCAATTTATTTCCAGATTTTTTTGTGTTAATTCTACATTCTCTTGGTTATAAATGGACCTGAGTGGAGGACATCCCTATGCTGATGGACTGTACTGCAATATTAACTTTTCAATAAGTGTTTATTTTATAATTCTTTCAGTTCAACATTATGGTATTGTCAATTTAATTAATACAAATTCTGCACATGAATAATACAAATAACTGGAACTGTTGAAAGGAACAGTGTGTGTAACAGTATTAGAGTTATTTGCCCTGTTTTCAAAATGTCGATTTGAGAAGGAAATGAGAACCACAGAAATGATTGAACAGCTGTAACCATAAAACACGGTTGCATAAAAATACCCCCAGCAGGTTAAAACAACACCGACCACAACTGGTTAAAGATAAAAACTATCAACACGCTCGTCAGAAGTCGTGCACAGTCGATAGGAAAAGATCAACTTTTTAAATCGACATTGTATTTTTTGAACGAGAATCGATTTTGATTGGTGAACCGATTTTTTGAACCCAGCCCAAGTAGTTATTATTCACTGGCTTAAATTTATAGAGCTTTTATCAGGTATTTATTATCCAATCACGGTGACCCTGGTGCATTTGTCTTGTGATGTTAAAACAATGAGAGCTAATGCCTCCTGACCTTATAATCCCACACCCTGACCCACACCCCCTCTGTCAGCTGGCGCTGTTAAACTGACTGTTTCATTTTACTGTGATTATGTTTCACCCGTGACAAATATCTCCCTGTGCGGTGGATTTTAATGCCATAAATCTGCACACAAGGCGAGGACAGGAGCCATAAAACATACGAGAGCTCGACTCTCCTCGAATAACAGTCACCCCGGTGGAGGAGTCAGTCAAAAACTGCCAGTTCAAACTGCCATAAGTCATCTGGAGCATCTCCTTGAGTCTCGGGAGCGAGCAGGAGGGCCCGGAGAGGGTCAGGCCTCACCATAGCCGCCTCTTTATGGCTTTTTACGATGTGTGAGACCGGATCGTCCCTCCGCGAGTTATCCTTGCCTAATTTTTACAGTCGCAAAATCCTTTGATTTACTATAATGAGGCATGACATCACCTCAAGGTTCTTTATCTGTCATACAAAAACTCATGGCATGCTGCTAAGAGGCATTTAATTCACGTAACACGATGCTGAGATTAGATGTTGCCCTGAGATGAGATAAATACGAAGCTTTTCACCGCCTTCGGTTCAGGCTGGTACTGTAACAGAGTGTTAAATGAAGCAGAACTGCATGTTAAAGTTGTTTTATGATGGTTAAAGGCAAGTTAAGTGTGTTGGGGAGGTAAAGGGAAGTTCAGACAAGGTCAGGTAGATCTGTTTTACCCATCAGAGTGGAATCTGAAATTCAAGTTACATAAAAAGTGATACTCGTGTGGAAACTGTAATTAACGCATTGGCTACCAGCCACGTTCAGATCACTGCCAGAGATTTTGAGCATTTTGACTGATTTTTGAAGAGACACAGAATAGTTTTATGACGATATAAACCCTAAATCTACCAAAAGAAAGAGTGGACTCTCTTCTTTCACCAAAAAAAGATTGTTTTAGTGAAAGAGACATTTCAACCAGAACAGTCTCTGACTCTAATAATTTTTTGCTTTAGTGACCCCTCCAACATAAAAATGTTTTTTCCTTTTATTTAACAGTAAAAACACAGAGAAAGGGCTTTTGATAAAAAAAGAAGAATTTATTCACTGAGGAATCTGGGAGGGGTTCACTAAATCCATCTGACCCGATCTGACCTGCTGAACTACTGGGTTGTTGTGAAACTGGTGGTGAACTCTCCTCTCAACTCTGCCCAGTTTATCTCCTTCATTTCCCACCATCAGGACACGACTCTGTCTGGCGACAAAGCTGACCTGTTCATCACCACCGTCATTCTCCTGCAGTCTTCTAGCACATCTTCCATTCAAATTTGCACTACTGCCCCCTACAGGCACAGGTTTGTAGGTGTTTTCCATGTGTCCAAGCCTAATACTTACTGGGAAGCTTCCGTTGAAAAATGTAAGCGTCTATAGATGTCAGTGGCTGTCAATGAGTTTAAAATCAACCCATAAGACTTTTCAAAGTAATGCAAGGTAGAAATATTTTCTTGTTTGGACCCGACTGTTGGTGTGCGCATACCAAGTCTCTGCCCCTGCGAAGCTTTATGCATATACAATCAAAAGCTTTGAGCATAGCCAATCGAATTTCAGAACCCGAAGATGTTTTACGACCAGCGTTGTGATTTGCTGTGGTGGCATGTTTAGCGGGTTCCACCAATGCGGCCTTGGTTTCTCATTCGCCACCTGCAGGGATCAAAGTCTGAGTGTGTGTGTGTGTGTGTGTGTGTGTGTATTAATTCAGTTTATGCACTGTCTTCAGGTACCTCCTCCACCCCAGAGGTGGTGCGGAGTTCGTCTGGAGTGGCGCTGGTGTGTTTTAGCCCCTGGAACTCGATTGGTTTTCCAAATGAGCGCACCATCTGTTCAAAACAGGGCTCATCTGTTCTCGGGTTAATGTATATCTTATTGCGTGCCCCCTACTTCTAAAAATACCTGGCTAAATTATTTAGTCCTTCCTCCCCGCTTGGCACAGGCTCCTCGGCTGTGCAATTAAAATGGGCCCACACATCCATCAAGTCCTTGACAAGAGCATATTTGATATGACGGTGAAGAGTACGCCTGTCTAAAAGCAATTTAACTCGGCCCGGAAAAAAAAAAATATTGGAAATATCTGGGGAGGTTGGGGTTGGGTGGTGGTGGTGGTGGTGGTTAGGGGTGGGGATGGGGGGGTGCTGGTGGCGGTTGCAGGGGTGATTTATTATCCGTCCAAGGTGAAAAGTGTATAATATCAGCTCGGTAACAACACAGAGTCAATCTGATTGTGGAAGAAAAAGCAATTACCGTTTGATTTGACAATAAATTAACTGTGGCGAGGTCTGTTTGTTCTTTTATGTGATTGCGAGTGCGGCCTGCGAGGGATAATTAACCAAAAGACGCCCCGGCTCAACATCAAGCCAGGCTGAAGTGTGTTGATAGGTTCTCAAGTGATACTGTAATTCGCTTTAAAGGCGTTGCTTCTAAACTCTGAGTTCTCAGGGTAAACACCGGTTCTAGACTGTTTTACACCGGTTATATTTATTGAAATCAGAGTTTACTAATACACTCTGAGTTCTGAGTGTAAACACCGGTTCTACACTCTTTTACACCAGTTATATTTACTGAAATTTGAGTTTACTGATACATTCTAATTTCTGAGGGTAAACAGCGGTTCTAGACTCTTTTACACTGGTTATATTTACTTTAAAGAATACATCTACAGTTTGTTCACCATTTGAGTTCCTTTGAAAATAACAATGTTTTCATACTGACTTACAAAAAGCCTCCTAACATGGTTATATTAACACACAAGGGTTAACATAATAAGTGTTAAAACCTTATTTTGGGATAGGAAACATGTCCTGATGGAGAAGCCTGATGTCCGTACACTCGAACAGAGCAGCAACGGCTTCAACAGAGGGAACCCGGAGAGCCTAAGACAGCGTTTAATGAAGGAAACGCTGAAATGAATCTTCCCTGTGTTGCTGGTAATGATGTTTTTAGACGTGGCGAGCGTCTCGCCCCACAGAAATAAAGCGCTTTTTTATTCCATTAGCTTTATCTTGAGCTCTTCATCCTGTATTCCGCAGAGGAGGCGCCACACCACGGGTTTTTGTTTACCCTGAATAGTAAAAGTAATGGACTCTGTGAAGTCAAAAAATTTGTTTTAATTATGCCCCGCAGCACAAAAGCAAAATGAGATATTAAAAAGTAAACACGCTCAGTGCGGAGAGCGGGCCGGCGTCCTCTCACGCGGCTGGAGGGCCGGGGGCCAGGGGACCGGCCTCCTCCCGGAGAGAGTCTGCGCTCCACATAATGACTGTTTCAAGATGTTCAACCTGAAATTGGGAGATTAACGTTTCATTTGTGCGCTTGCTGGGCTCCAGAACCTGTGAATAATTTGGGTTCCTGTAGCGAGGAGCACCGCGCTGCTGAAGGTGAAGTACCTGCACGTGCTGTTTAATGGTACACCTGTTGAGGAGCTGCCAGTGGCCAAATCACCCGGACTCAGTAATGACAAATTTCCTGCACACCGGACCCGCCAGACTGGATTATCTATGGAGAACCGACAAGAAAACTAATTTTTATCCATGGAGCCGTGTCAAAGATACATTTCTGTTGATATACTCTGAGTTCTGAGGGTAAACACCGGTTCTAGACTGTTTTACACCGGTTATATTTACTGATATCAGAGTTTACTAATACACTCTGGGTTCTGAGGGTAAACACCGGTTCTAGACTGTTTTACACCGGTTCTATTTACTGAAATCAGAGTTTACTGATACACTCTGGGTTCTGAGGGTAAACACCGGTTCTAGACTGCTTTACACTGTTTGCGTTTTTGCATGTTACTTCCTTAATATTTACTAAAATACACTCAATAATCATTGCTGTTATTTCTGAACAAAGTACAGATCAGCCAATTAAAATTGAGATCTTTTACATAGACTTAAAGGCGCAGGAACAAAACTGGAAAAATAGAGGTGAAGTAGAGGTTGGTAAATGGCTCCCAAAAATAAACTGTGACTCTAATACACAAAACCACTAATGTCAAAAATGGATCTCTGGAGGAAGAAATCAGGATTAATAACGGAATACGCCTGCATTTTAGAGGTTTGATCTGATTAGCTCCGTCTAAGCAGAATATTACTTGATAATAATGATTATAGTAGAATGATAATGACTTGTTAATTTAGCACATTAGCGCCATTTGCATGAAATTTGCTCCGAGTAAACATGAATCCGGTGTATGTATTATTTTGGAATCCCTGGCTCCAGCCTAGATGTAACATGTGACGATTCCTCTGACTTCGGTCTGATTTGGGTCCATGTGCTTCACACACAAGCTAATTGCAGTGGACAGGGTCTTCAGCGAGAGTCGGTTTGGGTTCGTCCAGAGAAAAGGTCAGCTGTCTGTCACGCAGTCTCTGAACGCTCCATCCTCTTACTGACTCTAAACATCGGCTGCTATCATCTGCCGAGTTCAGAACCGGCCCAGGGGTGCTGCACAGCATGCAGTATTTATTTTGCCCAGGAGGGAACTGAGAACGAGGAGCCAACCTTTAAACGACCTCCACCGGCAGCTCTACTGTACTGAGGGAGTCCTGAAGACTTGCAGGCACGCCTGTAAGTCCTTCAAGTCTCGCTTGTCTTGCAGGTCATGCATTCTGGCTGAATCCACCATCCTAATTATGGAAATGCAATGTTTGAGGATCTGGTCCCTCAGAATTAAATGACCTCTTCTTTATAAGTCAACAATGATTTCTGCAGTAATTCCCAAAATGCTAACTCGTCATCATGTGGTTCCACTGATTTGTGTTGGCGCTCTAGGTGTTGAGGTGTTTCCATAAATGATTTAGGATTAATAATAATTTAAAAAACACTAAACGTGCATGTCTTTCCTTTCAGCTGCTGTCTACAACAAACATCTTGTGGTTGAACACAAATGTACATCCAAACATCTTGGACTGATAAGTGGATGTTCCTCTTGTCAGTAATATTTCCCTTGTTTGCTATTTTTTGAGAGTATTGGCCAATCTCTCTGTCTTGGTGCATTATTATTGTTTGTCATTGCCTGCTGCTACCATATATTGTATCAACCACTGTAAATTCCGGACTACAGAGTGCACCTGATTAAAAGCCGCATGCTCTAATTTTAGAAAGAAAATCAATTTTGTACTTGTACAAATTGCACTGGATTATAAGCCGCATGTGTCTCACGCTGTAATACGAGATTTCTACACAGAATTTTTTTTACTTTTAAATATTACGGTAACATAAACAAATACATACTGCACATGGTTTAATTTTTGGAACAGTGTCTGTAACGCGGCTCCCTTTATGTATACGAAAATATCAGTAACACACACATTATGCTGCTTCTGTTTTTTTACTGAACAGTGCAGGAACAACATTCCATCTTTTAACGGACGGTAAAAATATACACGGTATATATACTGCATCTACCAGGAAAAGTCATTCATCGCCTTCTTCATTTTCCTTATCTTCGTCATGGGCGGGGCTTAGGGGGCTGTACCCGCCCTTGGACTCACTTGGCCCCGCCCTGAGAATACGAGGCTCCGGGATTGGCCCGGGAGTTTGAGCCTAAACACTCATCACAGAAGCGCCGAGATGTGCATAAAACATATCAACCCAAAACGAGCCTATAAAATGTGTGACCTCCCCAAAGGTCTGTCCGCAAATCTGTGTCTGGCGCCGGGTCTTGTTATGAGGGGAAATGTTTTTGCTGTCAAGAAAAAAAACATGCATTAGCCGCACCATATTATTAGTCACAGGGTTCAAAATTTGGAAATAAAGTAGCGGCTTATATTCCGGAAATTACGGAATATCAATATTTATAAATATATTTTATTTTCTAAAGAAAAATACTAATTTCTTTAATTTTAGGTCTTAGAAACAAACAGAAGAAAGGGTTGTAAGGGTTGATTACTGGGTGAATATGACTCGCAGAAGCCCCTCTGTTTTGGTGATATCTGGCTCCCGTGCTTGTTTGTGTTTGTCTATCTGTGTGTGGAGCTGGTTCTTTTATTTCAATTAGTCCAACATTGCATGCTCACTCAAAACTGTGCATCATGGACCCCAGCATCTTTGCCTCGTAGTGTTCTGGCTCTAAAGTCTAAGCCGTTAAGATGAATCATAAACTCACTCCACTGAAATTCATGGTAAAATTACTCAGCTGTCTGAAAGAGTTACTCACCGAACAGTAAATTAGCAGAATGTAAAACCCTGATTGTTGTTCTGTTCACTTACTATTAGAAAATCAACAAACTGTAAATGCTGAGGCAGCTAATGTACGGTAAGTTTTTTATGTGATTATGAGAACAGCCACCATCCGCAATGAGCAATTTAATAAAAGCCAACAGACAGTCCCTGGGTTTTACATATCATTGCTGTCTGACAGAAACCTCGTAACTCCACTTTTGGTCTTTGTTGTATTTTTTTCCCATAAATCAATACTATTGGTCAGTCTCCACGTGGGTCTGTAAAATGTTGAAGTTATTAACCAAAGAAAAGTGTTGAGAGTAATTGTACCAATTTTGATGTCACAGTATTTGTTTATTAAGAATAAAACATTGCTTCTTGGAGTTTCCTGAAAAATAGCCATTTGGAAATATGAGGTTTCGGCCTGATAGCGACAATATATATGTGTGTGTAAGTGTGTTTATTTCATAAACTACAGATTTTTTTTTGTTGTTAAAATGAAAAGTTGTCGATTTGAGAAACTATAAAATTTGTCAAATAATCCCTGAGAGAATCTGTACCAGTGCAGGTCTGACTCTTAATAACTGGCTGTTGGAGCTGCAGAGTCAAATTCTAGACTGTCTTTTAACTTTAAAACTTCTAGACTGTCCTTTAACTTTAAACGTTCTAGACTGTCCTTTAACTTTAAATGTTCTAGACTGTCCTTTAACTTTA